>JAUPFP010000001.1:8663001-9165501 GCA_036925085.1 Brachycybe producta | reverse complement strand
TGTCAGCTGTAGCGTTTACAATTTTAGAATATAGACTTGCCCCCCTTTAGTTTAAGTTGTAATTTAAATGAAGTTCTCATTTTAAAATAGAGTTGTCATATTTATTTTCAAATCCAGGATAGAAAAGGTGTGCTTCAACTTCAACTTCCATTAAAGGTGAAAAAAAAACCTGATTTATCAATTACCATTAAACATGGTTTTCCTATCAAACTAATTTTTTTTACTTCAAGTTGAAGTTCAACAGTCATGATTCATTCATATAGTTGAGCTTTTCTATATATTAAGTAAGTCAAGCTAATCCAGTGGCGTAGCTAGAGTATGTGCCACCCTGGGCGGTCCTTGAGTTTGCCGCCCCCCTTCCTTACGAAAAACACAACATAATACACATCTGTGGGACAACCAGGATTCTGGTCCGGGAGGTTGGCGAAACGATATTATTGATATCCAGTGATTGAAATGGTTTATATAACTGTATTATATTAATTATGAAATTATTAAATAAACCAGGACCTGGACTTAAAACATAAATGTGCATTGCAGAATCTCGAGTGCAGCGAGCGACAAAAATTTCATAATTTCTTCTTGGGCCATCTTAAAAGAATTTTATAAAGCTAATACTACTATGCCGACAAGAAAAAAACTTTTCTTTTCGTTGGTGCCACCCCCAAAAAAGTGCCCCCGCCCCCTCTCTCCCCCTAGCTACGCTACTGAGCTAATCATGGAAACATTTTTCAGCTTTTAACTTTTCTATCCACATTTCTCATGTTGCTTCACAAACTATTCTTTAGACAATGAATCAAAACCTTTGGCCTCAAAACATGAATTCTCAATGGAGAAAAGTGATGTTGCTAAAACCACTTGTCAGTTTTCAGACTTTACCCAAAAATAAATACGTCAGGTTCTACATAATGTTTGTTGGTGTTTTCTAAGAAGAAAATCTGAAACTTCAAACCACGCAAATATTCTATTATTCATACATGCATCATTGCATATACTTTGTATACGGCACATATAGATCCCAATAGGATTCTACAACAACCTCCTAACAAACGTTGAAAACTTCATCTCTGACCAACTACTGTCCGATGAGCATCCTTTTTTGTATTTAGGTTTTAGGATGATGAAAGATGTTCCACAGAGAAAAAGAAAGCTAGAGTTATACACAAAATAATAACCAAGTAATCCCATCCTTAGTTAACAACGACAACAAAAAAGTAAACAAAATAACATATTTGTTACTTTGGAGAAAATAAATTTTGTATCTTGATTAAAAGTACGAGAGTAGGCACCAGTAGAACCTCGCTAATCCGAACTAATTTGGGATCAAAACTCGTTCGGATTAAGCGAATTTCCTGATTTTCTTCACTTCGGGTAGAAGAAGCTAACAAACTTTACATTATATCTAAAGACTTGTAAAAGACCATAAAATTAAGAATAAATCTTTGTTTCTTCTAATCTTTAAGGGGGTTTTAAAGAGCAAACCGCCTCTGGAAATCTCATTAATCTATATTTCAGGTGCAAAATTAAAAGAAATTTTGAATGTGTTTTAAAAACTATAAACATAGCTCAACCACCTTAAGGATAATTTCATGTCGATAGCTTTCAAAATAAGAATTTTATGTGAATTTTAAAATCACCAAACTTTAAGCAAACAATACTTTTTTAAAAAAATTTTGTCTGTAAAAAGTCTATTTTAAAAGATATCATCAACATGAAAATAACCTGAAGTGATTGTGCTACCTTTCAACTCTCTAAAGCACTTTCTAGACTTTTCTCTTCACTTAGCTGTTCATAAATCATCTTAAAATAATTTTATTTTTATACCATAATTCTAGCACATTATTTTTAATCAAATAAAATTCTTTTTCGTTGGAATTTATTTTAATTGTTTTGTTTTTTTTTTTCTTTCGGGGTTCGAATTATCCGCAATTTTCTGACTACCCAGGTTCGGATCAGCGAGGTTCTACCGCACATGTATCTAGTCCCCAATTTTATATTTCAACGTGACTATACGAGCCATGTATATCGATCTAAAATGTGATCGATATTCTAGGCGGAGGTGAGAAACGACTTCACATCTATATGAAAAATACACCCATGAATGACTTGCCCCATCATTTCAAAATAATGGGGAAACTGACACCCGGTTTGGGGGGAGGAGAGAACTGACACCCGGTTTGGGGGGGGGGGGGGAACGTCTCACAATCGATAAAAATTGATGAGAAAAGTTTATTTATGATAAAATGCAGCAAAAGTATTTTTTTAAAAAATAAAATTACACCAGTATTTGATTTGTTGCTTTAAACTTCACCTTCTTTGAAGAGAAAAATGAGGCTAACAAAAGGCTCATTAAATATTTTCCGCCCATAGGGAACAACTTTCCAAGATTGGACTGATTTTTTCCTCAATGGTTTTGACAGATTTTCCAGATACAATGTTTATTATGTCATCGGCGAATGCTTGTACTGCATCGTCTTGCCCCAGTTTCGTCCTTATGTCTGTGAAAAACGTTTCCATAAGGACCAACCAAAGTATAGGTCCTAGACAAGAACCTTGTGGACACCCTCTGGTCATCTTGATACTTGCTGTTCCAGACACTGCCACTCTCGTCAAGGAAAGAGGCTATGGCAGCTACAAGATTGCTTGGACATTTCATTTTTCTAAGGTTCAGCAGAATTTGAGGGTACCAAGCTGAGTTAAACGCATTTTTTATATCCAAGGATATTACTAGCGAGTGTTTCTTTTGCAACTTTAGAGTTGTAATGCATGATTGCAAGGCTTCAATTGCCATTACTGTGCTCCTACCCTCTCTGAATCCGTATTGCTCGTCTGATAAATGGCCGTTCTTTTCTAGAAACAAGGAGAGCCTTTTTCGCGCAGAGCTTGTCAAGTAGCTTTCCGATCACTTTTAGTAAGCATATCGGACGATATGTCTTGGTCCTACCTTTCTCTATCCAGACAACTTTGGCTTCTTTCCAAATTCTTGGGAATTGCCCCTCTGACAGACATTTATTATAAAGCTTACAGAGGTAGTTCTCTCCAGTTTTTAGGAGGTGCTTTAGGACCGCAGGCGGTATTCCATCATTTCCTGGTGCTTTCGAGACCTGTATCTCGCTTACAGCCATCTCCAGTTCCCCATCACAGAAAGGAGGATCGTCCACCACATTTGGAGTATATTTCTCCCTAGTCTCCGCTCTCATTCTACGTTGTTCCTCCGAGTCTTTCTCGGGCCGATCTTGCGGAAAGTATTCGTCCAACAACCATAGCATTGTGTCCTGTTCATTGCTTGTCCATGTTCCATCTGTTTTTTCTATTGTAGTGAATGGCCTTTTGGCCTCGTTTTTCCTGCAAGTATTTTATATGGCAGACTGAACGGGTCCTTCGTTGATGCCTCTTCACAAAATCTCTTCCATGACTGAGCTTTGGCTTTCGTTATCTCATACTTAAAAGTACATCTTTTGGCTTTATATGCCGTGAATAGCTCATCTCTTACATTTCGTTGTTGTTCTTTTTGGAATCTTTTTCTTGCTTTCCGAGTATCTTTCCTTATTCGGTCTAGTTCCACAGTCCACCACTTATTGGTTTTGGCTGTGGTTGACTTCTTTATCTGCGGCATTGCTTTGGAGCAGGCTTCGTTAAATTTTTCAGACTCAATTTGAGCATCGTTTCTTGGCAGTCTAATGACTGCTTGGTTGATTTCTGCGCTGAAGATATTCCAGTTTGTCCTCTTCCAGTTAAGTTTTGGCTTGACCCTGTCTTGGGTTGCCTGCGTCATGATCGTGAACTTTATGTACCTGTGGTCGCTGAGGGTCTCAGCACTCATAATCTCCCACTTGCCGACTTCTATGTCTCTGGTGAGAGTCGGGTCAATCCAACTAACTCCGTTGGTGGAAATGAAGGTGGGGCCTTGCCTGCAGTCATTATTTATTTTTAGTCTTTGAGATAAGATAAACTCGAGAAGACTTGACCCTCTTGGGTTTGCCTCACGCGAACCCCAGACTGGGTGTTTAGCATTAAAGTCTCCAACTAAAACAAGAGGTTTTCTCCTTTGAGTGAGCAGTGTTCTGAGCTTTGTCAGTATGCTCTCAAAGTCGCAGTTTGGTTCGGCGTAGACGTTTGCTATGATGAAGGCCGATGTTTGGAGCTCGACCAGCAACACTGCCAGATTAGGCGACATATGTCCTCTGAGAGAAGTAACTTTTGCTCCTTTCCTTGTTACTATAACGGACTTGACGTTACCCTCGTATCTGCATAGCTCGCCCCCCAACAGCTTGTTCTTATTGATTATCTGTGTTTTTGGCTCTTGGATGCATACGAAGTCTGCATCTCTGCTCGACCTTTCCAGACAGTCCTCAGCGGCTGCCCCTTTACCCAAGTTGATTTGCATTAGGGTAAGCTTATCCATGATCAGTCTGCGACCATGAACTGTCCCAGGCTTTCAAGTATATCGGACACTTTTTATCTCTTGAGGTATTGCATCTCTCCAGTATTCCTTTTTTCTTGCAGTTTATGCATTCTACTTTAGTATTTTGGAGCCAATAGATTAATGCACGCGCTATTTATTTTGTTATTGTTCTAAGTCGTTTTTAACAAGAGTACTTCAAATGTTTGTGGGACGATTTTTGCTCCCATGGGACTTAACATAGAATTAAAAAAATGTACGATTTTAAACGTTATTAAAAATAGAAGGACCTTTTCAAAATTTATAAAAAGGAAACATTGTCAAGCCAATACATGAAAGTATGTGCTAATTATTTTGTTATTGTTCTAAATCGTTTTTAACGAGACGGTAAACGGGACGGTTTTTAATCCAATGGGATTTAACACGGGGTTAAAAAAGAACGATTTTGAACCTTGTTTAAAAATAGAAGGACCTTTTCAAAAATTATGTAAATCGAGCACATAAAGAACAATACTTTTTATTGCATTTTGTGCTTTACGGTATTTTAATTGAGCGATTGTGAGGCTTTAGTGAGGCTTGAGTGATTTTGAGGCTTTAGTAACACCATTGTGAGCTTTATGGCAACCTCATGAATAATTAATGTGTAATGAGGGTAGCTAGGGGAAGGAATCCAATAATATTTCCATATAGAATAGGGGCCATTCCACTTAATAACGTAGATTCTTATAAATATTTGGGGGTAACGATTACAGCTAAACTTTCTTGGAAGCTGCATGGCGAACAGATTATTTCCAAGTCTATGCAGATGCTTAGGTTTAGTCAACGCATTCTAAGAAGGTGTCCCAGGGAGGTAAAATGTATAGCATATCAATCATTAGTACGTCCCCATCTAGAATACTGCAGCTCCGTGTGGAATCCCCACACTGAAGACTTAGTTCACTCTATAGAAATGGTCCAACGCAGGGCTGCTAGGTTTGTTTGTGGTAAATATGGATATGCCGACAGTGTAACTAAAATGCTTTCAGAGCTTGGTTGGGATAGTTTACTTGCAAGACGTTCAGATTTTAGTCTTAATATCTTTAATCGAATGCTAGAAGGCTCTTGCCCTAAACCTACTTCAAGTAAACTTTACAGGGTAGGGGTGACCACTCTAACAAAGTTGGAGAGATTTTTGCATGAACAGATTCTTATTACTGGTCATGTGTCCCCAGGGCGATTCGACAATGGAACTCGCTTGCTGGAGATTTTGTGCAGGAAAAACGTATTTTATGGGAGTCATAATTTTCTTTTGTTTTGACATTGCATATATTTGCAGCATTAAAAAATATTGAAATTGTTGTTGGGTTTATATCAATAGGGTTTTATATTTTCTGGTTTTGACAATACATTTTCTATGCTGCACTTGGACTCTTGTCCCTCTGCCATAGGCCTTCATGGCTGCTTGCAGAGTAATTTTTCAAATTCAAAAATTCAAATTTTGACAGTCCTTCAACGTGTGGTCCTCTCCACAGGCAATACAGCTTTCTACTGCCTTCTTGCAGTCTTTCGCTCTGTGTCCTAGTTCATTACATTTAAAGCATTGAGTCACGTCTACTCATTCTTCGACTCTGCCTTTGCCATCCCAAGTTTATCTTTCAGTTCGAACTCAGGGCCTTGTATACTCTTGTAGAAACTTTTAGTAAGACGTTTTTCTTGGCAGTATTTCTACACTGCCTATCTGCAATCCAGTCAAGTCCTTCACGGAACTCTTTCTCTTCACCAACCATAGTTTTTAATTCGTCATTATAGTTTACTATTTCGTCGATTACAGTGGCTGTGCTCTTTTCTTTGTCCACTCCAGTGATCATTATCTTCGGCAGTCTTTGCTTTGGTCGGTCAAACGAGAAGTTTCTCATGTCCTTTTGTTTCTCGATAAGTCTATTTCTTTGGACTTCTCCGTGGGCCTCGAGCACTAATGTCCCGTTCCTCCCTTCTCGTACATTTTTCAAGCTTCCTCCTATGTTGTCGATCGAAATTTTCTATTGTAATGTATTCCGCATACGACGTGGTGACATTTCATTTTCTTTGGATTTAACAAGGATAATGTTCTCATATGATGCCTTGCTTTGTTGCGTTCTTCTTGCCACTTGCGCATATGTATTGGCGCTGTGGTTGACATCTTTAAGGGCCAGTGCTGTGCTTTTCTCTTTATAGCTTGGCTTTCTCGTCTTTTTGAGGTTCGGGAAGTTCGTTTCCATTTGTTCGATTTCAATTTCCACATTTCGTTCCACGTCTGTCGCTTTTCCCTTTTGGCTAATAAGCCCTTTCTGTAATGATATCTCCAAGTCATGGTTACGCTCGTTCATTATCGAGAATATTTTTATAATTTCCTCCAGACTGTCGTAAACCATTTTCTGTTCCGTTTTATTTGCTTTTTTCGGCAGTCGTACTTCCTCTTTCGTTTGGAGACGTCTGTCTTTGTAGTTCTGTTCGTCTTCTTTTCGCATTTGATCGAATTTCTTCTTGGTCTTTATCATTAACGACCCACAGGCCACTTCCACTAGTGCTTCCTGTACTGGAGGAGGGTGTCCTACCAATATTATCATTGTCTTGTCTGACTTACTAGTTTTTCGAGTAGCTCTTTCTTGGCCCGGCGTTCCAGATCTTTTATGAACGCATCTTTTATTCTCAATTTGCGGCCCTGGCTAACTCCAGTATTCAGCTGACAGTATTCCTTTATGTACTGCTCCGCTTCTTTGGTAATTTTAGGGATGATTATTTTATCCCATTCCACCTTGTATTGGCTTTCCAAGTTTCTTGGTATCTCCATCAGTAATTCGCATTCATCATTGTTACCTGGAGGGGACAGTGGTCACTTCTGACCTCTCACCCATTGACTCCAATGGTGAGAGGTCTGCTGGCACCAATATGGTGTCTGTCCCAACAGCCTACTGCATGCTGTCAGGCAGACCACCATAGGGAGTTTGTCTGCTCAATCAAAAAAAAATTCAGTTCAGCAGACCAGGTTGCCACACTTTCCACTCAAGAATAGTATGGCGTCATCTGCAAAAGCCTGTACAAAGTCGTCACCCCCCCCATGGTTCCCCTTATCACTGCGAACCATTCCTTTATGAGTATTAGCCATAGTATGGGACCAAGGCAGGATCCCTGGGGACACCCCATATTAGTGGTCTCAGTGACAGACCCAGCTGTGATTTTGCAGTTCTGGAAGAAAGATTGCACAATATGGTATAAGTTTCTAGGACATCTGCATTTTTTAAGTTGGTTGAGTATAATCTGGGGCCAAGCATTATTGAAAGCGTTCATGATGTCTAGAGATACCATCAAAGTGTGCCTCTTCTTTGGCCTTTGGGATATGACTATGTCTTGGAGTCTAACACAAGCCTGGATTGTGTTCTTCCCCTAGCAGAAACCAAATTGTTCATTGGATAAAAGATCATTTTTCTCTAGGAAATAACAATCGCCTAGCACATAACCGGTCGAGTAGTTTTCCAACACAGGGCAAGAGGCATATGGGACGAACCTTGTTCCCTCCTGGCTTTTTTACCCATACCACTTTTGCGATCTTCCATGGACTTTGGAAAACCCCTTGTAGAAAACATCTATTTAGGAGAGCCACCAAGTACTCTCCACAGCAATTCCCCAGATGGCTTATAACTCTTGTAGGGATATTATCACTACCAGGGTTCTTATTAACATTAATTCCTTCGATAGCATTCATCACCTTGCCCGAGGAGAATGGGCTGTCATCATAGTGATTGTCGTAGTCTAATGCTGCTGTCTTACTAGTTCTAGTTTGGATTTGGGAGTCCACATTAGGGTTATTGGTTGGGAAGTACTCACTAATTAAAAAGGACAGTGTCGGATTCCCCATTTGTCCATTGTCCGTCAGGCTTCTTAATAGTCCGAACCACATTGATATGTCTATTCTTACCAGATAAGATCTTGTATGGTAAGCTGAATACGTCATTATCCGAAGATGAACGACAGTATTCTTTCCATTTTTTTTTTGAGTATTTTAAATGCAACCCCCAGTCTTGCTCTGTTAGTGGTCCCAACAGCCTTCTGATATTTTTCCTTGCCCTGCGAACTTCAGGGCGTGATAACTGAAGGGCAGGGGACCACCAGGCACATCTAATTTTTGGTTTACTATTGTAAATCTCCATGAAGCTCCTACATGCAGAGGTTATTGCAACTTGTAGTGCATCAACCTCCGCATCAATAGACCGTAGGATTCCTATTCCTCTGATGAACTCTGTCATCGTCAAATTAAATCTCCCCCAGTCTGCTTTCTTCCATCTAAATTTAAAGGCGGCTATGCTAGGTAACGCTCTTCTTCTCCGGATCTGCATAGAAATATACCTATGATCACTCATTGTCTCAACTGGGAGCACTTTCCAGTTCTCGACTTCTAATTTAGACAACATTGATCAGTCGATCCAACCTTGTCCGTTACTGGATAAGAAGGTTGGACCCCAACATGGGTTATTAAGGATATCAAGTTTATTTATGACTGCCCACTCTAAACAGGAGTTACCCCTCTGGTCAGCCTCACATGAACCCCATATTGGCTGCTTGGCATTAAAGTCGCCCAATAAAAGAATAGGTGACTTAATAAAATTTTACTATGTTTACCATATAGTTTAGAATCTCGTCCATTTGTCTATTTGGTTCGATATATACGTTATTATGTGAAAGAGAGTACCCCCGAAATCAATCCTAACTACTATGTTAGGGGTAAGGAACTGCATTAAGGTCATACACTGGAACTTATTTCCTCTAAGGATTGTTGCCACCTTAGGACGATCATCGCATCTTATTATACAACCTCCCACAAAGTTGGATCTATTAACTAAACCAGGGTTGGGTTCTTATATACAGAGGATATCATACTCCCCACAGGACTTTTCGAGGCAAGATTCAGCTTCTTTCCAGTTTCCGAGATTAATCTGTAACATTTTTAAAGGGGCAGTATTCAGCATAATTAATTTGCAATTTACTTCTGTCCCGCATGTGTGTAAATAGGACACTTCTTGTCCATGGCACTATGGCACCTGGGTTCTAACCCCTTTTGTTACAACTCGATAACTAAGTGGTCACCTCCACAATTAATACATCTCTTGAATTTCGAAGTATATTCACCGGCTCTATGGCCATACTCGTTACATTTAAAACACTGGAGGACATCAACATGTTGTTCTATATTATGCCTCGCCCATCCCAGGCAAATCTTCCATTCTTTTGAGCAGGCTTTAAAGGTTGCGGGCGACACCTCAACAGTGATATTTTTCCTTTCAGGTTTCCTGCATGGTCGTTCATAGACGATGTTGAATCCACCTTTGAATTCCACTTTCCCCCGACTTCTTTGATTATATTGTGACGGACCTTTTCCCCAAGATAGAATCTGCTCTTTTTAAATGGTACGAGTGAGTTTTCACTCGTATTAATAGTGAGTGGCTAGGTCACTATTTCTACCTGCCTGGAAGGACTAGACCAATGTAACATCTATTAAATGTCCTCACTAGTCTCTTCTTGCAAAGACTCTCACAGTCTTGAGGATCTGTTGTCTCTACTTCTCGGACTTGTGTCCGTAAATTTACCCTTGAAAATAGTGTGAATATGCATACAAACTCAATGTTGCTGGTTTGCACCTGTTGAAGACTTGAAGTATCCAAATGGTGTAGAGGTATATATGAGTACCGAGTGGCCCAGAAGCTACATAATACAAGGTGCATACAAAGTAATGAACCCACAAATAAATGGCGCTAAACAAATTAAAAAGCAGCGGGCCCCAAAACATCTCAATATTGTCTTTGGAATTCAAGATTTCATCTAATATTTCAGTCTTCGTTTTCTCAATGTCGACCCCCGTTATTATCAATTTAGGCATCTTGGTTTTAACCTTCGTAACTGAATATTGTGACGAATTTCGGATTCATCGTTTTTTTATGCACTCTGTAATAAAGAATGTTTTATCGAAGGTTCTCACCTCATGCTTGGTGGTGGCTGGGAGGTCATCACGACGAATCGACGATACCTCCCTGCCCACCAAGATGAGAAGAATAGGCAAGAGAATTGCATCGGCGATTTTAATAGGACGTATTCTAGAGAAATCTACGATGCAGAACTCTTGGTCTGTTAGAATCTTTAGAAAGTTTATAAGAAGGATCTACAAATATCCTTCTTCATTGTGGTAATTTATTCCATCTCATAGATGTGTTATTGTATATTTTTATATAATTATTTCAAGGTCCTGGTTGTGTCCAAGGAATTTGGACACACCTAGCGCCTTTGTTTCACGAATCATATGTTCTATTGTATTATTCTGTATATAAACAGGACCACGTGGATTGAGACAGACTGGCTAGAAATACGGATCTAGACTGACATATCTGATATTCTTCTCTCAATCCACAGCGAGTCGCTGTCTTTGAATAAAGAAAGTATTATTTGAATTATCAATCTATGTGTGGACTCTGTTATTTTTGGGATGTGGGACTTGATATTGCAGCCGCCACTTCGCCAATGATTCGACCAACAGAAGAAATCTCCAATGGTGGACTCCTGAGGTACCGACCCGACCCAAAAGACTTGAGCATCAACGTTCATTCAACACTTTCAAATGGCCACCAGAGATCTCTCTGTTGGCCGTGAGAAAACGGGAACGTTACAATATTCTCTAATGTCCTTTAATTTTTCAATCAATCGGTTTCTTAGCTGCTCACTTTGAGCAACAATGACCAATGCTCCATTCCTTGCCTCCCATATCCTCTTCGGGTTCACCCCCTATATCATCGACTGAAATTTTCCATTGCAGGTCTTCGCGGATTAATTTAGGAGTTATACCGTCTTTCCCTGAGCGCACAGGTATTGTAAAATCTACGTCTTTATTCTTCCTCTCTGCCAGCTTCTTTGACATTATCATACGTCCTGGTTAAGCATCACATGCCTGTTTCTCTTGTTGGTTTAAGAACTTGGGTAGCATAAGTCGCCGCTACAGCAGGTTCATTCCGGGTAGGATTTTCTGCAGGTGCTGTGTTTTGTTTAGTCAGCATACCCTCTAGTTTTGTCGGTTTAATCTCTTGGGCATGATTTAGTTCTCCCATAATCCCAAAGATTTTTATGGCCCCATTCAATCCTGCGAAAGCCTGCATTTGCTCCGCTCTGTTAAAGTAAATTTTATTATTTTCCTGTGTAATTGCACCCCGGATGGTATCGATATACGAGGTCTGTTCAAAAAGTAACCGAACTTTATTATTAATTTTAAAAGCAGTTGCAATATCTTGATGTTTTTTGTACAACTCATTTATGTCTTTCAAGTGAACGGGTATCCAGCGTGAATAATTGGTGTGGTCTAATACAAAAACCACGCAGTCATTTCTGTTAATGCATCCAAATACATCTTGAAATTGGAAAGTTGCAGTGAACACACATAGACTAGTAAGCACAACTCCAATGACAAAACAATTGACTGTGGACATTTCTGACACTTTTCTTTACACCAGTCATTGAAATTAAGACATGGCTGCTCATCTATGGTAGTCTCTCTATAGGCATTGTATGCTTGATGCTGTAACACATACAAAGTTGCAGCTGTTATCTGGTGAGCACGCCTTGTGCACGTAACATGAGCTGCTTTAGAAAGGAGTTAGCTTTTCCAGCAGTAGCAACATTTGCTTGCACTAATGCTTGTGTCCACCCACTCCCATCCAGCCGGTCTTTTATGGTTTTTAGTATTGCCATCTCAATGTGAAGGCCACCAAAAAAACTACCATTTGATCTTCACCATACTTAGCTGGCCAATCCCACTGGATTTGTTTAGCAAGAGCATATAAAGGCTGATCAAATGTCAAAACTGGGGTTTGGCTATCATTCAAATGCTGTACAGCTTTCTTTACAGCATCCATTGCATGTTGTATCATTGCTACTGTGTGCGCATTTTCATGGAATAATGGCAGTAATACTTTATTTTGAATTGCATGATCAACTACAGGTTGTTGACTAGCATGGAATGCAGACCAAGAGATATGTTTGTTGCCTTTTCCTTCCAGGACCTGTTTCATATTTTCTAGCCACAAGTACTAATCATTTAAATGTGAATCATAGCTGCCACAATTTAATTCTACAGCTGCACCTGATGGAATGGACCTTTTCAACCATGATGTAACAGGTGGTACTGTTGTAAAGTAGTGAGGTAGATAATCAATTGTTCTTTGCTTATGTGAAGCACCAAGAATAACATCTCCACGATGAATCCCTTCATTTTCTTGTAATGGATGTTGACTCAAAGATATAGCTGTACCATGAAAAGAGTTTAGCAGTTGTAGAACTTGAGTTGTGGTCAATGTTGTCTACAGCCGCTGTTGTAAATACATTGCTATGAAGCTGCCTTGGACTTACCTTTTGCTCCGTTTCATAATATTGACAGATTGCATTACTTATCTCTGTAGATTGTTTCAGAACATGATCATATGAGATACTGAGTCCAAGATTACGTAGCTACACTTTCTAGTTTTTGCATACAACATCATTCCAATATATGTTGGGAAAGGTGTTTCCTGGTAAATAGTGTGTCTGACAGGTGCTAGTGAGGTGCTCTCTGGTCGCCTTCGCTTCACACAGTTATATTTTATCAACTGTGCTAATGCCAATGTTGCTGGTGCTGTCTCTTCACATGACTGATTTTTTATGCTGGGTCCTTCTAAGAGCATATTTACCAGGGCAATAAGCACTGCTGGAACAGATTCTTTTTGACTAGTTGGATCAATTGTACCAGTAAATGGTTTTGCAGTAGCAAAGATAAGTCTCCGAACAATCTGGGCAGCACATGCCAGATGAACTACATCAGTGTCACTGTCCCCGTCTAGGGAATTTAATAATGCTTTGCAGATGGTATTGTCAAATGTAAGCAATACATCTCTTCCATCATGAAAAGCCTTCATGTGTGGAAAATGAGCTAATATTCTCATTTTCAACCCGGTAGAATGAACTCGTTCTGTCGTAAGTACTCCAAGTTGTTTCATTCTTGAACTATAAAACTCCACTAGATTAGCCAACTTGAAAACTGGATGATGTTAGATCTTCATGTAGTTTTTCCTCAATATATGAAACAAGTTCAGCAAAAGCAATTCCTGATATTATATGATCAGTGTCTTGGACATCTTGGCATTGTAACTTGGCTGCTCTAGCACGATTGTAAAGTGATGCAAGGCACTTAGCATGATACTCAGCATCCATTGCTACCATGTCTCCAATGCTCAGTTTAGCCAAAAGCTCTGTATCTTCCTGAAGTGTGGCACTAGCACGAACATGATGGTCCATCTGAAATGTTGAAACCTTGTGGAGTAGATCTGGACCAGATTGTCCACAAAAAAACATACTTCATTTTCCATTCTGAATGAAAGTGATGAAGATGATCTTGTAGTTGATGTAGTTGGTAAATCTATTGCAGGTTCATCACTTTGAGATTTTTTGCAAACTCTTTGAAACATTTTTTGTTGTACTTCAGATTGCATGACTTATGCGACTTGGCTTTGTGAGATACAAATGCAGCTTCAATTCCATCTCTTTCATCAATTCTATCCAAGGTCAATGTATCTGGAAGAGTCTTGACAGCACTGAATTTCATCAAATTTTCAGATGTTGTTTTGTATCCAGAACCTGCATCCTTTCTTTTGCTTAGTGCAGGACATGTTAAATGTTCACTTGTCACTTCTTGAAATAACACACAAATGTCCCAGTTAATTTCACTTTTTGGATTTCCTGTAGAGTTTGAATATTTCAGTCTTTTTACCATTGTTGTAACTTGTAATTTGTAAACAAAAAAAAGAACCACAGGTGAATTAAGCAGAAAATCTAGCCAACCAACCTGCAGATTAATCGACTATTCCATGAAATAAATTTCCATGTAGTGAGTGTGCATGTAAAAGCACTGCGTTATGTGTCTGTGATGGCCAGTGTGCCAACTGAAGTTTCTTCTTAACTTAATGACATCACAAAAAATGTAATATCTCACAAACTGTTTGCACTAATGTAATAAATTTATAACTCAAATGTTTATTATAAAATTGTCTATAAACGGAATGTGATACAAGAATTGCATAAACATAATGGATACAAAGTTATAAAGCAAAACTCACATTTTTTTACAAGTTTGTTAAAAAAGTTGTTATATCTCAAAATCCAATTGTTTTACGTTAATTGTGTATCACATTAAATATGTGCATTTGCATGTTGTGAATATTTACAAACAATTCACACATTAATCTGACTTTGAATTCCTAAGATATTGACAATTATTCATGAAATGACAAGTGGCAGCCATTTTCCAATATGGCGGACAAACTGGCGTCATGCCAAAGTGCCTCCATATCTAAAATTCATTTTTTGACATAATTGTCCCGGGACCATTGATTATGGTTTCCAGCTTCAATTTCAGTCGTATCAACTCGCTCCTTATGAACTCCCATGTGGTCTTCCCTCTATTCTCCTTATAGAGGTTGGAGAGCTAATGCACTATGTTCCCTTCAACGGCTTTCCTCAAGAAGTAGGTTTTGTGGACGTTACTCCAGTTTTCGAGGTCTGCGATTCCTTTGTAGTCCTCCAAAAAGGTGTAGACAGATGTGGTTTCTTTAAACGTCACAAGATTCCGGAGTGGATGTGAACTTGTGATACTTCTTGTCCAACTCCTCACAGGTCCGATGATGATTCATTATTGGATTGGCTTCCATTTCTTCTACCATGAGGTCACTGCTGCTTAAACTGTCATCCTCCAGCTGATCCAAGTCATCTCTCCATAGTAGAGGAGTTTCAGGGAGGTGGCCCCGCTGGTTCACTCCACTCTACTTAGTGCGGCGTTTGCAACACGAGCCAATCCTGGCTTTTCTTCAGCATGGGCCGACGAGGGCTCCACTTAGGTATTGGCTCTCTGAGCTACCGTATGACACTGATTTGTGCTCAAATCTCGTCCGCTTCAGAGTTGCATTGATCCTGATGGTTGCATCTGGAACCATGCCATCAATCGCCCCCGTCTGGCAGCGGTTACGTTCAGTAAGATTTTTTCAATTGAATTCGAATCATCTTTCCTTGGTGTCTTTGACTTCGGTTTTGGTCAACGTTTCTTCCCTTTTCCACCTGGTGTAGCTTCGACAGCTCCGTCTTTTTCTACTGGATCTTCAGTTAGGTACCCTGCACCTTTGCCATTTTGTAACGTTCCTGTTTTCTCACGGCCCACAGAGAGATCTCTGGTGGCCATTTGAAAGTGTCGAATGAACGTTGATGTTCAAGTTTTTCGGTCTATTGGCACCTGTGTTGTATACTTGAACAGCAGGGACACAAGGGCCGGTACCTAAGGAGTTCAAAGGTAGAAAAATAGCAGTGTCGAATCTGCTTACACGTGGCTGCTGGTGACTTCTTCTGTCGGTCGAATCATTCGGTCAAGTGGCGGTTGTAATTCAAAGTTCCACGTCCTGAGTCCACACGTAGATTTTGGTTATATAATGCAATCTCTTTATTCAAAGACAGCGATTCGCTGTGGATTGAGAGAAGAGTATCAGATAGGCGATTCTATGTTCGTTTCACTAGCCAATCTGTCTCTCAATCCACATGGTCCTGTTTTTATATCAAACGATAACAATAAAACATGTGATTAGTAAAACAAAGGCGCCAGGTGTGTCCAAGTTCCTTGGACACAACCAGGATGTTCCAATAACCTACAAAGTATAAACAATAACATCTATAAGATGTGAATTAAATTAATACAATTAAGGAGGATATTTGTGGATCCTCCTTGCAAACAGTAAAAGATTCTCACAGACCAACAGTTCAGTTCCTTTCTTCTCATCTTGGTGGGCAGGGAGGTATTGTCTCGATGACCTCCCAGCCACCCCCAAGCATGAGGTAAGAAGCTGTCGATAACATTCTTTAACTTTCTACAGGGTGAACCTAAACGATGAATTACTGAATTCGTTACAATCGTTAGTGTTGTCATTAATGTTAGTTAGGGGTGTTTTTTTAGAATTTGAGGTTCCATGATACGCAACAAAATAAGTTATCAGGATCCTCCCCCATAAGTCGAGCAACCCCTGACCTCCTCCAACAGAGGCGCTTACTCGAGGAATGCTATCGGGTTTCTAACCCATACCCACTTCAACACTGGTATAAACCTGAGGCCGAGAGGTGTGTACAGCCCATCTTACAGTTAGGAGGTTCCGTAGATCACCCTGGACTGCAGAGGCCAGACCATAATGCTGAGTTTACTGTTGGTGTACGGCCCAGTATGATCTCGCCGATGGCTATTACCCCTCGCAGTGCTGAGTGCGGCAACTAGATTGCCCGAGTGTCTCTAGAGGGCGGCTGTTACCAGATAAAGATTTTGCCCCACTCGGTTAGGTGCTGTTATCGTTTAGCCCTTTAAATTCCTCAAGGTAGGGCCATATAACTTGAGTTTCCATTTCCATTCACATTTTAAAACAGCTTGACAGTTTCGGCTGCAACTTTGAATGTTCTCCAGTTGTAGCCTAGCTATCTCCAGAGTTGGTTAGCTCTGGAGCTTAAGCTGAGTTTGGGATGGTCTGATGATATTGACCTTGGTCGCCACATGGAAAGAAAGTGTGGTTTCTGCAAGAGTGGCACAATTGTACCAGGTTGGTAATTTGAGCTGTAACTGTACAGGAAAAGAAGCAATACAGTTCAGAGTAGAAAAATTGTATCATTTATTAGGGTTTATCTTCGAGGCCTCTCCAGCTTGGTTGGACCTTGGCCGACACAGCCCTCGGAGGACCTGACAAGCCCCCACACCACGACAAGGCGATAAAAACTGTGGGGGTATCTATCTAGGGACAGTGGTGTAACCAGGCTTTTTTACTGTCAAAAAAGCATTGACCGATCCTGGTCGTTATTACCCGGCAGAGTGGGTCAGCAACCCTGGGCCCACTTCTGACCAGCCGTGGGCAAAACTAGGCTGACCGTGGTCAAAAATGACTACGGTAGCCATACGTTGAGAACGGTAAAAAAAATTACGCCCGGGGCATAAACCCCCGACAAAATTATGACTTGGTTGCGTCCCCCGGCCACTTAAAACTTTGCGCTCCCTTTAGCTACTCTCCACTTAGCCCTCATACTGGGGGAGTGCTATTTTGATGAATGGCAGAACAGTCGGAACACCAGTTGGAACAGCCGGAAGGCTAGGTTTAGTAAAATGAACCTTGTCTCAGGGGGTTAGGACACTTCCTCCCATTGAACAAATTGTGGAACAGTCGGAACAATAGACTAATTTCATTTCATAATTCTTAAAAAAAATCGGGGTCTGCGCCTACCAGACCCCCCCTTCCCCCTGCAACAACCTAGCTTTCCGACTGTTCCTACTATTTTTCCGACTGTTCCTACTATTTTTCCTACTGTTCGTACCGTACTGAATAAATTAAGCGAGTGATTCGGAATCACTCGCTTAATTTATTCAATTATTTTTGAAAATACATAGACTTTCATTTCGATTTTTGCGCCCCCCCCCGCAGTTGAGGGTCTGGCGGTTCCCTAGCTACGCTCCTGTATAGGAATACTATCGCTATAGTAGGCTATTCGATAGTCCAACTATCACCTGATTGAGCAATCGATAGTACCTTCGATAGTTTTTACAAACTATGGACAGCACTATTGGTTGTTTGAAACCTTATTTTCAAGGATAACATTTTAATCGTGATCTTCCTGGAACAAAATTTAAAGAAATTTGAAAGTGTTTTATAAACTAGAAGGGTAGCTCAATCACTTAATGGTATATTCATGTTGATATTTTTCAAAAATAAACTTTTTTTTAGGCGGAGATTAAAGTTATGTCAATTTCAAACTGAGACAAGAAAAAGCTTGTTTTGTTTTTTTAAAGTAAAAATGAAAATATTTTACAATTGAGTGATTGAACAACCTTTCTAGTTTCTAAAACATCTTATAACTTCTCTTAATTTTGCTAATAAAAGACAGAATAATCAAGAGTTTGAGTGGCATTTACAGTTTCCACTTTAAAAACGTAGGCCTACTCATTAATATTTTATAATTTTAAGTACGAGACTATGAATTTTTATTTGCATTTTTTTAGTAAAAAACTATACTATCGATAATACCATGGCTAGTGGAAGTGACTATCGATACTATCTATCGACGGTAAGAATACTATTGATAGTCCTATCGATGATTTTTTTTACACTATGACACACCATATATTTACTAGTGGTGCGTTAGCTAGTAGTACCGTGTAATAAGCCACATTGAGTGAAGCCGATGTCAAACTACTTCAAAAACTTACCTTGATTTTAGGCCAAGCTAAAAGAAAACTAGGAAGACCAGACTAGGGAGACCAGACTACAAATTTTGTCATTATACTGTATCTAACTTTTGCCAAAATTAATAAGCTCTGTACTTAGCTTGTAAGACTAAGAGCCTAGACCAGTGCCAGTGGGTTTCCAAACTTTGTTTGGCTCTCGGCAGAATATTTTTTTTGCCTGAAGAAATCGCAGCACATCTAAACAAACCTCATGGCACACTAGTGTGCCACAGTTAGGCTTGCCAAAATTGTGTATAGGACATTTTTGCCTTCGTGGAAGGCGGAGGACATTTCTTTCGAATGGAGGACTGTCCTCCACAAAGGAAGACGGCTGGCAAGCCTAGTCACAGCTCACCATTTTGGAAACTACTGGTTTACTGCTTTGGTGTAATAGTTAAGTGCATACGCGTAGTAGGAGAGTTTTGTTTAATTTACGATATGAATTATACAGTATACACAACAGAATAAAGATGGATGGATTTCTAGATAGAATTTCTATGCGTTGGGGTTCCCCGCTCGTTCGTATAAATGTTGAATTGTGTTCAATGCTCATTGATCACAATTCAGTGATCACTGATCATTGACCACAATCTCTAGTTTGAGCCCGCAAAACTAACATGCCATGGTGGTGATACC
Source organism: Brachycybe producta (assembly GCA_036925085.1). Classification (NCBI taxonomy): domain Eukaryota; kingdom Metazoa; phylum Arthropoda; class Diplopoda; order Playtdesmida; family Andrognathidae; genus Brachycybe; species Brachycybe producta. Next base: position 9,146,149 of record JAUPFP010000001.1, on the reverse strand, counting down.
GAAAGCTCCAATGACGGGAAACCCTCCTGCTATCAACACAATGATGTCAAAGGTGTCAGGGCTACAGAACCAGTGGTCGCAATTGACATGAACCACCATGGCTGTAGAAGCTCAAACTCAAAAACTAGAATAGCTAAAAGAAAAGAAAATCGATATTTGAAAATAGCATACTTCTATCTACCTACAAGTGCACTTCACCTCACCAATAGATTTCAAGTGGTTAAAATGTCAAGGGAGCTGTTTTTTTGCTATCACACAATTTATAGCTGAGGTTTGTCTCCAGTCGTTTTTGTTTCTTCCTTATTGTAAATTGAGATGTTGTGCTATCAATGCTAAAAGAGCTAACTTGTAACCGAACACGAATACCTTGTCTACACTTAAAAGTTAAATGCAAATTTAAATATTAAACATGTCCTACAGGAGCCCCAGGGGCCCGTTTCACAAAAGTACAAGTCTTGTCAGTAACAAGTAAATTTTTACAAGTTTATAACATATCTATTTCTTAGCGTTAGCATTTCACAAAAGCACAAGTGTACACTTGTAATTACAAGTGATTTTTTACACGTTTGCAAGCGAATTAACTTGTAAACCACAAAAGATCACTTGTAGCTAACAAGTGTAGTTGAAACTTGTTACTGGCACTTGTTGCCTGTCCTTAGAATCTCGTACTTCTTTTAAAACACACAGCTTATTTTCTAATACAATAATTTTAGACATTTTTTTGACACGATGGAATTACACACACAAAAGAAAACGACTATCTTATGAATACTGACACGTTTCGTTAACTACACTTGTTACAGACATTTCCAATATCACTTGTTCTCAACAACTTGTGATCTACAATTGTACTCTACAATCTTATTGTTACTCACAAGACATGTCGTTTTGTGTACAAATGTTTGTGAAACGCCTGTAACCAACAAGCTGTGATTACCAGGACTTGACAAAATGACAAGTCTTGTCAGTAACAATTGTAGATTTACAATTGTTACTGACACTCTTTTTGAATGTTTAGCACCAGAGAACACTGCATTGCTAGATGGCATCGTTGGAGGAAATAGGAAGGGGGATTGGGGGGGGGGGGGGGGTGCTAAGAACCCCGACCTACAAAACCAAAATATTAAAATGCCTCAATTTTTTCACATTCCTGAAGTAAATAAATATAGAAATTATCACCTAAAATTACCAACATTACCTTGGGATGAGAGTCCGAGACACTAACCCCTACACCAACAATACAAGAGGGGGGGGGGGGGGGGGTCAGATATTTTTCTTACTTTGTGGACACTTTTTTATATAAAGGTGTCGAATATCACAAAAACATGTTTTTGATTAATTTTCTTGTTTTATATCCAAAACGAATTTTTTAAAAAAAAATGTCAAAACATTCAACAAAAAAAACACTTTTTTTTAATTTGCCGCCCTAGGCAGCTGCCTATTTTGCCTATTGGGAAATCGATATGGGTTGGGCTGGGCTTTTGCAAAAGCCCACCGGCCCATAGGCTTTATGTAGGTCGCTACTTTGGAGTTACTTTTCGGTTGATTTTTCAGTTGAAAACAAGTTCTTACAATAATTTTCGTCAAGTGGAAACTGTCGGGCATAAGGAAGAAGAAAGAAAAAAAAATGAAGTTTTAACAGTTTAATATTAAACAATGCTGCATTTAGTACTTCTCTTTAACTAGTTTCTAAATCATTTAATAACCAGAATTGTATTATCATATTAACCCATGTATCACTGTCTAGTGACACTTTTAAAAAGAGAAATAAATAAACCTATTTTAAATTTCCTGAACTAATGTCAAGCTAAAACAGCAGAGGTCTAATGAGTATGGATGGCCACACAAACGTTTATTTTCACCATCCCTTAAAATAAATTTAGGCTCGTAAATGACATTCCTGAATATCAAAATAAATAAATTAGTTATGATAGCCCACCCAAGCTTTGTCTGTTTGTCAGTGGACCCTTTCGTCGCACTAAACGTTGTTAGATTTCGGCATGCATGCATGTTATAACTTATCAGTTGTATAAGGGCACAATGAGATTATTGTTGGACTTAACATTCTCAGTTTTGACAATGCATTTTCCATACAGCACGTTGACACTTAGCCCTCTGCCATTGGCCCTAATAGCTGCTCGCAGAGTTATTTCTTTATATTTTTGTCTTTCGTTTTGTACGATTGTGATTGTGTTTGTTCATTTAAGAAATCACAAAAGTGTACAAGGGACCAAGGTAATTGCATAAGGTGGCTGAATAGATATTTATTTTGTTTTTGTCTCCCCGGATGGCGCCACTGCAGTGGCTAATGCTAAGCTCTAGAGTTTTTTTTTAGAATATTTGGACGCAAAAATGACAACTGAAATTATTTAGAAACAACACTACAAAAAAAAAATTCAAATGGTTTTCAAAACTAGAATACTAGAAGATTAGGCTAAAAAGTTTTATCAAAAAATAACTTAAAAAATAAACATTTTATAAACGTTTCATAAAAAAACTAGTTTTGCTTTTTTCAAACTGTCAGAAAAAAAAGTTGTTTTTTAAAAAATATCATCATTAAAAAACGTTTAGCAATATCACCAACTAACTAATCTAGTTTCTAAGACACTTTGAATTTTTCTTCGTAATGTTTCTCTTGAAAAATAAATTATCTCGAAACCGCAGGGTGAGGAGGCGTGGAGACCTCCTATCGAACATAATGTATAGCCACTGCAGTGGCACCATCCGCGTGGGGGGGGGGCAGCAAAGAACAAAATAAATATATCTATTCAGCCACCTTAAATGATTTAATCATTTAGGATTTAATACTTGTTTACGATGCATTATGGGTAATGCAAGGCATACTAATTGACACATACAAACTTTTCTGCTAGCAACCATAGAAGCCTGAGTCCTATGCCAGACGATAGTCCCTCCAATTACAGCATGCACAACATACTGTATTGTTAAAACTAGAAAACATAAAGATCCCCTTTGTGACCTGGTCAAGCTTACAAAATTCGCTCTTAGAAAAATTATGAATCTTATACAACAAGATCATTTTTATGCTCAAAATTAATAGGAAGTGAATTCTATTGATGAATAATACTGTAACACCCTGTAAATCGTGATCCCGCCAAAACCATAGCCTGGGGGGTAAACAACTCTCAACCGTCCCTCCCTCCTCTCTGACTCACCTTTCTGACTCTTGCCCAAGTGGCGGATTGATACATAAAGGACCATGGTCACTTGGACCTGGTTACACCTCGCAGGTGTACACAGGTCCAAGGTATAAAAGGACCATGTTCCTCTTTGTTCCTCAGTTCTTTCCTTTGCCTGTTTTTGCGATACATTCCAAATCATGGGCCTGAGGATTTCCAGTTAGTATTTTACTATTCACCCTTGTATCTGTACTTCTTACAAGGAATGAATAAAAGTGTTGTAATAAGAAGTAGCGTTGTCTCTATGTCTTTATGCTAATAACTTCTCTTCAGAGGCCGGAGGTTTCATAGGGCAGGAGCTATACGATTCTCAGCAGCTACAACATCTTCTCTAGTCGGAATACCGATGGAGAAGATGTATATCAGCATCAACCGGAAGAGAGAGAGATGGCCGCCACTCTCCTGCATTGATTTCACCCCCATGCAGAAGAGTGACTTCAATCTATCTCCATCCAGCTCTCTCTACAGCTCGGATCTTCTCTGTGCAGGTGTCATACTGCTCAGAGAAGAAACGAAAAGTAGAAAATGTCATCTAAAGGTTGGTAATAAAATATTGGTTGATGTCAAAAGCTCACATTTGGTGGAGGTGCGGGGTATAGCTCCATCTGCCTTCTCCGACCTGTAAACAGAAGCCGTCCTTTGTCCTAAGTCTCGTGATTGTGCCTCACGAGGCTTCGTCCGTCCTTTCTATGTTGGAGCCACGTATGGAGACCCTCGATAGCGTCAAAGTCAACCGCGTGGCGCCTGTCTGTAAAACCGCGTATGGAGACCCTCGATCACGTCAAAGTCAACCGCGCGGCGTCCTTTGTGTTGGAACCACGTGTGGAGACCCTCGATAGCGTCAAAGTCGACCACGTGGCGCCTTTGTAAAACCGCGTATGGAGGCCCTCGATCACGTCAAAGCCAACCGCGCGGCGTCCTTTGTGTTGGAACCACGTATGGAGGCCCTCGATAGCGTCAAAGCCAACCGCGTGGCGCCTTTTTATGTTGGGACCATGTATGGAGGCCCTCGATCACGTCAAAGCCAACCGCATGGTACCGTTTTTGTGGAATCGCGAAAGAGACTTGTGGCTACACACACCACGTGTCGACCGCGCGATTCTGTGTCCTGTCCTTAGAGACACGTGGGAACGAACTTTTGTCTGCTGACCGCTTAGCACTCGGAAAGTGGACAACCGTTTGGACACACGTGTTTCCGTCCGTGTTTTTGTATTTCATGTTTCCATTACAATCACCCACTGTCACCTTCACTCTTCTTTAATTTTCAAAGTGAAACCCACACCACGTGGGCCACACTTTAAACAAATTCTTCTTACTCTCCGAGAGGAGTTTGCAGTCTCATTATGAGATGAGCAAACAAATCTCATCTACTAATCTATTCATCTATTAATAGGCTTTTAAAGGACGTGTGTGTCTTTTAAAATGTCCTATTATCTTCACTCTTCATCTTTAATTTTCAAGCAAGATTCTCCCTAGCTCTATTTCATTGTTAGGGGGCTTACAAGCTTAAAACACACTTTTTCTAGCCACGTGGGACTTTCTTGTCCCCCCTTTTCTTTGTTCTTTGTTTTTACACTTGTGTTTCCCTTGGGACCCTCTATGTCCCAAGTCATGTTCTTCAATTTCTTCGTCATCATCACCTCAATGCATCATCACATGAACTTTCTCCATTGGACAACACTGAAGCCCGGCCGCCATCTTGGATCGACCGGACACTCTTCAAAAAGCGCCAACGGAGCGGTTTTTCGCTCCATGTGACTCATTGTTGTACCTTCTCTCATCTTTTTGTGTTCTCTTCTCTTCTCTTCTCTTCCAGAGGGTTGCACTCACGCGCCCCCTGGCGGAGTTCCTCTTGTTAGAGAAAACTTCTCTTTTTTCTTTGAATTTTCTCTCTTTTTGTGTCTTTCTCCTGGCCACCATAAAAACGTGCCCCGGAGGAACTTTTCAATCATCAATTTTTGGACATTGCAATAAACTGAACCGGAAGTGGCCACCTCAGCGCCACCTACGGACTTCTTCCTTCTACTCAACATAGTCCCTCACTGGGCACTGACTCTGTCTTTTCATCCAGAGCCATCCAGCAGTGAGGACTCAAAATTTCTCCAGTCTGAACATTTCTTCTGGTTCACCAAGTATTTATCTTGTTGAACACACTTCAATTTCTACACTGTTTTACTGTTTTAATAAAACTAAATTGAAACTTTTGATGTGCGGGCACCGCACCTAAGTTTTAAACTTTCAAAGTAAAACAGCTTTCTTTTCTTGCTTCTTTGGAGAGTTCAGCCATCTTGAACTTCTCCTTTGTTTGTGCATTTAAAAAGTTCAGCCATCTTGAACTTTTTGTTCTTTGTGTGTTCTTCACACACACACTCTTCATTCTTGTTTCTAAGTAAAACTAAAAGTGCGGGCACCGCGCTCTAGCTTTACTCTTCGTATTGCTTTCCTCTTCTTCAGGCAACTGCAATACACTTCCATTTCTAATTCACTTTCCGCAGTGCAATCTTGATTGGGTGGTGTACCACGCTCGAGGTTGTATTGTACATCTGCTGTTTCTTTATTGAGGTTTTTGGAATTCTCGTAACCTCCACGTGGTCGCCAAATACCACGTGTCGAGAGAGATCCTTCCAAAATCTGACGCTCAATAAAGAACTCACGACGCTACACCAGTTGGGAACCAAAACTCGTCACACGCCCAACTGAGAACACGATCAATACGATACAACCATCACCACACTAACGGAGTGAACGGCCACTTCGTTATACACGTCACAAGCTTAGGTAATCTATCGTTACTCAGTGTATAAGAGTACGATAGTGTCGGTTGCCGACAAGCACCAAATTGCCAACGCGCAGTGACATCACCGACCTACAACTTCACGAACTGAACGAGTCCCATCATACTGGAACCCGAAAGTATAGCTCAGAGTGTACTCGAGAACCCTCGGAGCTGCACACAACGACTTGGACTTCGCCGGACTCGTTCGTCACCGCACATTCACATTACACAAGCCACTTCATTAATCATGGCTACCTCACACGACAATACGGGGTCCCTGTCTGATCACCAGGGTTCGCACGAAGATCTGTTGGCAGTACCCGTGACTACTGATGTGACACCACCGCCGCGGCCGACTGGGGCCGAGTTTGACCACCTGTCACAACAAGTGGCTGCACTCTCGACTCGTATGTCTCAGTTCATAGACGACCGATTCACGCCGAATCGACCGACTACACCACGGCGGACAACACGCACACACCGACTTCGCGACGATGACTCGGACGCCTCTTCAGCCCCCTATGTTGGCTACAGAGAGCGTCACGATCGTTACGAAAGACATTACACACCGCACACACGTCATCTACCGCGTAACCCTGACTGGCAACAACAAGGGCAGTCAGATGATCCGCGTCACAGAGATGAGCGTGCGGAAATACCGATCACGACACGTGCTGATTCTCCTCACTCGCTTGTCCGGGTTGCACGTAGCGGTCGCCGCTCGACACCCCCGGAACAACAGCCTAGCCAAGGAGCGACACAAGGCACTTCAGTTTACGCGCCACGTTTTCCACCGCAAGGGGTAGGTCTGATGCCGGCTGGAATGTCAAACGTCCAGGATGGCATCTATCGACCAACCCCCAGAGAACCCTCCGTGGAAGAATTCAATAAGAAATACAGCGGTCGCCACCCAGCCGACTCAATCCAAAAATTCAACGGATTGACAGGTTTCCGTCCCTTCCTGGAAGAATTCGAGGAAGTAGCACACCTGTACGGTTGGAAAGACCACCACAAGGAGGAATACATCACGGGGTGTTTCACTGGGGCCGCCCGCACGTGGCTGAGTAAACTGAGGTATGAGCTTCAGGACATTCCTTGGCCAGCACTGAGAGTACAGATGGTAGATACGTTCGGGAAGCCGAACGAACTGGCCATCTTGGAGAAAAAGTATACAGAGATGCTCCAGAAGGAAGGTGAGAGTACACAAGCTTTCATCTGGGAGTTTATGATACTCGGCGACCGAGTTTACCCGCAACTTGACGATCAGCTGCGTATAAGCCAGTTGCGCCGCGCTCTACATCCCACCATACAGAACGCCGCGCATCACGCATCTACGACGTCGTTCAAGGACTTCGCAAACGCCGTCCTCAATATGGAGGTGGTCTTGCTGTCCTTGGATAAATGGCCGACGGAACCAAAACCCGCAGCTGATTCACAGTCGGGTAAAGGAGCATCGAAGACCGACCAGGAGCCGGCGGTAGCCGCCAGCCCTAAAGACAAAACACACCGGTCTAGGCATGATAAAAAGCCTAGTCAGACTGCTGCCACCAATTCAAACCGACACTCTGCAGCGGACACCCAACCGGAGACCACTCGCACGTTCGACAAGAGTAAGTCGACGTGTTATAATTGTGGCAAATTGGGGCATTTCGTCCGTGAGTGTCGGCAACCAAAGAAGAAGGTTGCAATCAAGCAGTTTGGTGAGCCGGTTACCGACTATGACATCAAAGGAGAGGTGCCTGAAACGGATATCATCACCGAAGACGGCATTGAGTTTGCCCTGATAAGAGTGGCGGGACAAATCCGCCGGATCCCTCTTCCAGCAGCAGACTCAGCCGCCGGAGCACCTCCTCCTGACACATCCGACAATGACAGCTCTGACCACTCTGAGGACATACCAATCAAAGTGCTCGACCGAGCTCCTGCACACAAATGGATCTCGGGCGAGCCGATCAAGTGGCCACCCACGCTGTCAAGAAACCAAACGCGACGAAAATAAAACAATAATTCACCAGTGTTTATTTCATGACTATGGAAATAAACACCAGCAACCATCAAATATCAACAATAGAAGAGCGGGAGGAATTTGGGAATTGTTGTGTTAAGAAACAACTGAGGACAGTTGTCAAGAGGTGGGGGAGGGGATAAAAGGAACCCCCAACGAATAAACAACCCCACAGCATCAACAACCCCTCTAAACACTCTCAAATAACTCCCAAAACTCTACAAAATTCACACAACTTTAATTTTTGAAACACTTCTAAACTTTTCAACATGGCCGCCAATATTTACATATTGGCAACCATTTCAAACATGCAATAAACTACACCGGAACCACGTGGCCTTCACAAACAACTGTCAACCACGTGGTACACCTGGGAAAAACGCCGAAGGCTAGTCAAGGACGTTCAGAAGAAAAATCAAGAGCCATAAAAGGGTCAGCAAAGGAAAAACACCGTGCTCCCCTTTATTATGGACGGACGTCATTGACCATGCTGTTGACAGTAGAAGGATAGAAACTTCAAAGAGACAATTGCTCTGGGGGCCAGACCAATGCACTGGGACTTCAAAGAAAAAAACAAACAACAAAAAACTGCTGGCCATAAACAAATAAAAAAGGAAGAAAATCAGTTTTGAGGATTTTGTGAGAGCGGACACCTTCAATTAAAAAATAAAATTGAAGAACCTGTCACCCTCTCAATTAAGATCGAATTGTGGGACACCCACTCCTGCCCCACTTCCCCCCCCTAAAAATAATAACAAACAGCAAGGTACATTAGTAACCTTGCTGACCTATTCTTTCCAAAAAAAAAAAAAAAAAAGCATTAAGGAAAAGAAGGGGAGAAAGTTAATGGGCAATTTCACACCTCGGTGTGAAATAAAATAACGGCCCTTCTCCCTCGAGATTCCTTAGTCCTTTTGTTTATCTAAAAATAATAAACAGGACCGACTCTGATAAGAATTAGATCAACACCTCTCACATCTAATGTCGGTGGGACAACCCCCACCCCCAATAAATAAAGTCGTGAAGAAACCAATTAGAGTAAGGTGTCTTATTCTAAAAGGGGCCGGCCCTTCTAACTTTTAAAATTAAATAAGAAGAATGACCAAACTTGGTCAATTACCACTCGATTTGCTCTCTTCAAAGAAGCACTCGTTTTTGTTCATCTCTTTATGCTCGATCTTCTTCAATCATCAAATCTGCAATCTACTTCTGTGCCAAGTTCCAAATTTTAATTTCAGACTTCATCAGTTTTTGTTGTTAATCAAAAGCTTGAGTGCCACCTTCAAGCCTTTGAACTCACGTGCAGTGCATCAGACCTTCAGAACTTTTTAGACCTCTTGAAATAATAACAGAGTGATCGGGGACCGATTTCTGTTATTATTTGGAAGTAACCACCAGCAGCGGGACTTTTGAAAAAGTAAGAACTTTTAAACTCTTAAGAAAATATGCCAGGTAGAGGCTCATGGAGAGGAGGCAGAATGATGTCTGCCTCTTCTAGTGAAGATGAGACGGAGAGTGGAACGGCGGGGACCGCTGAACCCCTCTCTCAATCTACCTGCCAGCTACAAAGGGCGGGCGCCGCCAGTGCGCCAATAACAAGAAGAGAGTCGCCAAACACAATAGATAGGCGCCGCACCTCCTCCGAACCGGAGAATTTTCACCGGCGTGGGGAGAAGCGCCTAAAAGCAAGCTTCAAGCGACCTGCCAATGTCGGGCGCGAAGGGAAGTCTGCTGCTCCAAGCAGCATCGTCCCCTTCGACGTCACGACATCAAAACACTACTGGGAGGAGCGGGAAGACCGCATCGATATTAATACAATGGCATGGGGGGTTAACCAGGCGTTCCGCGATAGCATCGCGCCTGGTCAACCCATTCCGGGTGGAGCTGAAGCAAGAGGGAAGCGTGGGGGAGGTGGATCTGTGCCCTCCCCCCTCGAAGACCTCCACTTGGAGATGCAGAGGGAGGCTGCCCTTCGCCAGGCAGCCAGAGATAAAAAGGAAGGGGAGGACAATCTGGCGTACCTCCGTGCGGTTTGCGCCCGCCTTGTCGAGCTGGGCTTACCGTGTACGGCGCAACTCCCGAAGGAGGAGCTCCTGCAAATCGAGGCCCGACTCCAAGAAGCCGCCCGAGTCACGTCGTCAGCTACGTCATCATCTCCATCCTCCGACTCGCCAGCAACCCTGACAACTGGCCTCTCCACATCTCCTTCTCCACCCATAACGCCACCAGAGCCTTTCCAACACTGCTCACCGGTGCCGTCAATCACTCCGCCGCCTCCTCCTCATACACCATTATCGTCACCACCAACCTCCCGATGTGCCACGCCTCCACGCAGCGAGGCCGCCACACCAACTCCGACTCCAAAGCTACCTTCCATAGTGGTGGTTCCCCAACCTGTTCGTGTTCAGGTTCCCACTGGGGCTCGCCCCAAGGAGCCTCAACAGTCCTACAGGGGCCACCACTCTTCTCGAGACTCTCTTCAACGGCCACAACCACGTCGCTCTTCGCCACGTGGTTCCCATCTTTCGCCCCAACGCCGACCCGACGGAAGAAGTCAGCAGGAACAACGTGGTTCCTCTGGACGCGGCCCTCCGCCGCGTAATAACTTCGACCCAAGGGTCAGGCAAGACCTACAGGATCACCGAGTCCAACTGGACCGCGACCATCGCTACGAAACTCGGGGCCCTCCTACTCGGGTCCCGCATCGCTCTCCTCCTCCGCCACCTCCGGGCCGCCCTTCTGGACAACCTACGCCTACACCTTTGATGCCGCCACCTTCCGCAGAGCGTGCCGCGTTCTTGAAAAAACAGAAGGCCATCACAAACCTTCTGCAAGACGTCATGCGACAGGGAGGTGACCCCATGGAAGCACTGGGCCGTGCACCAGGAAGTGCCAAGCCACTGGAGGCGCTGAGCAGGAAATCGGCATCGAAGCGACTACGTCAGCGGGCCCGCGATATGGCCCGGTCTGCCTTGCGCCATGCCAGGCCTACCACGGGCGCATCCGTTTCTTTGGAACCTGCGGCTCCAACACCAGCCCGACCAGCCGCACCGCCCACTGTACCCCATGCCGGGGCTACTCTGGGGCGGTTACCGCTGGATCATCCGTTCCGTGCAGCCACCTCCGGCGAGAGGTTGCTCAACAATCGGTGGGTCACTTGGCAGCGCGAAGTGCGCTCTGCCAACACCCTTTACGTAGGACACTTCTCTTTGGAGGAAGGGTTTCCCCGTCTGGACCTCCCTCCCCGGGAGCGATATGTCGTGGGACTCTCCCGCCTAACAAGTGTCCTCATCACCATCGTCTTCCCAAGAAGACGGATTGTTGAAACCACCAGTTTCGCCGGAGATGCCATCGATGAAGCCACGGAAGCCCTTTTGGGAGCTTTCGTCAACTCCGTCTTTAGACTGCCAGCTGGACAGACGTTCCGTACCAGTCGTCACTACATTCCGGAACCGGATCCTCGTTACCGAATCGCCGTCTTATGGGACGCCGCTTGGGCTACACTGTACAACAAGCGGTCCTCCCGTAAGATTATCGGGGACCGGGACATCTTCAATATCTTCCACCGGGATCTACCTGACGACCAGGGACAATGGCTGTCTGCCGCATCCAGCTACCGATGAGGCCAGGTCCGGCGGGATTACCCCCCGTACGGTTCATGGACCCAGGATCCTCCCCACCCTCCGCAGCAGGGATAGCTGCGCGCCACATGTACTCATGTGGTTGCCACCCATCCGGGTGGCATTATCGAAAAATTTATAAAAAAATAAAATACGTTGCAACTGTTCTTTTCTTTTTAGATTTCAATAGCGGCTCGCCACTCAGCGAGCATTAATTATCTTTGTTTTATGTTTTCAGCCTTTTCCAATTTTTAAGGGCGCTGACACTTCGGTGCCAGTGCCTTTCCATAACCACCTCTGTACACGGTAAGTCCTCAGCCACCCATGTCTCCCCGCTGCGTAACTTGGAAACCTTCCACCCTTGGCTGGAGTACGAGGACGTACTCCAAGCAAAGTTGGAGGGTATGTAACACCCTGTAAATCGTGATCCCGCCAAAACCATAGCCTGGGGGGTAAACAACTCTCAACCGTCCCTCCCTCCTCTCTGACTCACCTTTCTGACTCTTGCCCAAGTGGCGGATTGATACATAAAGGACCATGGTCACTTGGACCTGGTTACACCTCGCAGGTGTACACAGGTCCAAGGTATAAAAGGACCATGTTCCTCTTTGTTCCTCAGTTCTTTCCTTTGCCTGTTTTTGCGATACATTCCAAATCATGGGCCTGAGGATTTCCAGTTAGTATTTTACTATTCACCCTTGTATCTGTACTTCTTACAAGGAATGAATAAAAGTGTTGTAATAAGAAGTAGCGTTGTCTCTATGTCTTTATGCTAATAACTTCTCTTCAGAGGCCGGAGGTTTCATAGGGCAGGAGCTATACGATTCTCAGCAGCTACAACATCTTCTCTAGTCGGAATACCGATGGAGAAGATGTATATCAGCATCAACCGGAAGAGAGAGAGATGGCCGCCACTCTCCTGCATTGATTTCACCCCCATGCAGAAGAGTGACTTCAATCTATCTCCATCCAGCTCTCTCTACAGCTCGGATCTTCTCTGTGCAGGTGTCATACTGCTCAGAGAAGAAACGAAAAGTAGAAAATGTCATCTAAAGGTTGGTAATAAAATATTGGTTGATGTCAAAAGCTCACAATACCCTAGGGAAATATCTGAATAGACAGTTATTCATCAATTTACCAAGCAGTGTGGCGTCTCTTACATAAATTACTACGAAGGTGACACCACACTATTAGATAAATTGTTAAATAAATAAATTGCAATCTTCAATTCAATTTGAAAGCAACAAACCTAGGGGTTCTGAAACGCAGCGTAAATGCACAACAACGTGTATGTTGCTCGTAAATAGAAAATCAGTCATTTTGATAAATGCACTTGTCAATTTGCAAGTGCCAATTCACTAACATCTCGGTAAAAAATCTGCATATTAAACTAGCATTTTAGAAAATATAAATAATGCCTTAATGACATTTTGTAGATTGTGTGGTTGTTCAAGGTAATTTGTACATTGCCCGTCAAATTTTAGTAATTTTGCAGAATCACTACAAAACTCGTTGTTTGCTAAATTAACCTGTGAATTTGCAATATAACTGAATTTCCACCTTACCGATAACAAAATGTATACCGGGTATATCCCCAAAAAGTAGCATAAAAATGGCACAATTTTACGGTAAAAGAAATCAAAATAATTGATCCAAAAATAACTGAGATACTTTCTTTGTACTCTTAATAAATAAATTAATTATTAATTACCGACAGTGTTGAAACAGATTACTTTTTAAAGTAATTAATTAGCATTAAAATTGCCTCAGTGTAAAACTCATTGGTAATAACAAATAGTTACCATAGTTACTTCCCAAAAATAAATCAGGTGACAGATAGTGTGTGCCATCATCAAGTGCAAATAATTTAAAGCAGAAAAATTACATTGGAAAAATGTAGAATGTGTCACCCTCAATTTACTGAAGTACTGCAGAATAATCTGATCGACAATAATGTAGGGGCTATAGTTAGTGAAGTTCCGAGTAATTTCCGTACGTAATTAGTACAAAGGTCAAAAGATAACATAATGCGTTTTTCAATTAATGCAAACTGTTTAGATGATATATAATTCTTACATTAATCAAAGGCCAGGAGATGAAGAGGAAACGAACAACTTTGCAATTACTAATCTGGAGTTCTCCTTTGAATCTGTAACTATAGGGACTGGCTCACTACAGCTACCAAAAAATATAGTCCTTTTTTATCAATACGTTTAGTTTAGGTTAGGTTAGGTTAGGTTTGGTTAGGTTAGGTGCGGTTTCATTAGGTAAGGTTCGGTTAGGTTAGGTTTCATTAGGTAAGGTTCGGTTAGGTTAGGTTTCATTAGGTAAGGTTCAGGAGAAAGGGTTATATTTTTTTGGTAGCTGTAGTGACCCAAGTAGCTGTTCTCCCCTAGTAGCGCTTGTGAGCCTTGGTAGCTGTAGTGACACCCAACCATAATTATAGCCTCTAAACAGCCTCATTAATTAAAAAATAAGCATAAAAACTTTGGTCTTAGCAATCATAATTACAAATAATATGATTTTTTGAATAAAAAATTTAAAAAAAATCCGATTTGTTTTTTCAAAAATTAAGAAAAATTGAGATTTCATTAATTATTTGTTAGCAATGTTATCAACTAGAAAATAAGATAATCATTAATTGAGCAGTCGTAAGTTCAAAACTAAAGCTAAATTTGAAAATGACTCCGTTTTTCTTTTTTTTTAGAAACTTTTTAATTAATAATTTGTATTTGTTTATAATTGTTAATAAACAATTAAAAGGCACTTTTCTTACATTTAAATTTTTAATTATTAATGTAAAGTATTGCTTTTTTTCTTCTTCCTAAATTGTGATTTAAATCGCGATTTAAATTTAAAAAATCCATTTTTTATTTTAAAATTATGATTTTTTTTCCACCCTATTGATTTAACACATGTGACTAAATATTTAAAATGAATTATTTTACTTTCAGTGCTTCTTCTGCTCAAAGTAATTCACCTAACATACTGTAAATATACAGAAAGAACAATTTTTCTACATTTGTTTCAAAGCTGAATAAAAAAAAACTAAACAATAATACAAATATATATCACACGTCTTAAAACTTTCACTTGATGAATGCACACGGAAGAAATGAAAACATTCTTTTTCGTGTCATTATGAATACACAAGGAGACAATAAAAATAACTTAATGATTGACAAAGCGGTAGTGAAACAAGACAAGAATCGAAAATGGTTTTCAAGAAAAATGAAAATATATTAAATTCACCTTAAAAGTATACCATAAAGTAAGCTTCTTATGAGCACCTGGTTCCAATGGCCTATATTATGTGTTGTTGTTTTATTTGCAGTAGGACACAAAGAAACATGAAATGAATACACGATGACCAGAGGTTGCTAACCTTTAAAATAGAAAGAAAAAAAAAACATTTCATGAAAGTGACTTGTATTTATTTACATTTACGGAAAATCTGTTACTGTATTAAAAAAAACACAAAATTCTACGAAGGTTTGTTATGTTTAAAAAATGAAATTCAAACCCATTTTTTCAGCTTGAATAAATTTAAATCTAAAATAAATCAAATCATTAATCACTTGATAAGAATAATAAATTCAAGTAACATTTTAAATTATTAATAAATAACTAATAAAAAAGCTGATGATTGTTATGAACAATAGTAATTATCTTAAATATTTTCTTTTTCTTGAGATTTTTAAATAATAAGTGCTCCACTTAAGACACGATTACAAACACATCAATTAATAATTACTTTAGCAATAAGGCAACCAAAAAGCATATTTAGCAATTAGCATAAAGTACTTCAACGTTTTGCACACCCCTGCCACCTCCAATACATATGTGTATCGAACTTAGATAATGCTTTCCAAATAATGTATACCCATTTAAGTATTCGTGTTGTATAAATACTATTAAATAGCACTTTTTGAAGAAAAAAACTATAAATACTTTTTCATGATATTTCGCCGCAAATTAATTAATTAAAAAAATAATTCCAAAAAAGCATATTTTCGTATCCTTTTAATGAATTTTCTAATTTTTAATATAATTATTTTCATTTAATTTTACTTTTTTACTTTTTATTTTAATTCTTTTCATTTAATTTTATTTTTTTAATTGAATTTTATTTTTTTTAGTTGAATTTTTTTTATAAAATAAAGTTTCATTTAATTTTTTAATGAAATTACAATTTTTTTAAATTATTTTAAAAGGAAAGTGTGGCTAAAATTCTATCAGAACTTGGGTGGGACATGTGAACAGTTCGTAGGGCTGACTTCTGCAGTAATAATCTTAAAAAAATGTTAGTGGGGGGGGGGGGGGGTCTTGTCCAAAGAGATTTTTGCATGTAGACTTTTAGCATATTATTTTTGCATACACTCATATTTTATGGTCAATTGTACCCAAGGTGATTCGACAATGGAATTTACTTTCTGGGGAGGTTGTGGAGAATATTTATAAGGAAATTATAAGGGTGCTACTGACAACAACATACTAATTCTGCCATTCAACTCGAAATTATATTTGCATAGGGAATTGATATAGTGGATGGTTTATTTTAACAATGCATTTCTATGTTACTTTTGAACTAAATAGGCCCTTTGCCACAGGCCTTCTAGGCTGCTTGCAAAGTAATTATTCAAATTCAAAAAAATTTAAGTGAGTTTAAAACAGTATTTGCAAGGTAAATACAAAAATATATTTTGGCACATGAAAATTATTTTATCATTGAAAGAAAAAAAAAATCACATTTCAGTTTATTATTTTAGTATGGTGCCCAACAAATAGTTATTAATTAATTGTGGCAGCGTTTTCTGACTTAGTGTTTTGGTGGTCTGCTCAAGAAACTTTTATTAACATGTTTTTTAAAACCAAACCGAAAAAAATTGAAACTGTTTTTAAAAAAACTTGGCAAGTAAATTACCAGAGAGCGTATCATGAATATTCATAATTACAAATTTTGGTTTTTCAAAATAACGTATTTTTAAAACAATTATAAAAAGTTTATTTTAAAAGATATGACTGAAAAATGCTATAATTGAAATCAGTGCAAATTACAACAGAAATAAAAAAAGTTGATTATTAAACATTTACTTAAAGTAAACAATTGCTTTTTGGTGTCTGACTTTTCAGTAAACTTGTATATTAATTAAGTGGACAATTGCATGAGCAAACACTTGTTTCAGTATAATTAATTAATGCTACCAAAAGGGTAAATTAAAAATGCATAACATTTTAATTTGAGTTTGAGAAATTGCTCCACAAGCAGTAATGTTACTAATGAACAATGCAGCATGAAAAATGCATCCAAAAACAGAAAACTAACACAGTGCTAAAACTGTGTGCTCTACTGTATAAGTAAGCATGTTTAAGTACAAATCTCACAAATGCGGATAAATTCTAAGTTCAAAATTTTGAATTTTAATAAAAATGGCCATAAAAACAAAAAAATACACATTTTTTCTTAATGCTGAAGACAGATTACAAATAATAATCAATTGTTTAACAAACCTCTTTTTTTCCCCTCTATGTACCAAAAAAAATGTTATCGCCTCATCTGCAACATAAAAATTGCAAAAATTTATTAAAAATGTTAAAAATATAAAAAAATGAAATGTAATATGTATGTCCACAAAAAAGAAAAAAAGGGTGTATACCTAAATTTGTTGATATATGATATTACTTTGTATCTGTTTCCTAAATATTTCTCCAGCCTCAATTTGTAACAGTAAAAGGAAACAAGTGACGGAACACAGCAAGTGACAATAAAAAACTTAAAAAAAAACGAGAATTAAAGTCACAAAAGTGATAATAAATCTTTAAGGGTTATATAATAGGTTAAAGGATGGTGACCGAGTCTTGTATGACATCACAAAATTACCTGTGGTTTTTACTATATATAAGACATGCATTTACAAACCCGGTACATCACAACGTTTGTCGTGCTCTATACTGAAACAATTCGAAAGACAACAATTTTAGCCAAAACAAAACTTTCCATTTTGTAATTCTGGTAAAAAAAAATTTCGAGATAAAAAAATTTGTCTAACAGGAGACATCGAAAAGGCAGCCATTATGCTAATTAAACTTGTAAGTACAAATAATTTATCTAATGATTTAAAAATTAGCAATTTGCAAAGCATACTTAATTCCATATAATTTTTGTAGGCATTAGCAGCACTATTGGTGTGCAGATCTATTGAAGCCTATGGAAGTGGTGGCCGCGTGATAAGTGGTGGATTCCCTGGATTAGGAGGTGGTGGTGGAGGAGGCATTTATGGCGGTGGCCGATTGATCGGCGGCGGCGGAGGTGGAGGCCGTGGCATTGGCGGAGGAGGAGGAGGGCTCATTGGAGGCGGTGGATATGGTGGCGGTGGACCCATCGGAGGCGGTGGTTATGGTGGTGGTGGAGGACCCATCGGTGGTGGCGGCGGCGGCGGCGGAGGTGGAGGAGGAGGAGGCGGAGGACAAGTAGTAGTTGTAGCTGGCGGAGGAGGATCACTTGGAGGTGGCGGAGGAGGCTGTGGATATGGCAGTAGCGGTGGTGGCGGCCCTTGTGGAGGAGGACCCATTGGAGGAGGAGGACTCATTGGAGGCGGTGGACTCATTGGAGGCGGTGGATATGGTGGCGGGGGACCCATCGGAGGCGGTGGTTATGGCATTGGTGGAGGACCAATCGGTGTCGGAGGTGGTCCCATAGTTGTTCTCGTTGGTGGTGGTGGAGTAGGAGGAGGTGGTCTAGGTGGAGGACTTGGTGGGGGATATGGTGGGGGCGGCATTGGCGGTGGAATCATCGGAGGCGGTGGTGGAGGATATGGTGGAGGTGGCGTCGGTGGACCAGGAATTGGCGGAGGCGTAATTGGCGGTGGAGGATATGGTGGTGGCGGACCAGGAATAGGTGGAGGCATTATCGGCGGTGGAGGTGGGGGAGGATATGGTGGTGGTGGTGGACCTGGAATTGGCGGTGGACCTGGAATCGGCGGCGGCGGTGGTGGCTATTAAATTGCAAGAAATACTAACTTATTATTTATTTTGTAAAATTTGTATGATATAAAATGATAATAATTTATAAGTGCATCATCTAATAGTATACACTCGTACAAGCTCAATTTTAGATTTCATGCTGCCAGTATTTCATTTCAGTCAGAAGATACCGATTCTTTATTCAAATTGTACCAAAAATGGTTATCCATATGTTCAAAATATTCAAATGTAAACCAATAAAATGTTTCTAATATAATGTAAAAAAAACTTGCATTTCATTGTTGCATATACTATAACAAAGCAAAATTTAAACTACTTTGGCCTACAGAGTTTTAAACATTAATTAATTAAAAAAATTAATTAATTAAACATAAATCTCGGATTGATACCTTCTAGGACCATGGTCACTTGGACCTGGTTACACCTCATGGGTGTGAGCTTTTGACGTCGACTCTATATTTTTTACCAACTTGAAGATGTTGTTTTCTATAGCTCGTTTCTTCTCTGCATCGCGCGGTGCCCGCACGGAGAAGATTCGAGCTACAGAAAGAGTCGAGTTACAGAAAGAGTCGGATGGAGATCGATTGCGATCATCCTTCTGTGCAGGGGTGTAATCTGTGTAGAAGGGAGGTGGCCATCTTTCTTGGTCGACGCTGATATGCATCTTCCTTTGTTGTGAAGATGCTGTAGCTGCTCCAGGATCTGTATGACTCCTTGCCTCATGGTGCCTCCGGCCTCTGTAGAGAAGTGTTAGTTTCTGGACATAAAGACAACGCAGTTTCTCATTGTAACGCTTTATTCATTCTTGTACAGAAAACAGTAACATTACAAGAATGAATTGGTATTTAAAGGTGCGTCCTCGAGCCCATGATGTGATACGGATAAAGATCTACATAGTACTACAAGTTTGAGCAAACTAAGGACGTTGAAGTTATGAACGAAGAGGAACATGGTCCTTTTATACCTTGGACCTGTGTACACCTACGAGGTTTAACCAGGTCCAAGTGACCATGGTCCTAAGTGTATCAATCCGCCACTTCGATATGACTCAGAAGTATGAGTCAGAGAGGAGGGAGGGACAGGCAGGAGTAGTTTACCCCTCAGGCTATGGTTTTGGCGAGATCGGGAGTTACTGGGTGTTACATGGGTGTACACAGGTCCAAGGTATAAATGGACCATGCTCCTCTTTGTTCTTCGTCCACTCTTTCGCTCAACTCTTGTACTACGCCGATTCTTATATCCGTATCACATCATGGGCACATGGACGCACCTTTAATAATAACTATTCATTCTTGTAATGTTAATGTTTCTAAACAAGAGTGAATAAAAGTGTTTACTATATGAAACTACGTTGTCTTCTGTATCGAAACTAATCCTTCCCTGGACAGGCCCGAGACACCATAGGACAAGAAAGCATACGGATCCCTTACAGAGCAGCAGATCTTCCTAACAAGGAAAATGAGCAACAATGGCGACCAGAAGTGGATGGTAGCCATCCTTCTGATAGTTTACAAATTACACCCCTATGCAGAAGGACGACTACGGTCCATCACCATCCGTCTACTTCTGTAGCTCGAATCGTCCTCGTGTGGTCACCACGCGATCGAGGGACGAAACGAGATATAGAAAAGGAAGCATAGTAAGTCATCAAATGCTCAGACAGGTCGTCCACGCTCACACCATGAAAAAACGTTTACCATAATCTTCCACGGTCCACCATTCTAGTTTTGAAAACAACTTGAATTTTTTTTTATAATGTTGTTACTAAAAAAAACGTGTGCGTGAGTTTGTTTGCCTCCAAATTTCACAAATCTCAATGGAACACAGCATTAGTCACTGCAGTGGCGCCATACGGGGACCAAAAACCTTGCAGCATAGTCATTGCACTAGGTAGTCCATGACAACGAATGAAAAGCATTCAAGATATGAAAGTTACTGTGCAGTCAGTCTGTGCAGTGTAATCCAGTTAATTGCATGCATCCATTATCAGGACCATGACCGTACAAGGAATGTGTTGCAACTATATAAGTAAAAATGAATGAAGTTCTGCTAGCAGATTATGTCCATTCTCGGCCCATACGAAAATATGAATGTACCCATGTCATCCACTGTTCTAGCTTGAATATAAATTATACAATATACATATCAATTTTTATTCACATTATATACAAGTGTAATATATGTTAATGGCACAATGATCCAAAGTATATAGGTCTGTTTAGCATGTGCAGAGTGGTTGTTGAGGTTTCCAGGTACCCTACGTTACCCATAGGGGTCAGTGGCGTAGCTAGACTTAGTTGCCCCCCCCCTCGCCACTTAAAACGTTACGCCCCCCTACCTTCCTCTCCACATAGCCCTCATACTGGGTGGGGGTACTAGCTATTTTGATGAATGGCGGAACAGGTCTGAAGTTGAACCAACAGTAGGAACAGTCGGAAGGTTAGGAAATGAAGCTTGTTGCAAGGGGTCTTGGGGCGCAGCTCCCCAGTTTTTAAAGAATTATTAAAACAAATATGTCCGTTGTTCCGACCGTTCTTCCCGTTAATCAAATTAGGGAACAGTTGAACAATGGACTAATTTGATTTAATAATTCTTTAAAAACTGTAGGCTGCGCCCCCAACCCCCCTGCAACAAGCTTAATTGAACTAAACCAAACCTTCCGACTGTTCCTACTATTTTTTCGACTATTCCTACCGTTGTTCCGACCGTTCCTCTGCCGTGCCCATTGATCCCTATGAAGATTTACTGCCCTCCTGGAAAAATCATGCAGAATTCTGTAAGGTTTTATTCCTTTTCTTACTGTGCATAGACTTTTTGCAGAAATTTCAAAATTATTCATTTTTTTATTCTTGTAATGCTATTACAATAGTTAAATCTGCAGAACTGTTCTACAGGAATTATTGCACAGCATTAGCATTAGCTGTGTACTTAAAACCCAACAGAGAGAACCTGCAGAAATAATTGTCATTTTAATATTTTTACTCTGCATAATTTATCTGCTAATTAGGGGATTTTCCCTTTTGAGTTGATAGCATGACTTGCATCATGCAATGGTACCAACACGTCCAGGAGAAAACCCAAAAAGTTTTATTAATCAACATCCAATATAAGTAAAGACACAAGAAATATGCATTGGCAACATTGCATTAGCTTTTAGTGCGGGCGTATGAGTGTTCAGTTATTTCATTTTTTTCAGTGGGTGTTTATTTACTAGCATTTGCTTATTAGAATTTTCATAGCGCATGCGCATTGCCATCTCGGTCAGTTTGTATAGGAAAGTGATGGCATGTGAAAACTACGGTGCCCCTTATTCTCATCGGCAGTTTCCATTGGTGATCAATAGATGGCGCTGCTAACGCAAATCTGCCATCACTTTCCTATACAAACCGACCGATATGGCAATGCGCATGCTCTATGAAAATTCTAATAAGGAAATGCTAAGTGTTTATTTTGAGTTGTTTGTTTAGCTTTGGAAGTGTGGGTGTATGACTTCAGTTTGTAACCGTCATTTCATTTCATTGTTTAGCTTATTGTTTGTCTTGCAGCTTTCTTCAGAAAAGGTAAATTTTCTTATTTTTTGAAAATGGAATGTGTTTATTCACAAAAAATAGGATAGACAATGTTATACAGTTTGGTAAGTTTGTACTTTAAATCTAATGATCATTATTGTTATAAAAAATAATTATGATTCACTGTACATTATATGATCTTGTACATATTATGTAGGATGCAAGAAAAACATGAATTTTGAATTGCCAGCAACTTGAGAAGGATAATCAATCGCAGCAATCGCACACATTACAATTAAAGTATGAACCTACCAAATTGTATAACATTGACTTTATTAGCCTTTGTAAGCCAATGAGCTCCATATAAGTTTTTTGTCTAACTTGTTCTTCAATAATTTTTTGTCTAGAGATAACAGAATATTTCTGGTCTTCTATCCAGTAGACCAGTATATATTCCGAACAAATTCTTTCTATTTTTGAAAATTAACAAAATTTAACTTTCCTGAATTAAGACATTCAATACACTAAACAATGAATTGAAATAATGGTTACAAATTGAAAAGTCATACACCACTTCCAAACCACATCCAAAGCTAAGTGCATATTTCTTGTGTCTTTACTTACAGTAAGTTGATTAATAATAATAAAACCAGTGCCATCTTAATGGGGTGGCCAACTGGGCCCTGGTCTCAGTCAGTTAATTGTCACTATTTTCTGTATTTTTAAATCTTTAATTTCAATTAATCTGA
Organism: Brachycybe producta; assembly: GCA_036925085.1. Classification (NCBI taxonomy): domain Eukaryota; kingdom Metazoa; phylum Arthropoda; class Diplopoda; order Playtdesmida; family Andrognathidae; genus Brachycybe; species Brachycybe producta. The sequence continues at coordinate 9,123,306 of JAUPFP010000001.1, read as the reverse complement.
CATCAAAAACATTTCACTATTTTAAAAAATAGGCCTATTCACTTATGTGATTTATTTACTTCATAAAAGTCCTGTTCCAATATATACAATGGAAATCATTATGGAATCATCAATACTTTTTATATATAGAACACTGGCTCCTTGGGAAAAAAATGAGTTTATTTGTAAGGCATTGGGGGGGCCTCAAATAAATCTTGTGCCGGGGGCCACAAAGGCTTAAAGACGGCCCTGAATAAAACAACTTATTGGGTTTTCCCTGGACATGGAGGCACCATTTTGGATGAAAATCAACATGTGCTATGTACATCTATCTTTACAGTGCATTTAATCCTATTTCATTAAATGTTTTTTGGATTGGTTAATAACATTTATTTAAACTTTCCATTTTTAAGTGTAGGCATTGTTTTCACTGTGGCGAAATTAATTTGCACTCCGTAAAAATTTCAACTAAAGAAAAATAACCTATATGGAGAAATATGGAGAAATGTGCTAATACATTTCTATTAGTATTAGAATAGAAATGTGATATGGCGACTAATAACAGAACAAACGTGACCCCCATTAATTGAAGAGAAAAGAGGAGAAAACAACAAAATGATGAAAAAAGAAACATGGTCACCATAACACCCTCAAAAACAAAAAAGCACAAATATTTGCCAAAAAAGAGGTTTAAACAAAAGGTGAATAATTTTAACTTTTCAACTTTGTGAAATATTTCTGCTGTTTTAGATTTGAGGGCATTATATGGAATTCCTTTTCTCCTAAAGGTGCAGTCACACTAGGCTGGTTTACAAGCCACTGGTTGCTGCTGGCTATTACAGCAACAGAAAGCAGCAGCTGCTTTGGGTCCAGTCACTGCTGTATTAGCAGTGCAAGTCATCCAATCACCGTCTTGCAAAAACACAAACACTAACAACAACCCAAGCAGTGGCGTTTCAACTACCACTAGTGCCACTACTAGCAAGAAAAAGTTCACACTAGATGGCAGCAGCAGGAAGGGAGAGTGGAAACAAGGCCTAAAGAACAATTAAATAAACATTGTTTCAGCAACATGACATAAAGGGCAAGGCAAGGGCAAGGCAAGGGCAAGGCAAGGCAAGGCAAGGCAAGGGCAAGGCAAGGGCAAGGCAAGGGCAAGGCAAGGCAAGGGCAAGGCAAGGGCAAGGCAAGGGCAAGGGCAAGGCAAGGGCAAGGGCAAGGCAAGGGCAAGGCAAGGGCAAGGCAAGGGCAAGGCAAGGGCAAGGCAAGGGCAAGGCAAGGGCAAGGCAAGGGCAAGGCAAGGCAAGGGCAAGGCAAGGCAAGGGCAAGGCAAGGCAAGGGCAAGGGCAGGGGCGGGGCAGGGGCAGGGGCGGGGCAGGGGCGGGGCAAGGTCACGCATGGTCACGCATGGTCACGCATGGTCACGCATGGTCACGCATGGTCACTCATGGTCACTCATGGTCACTCATGGTCACTCATGGTCACTAAAGAAAATTCTTAAAATATTGAAAGTTATTGCAATTCGTATAAATACGTATTATGAAATGCTTATTGTGCTTTTATTTGTATTATGTGCAGGTGGCTTCTGCATAGCTAAAATATTTTTAAAAAAACCACGCAAAAATGATTATCAAATTCAGTGACTTTAAAAACAAAAAAAAACAATTATGTTTATTCTTATGAAGATGGTATTCGTAAAGATACTATCATTAGTGAAATTGAACTGGTTGTTGGTAATGAGAAGAAAAAAAATTACTTGCTTCAAACTAGTGAAAAGATGAGGATTCTCCAACTTCGAAAGGAAGCGCAACAATTGAATGCAGATAATTTTTGCAACACACTGAGGAGCAAAGTATCGACATGAATACGAGTCAACAACACCTAGAAAAAAGGCAAAACTTAATAGTTGACTCCTTTGCCTCTACAAGTCAACACACCTCCACAAGTGAAGAGCAAAATGACATTCTGCATTATTCGATGACTTCAGCAATTGATAATGCAGAAAAACATAACAGCCTCATTCCTAGCATAACTCCCGATGTAGATTAGTACAATATCATTGAACTTGACAAGCCAACATTAACTGATAACAAACAAGCTGCATATGATTCAGATGATTCCACATTTAAAGAAAGTGACAATGAAAAAGATGACGACTACCTTCCAGAAGATCCCATTTCTGAAGATTCCTCTGATGAAGTCAATAATGAAGTCATTGATAAAGTCATGAAAAATCCCAAAACAAAACAAAAGCGAATCAGATTCCGATGCAGAATGTGATGAGATAGTAATTAATCCTGCAAAATGCCGAGAAAACAAAAGGGTTTATGATAAGTTACTATTGCTTGTTTTGTACAAAACCAGTCATAAAAATGGCACGCCATTTAAATCAGCATGAAAATGAGCTAGAAGTTGCTCGTGCACTGTTTTTGTCAATTCAATCCAAAGAAAGAAAACTTCTTCTTGAGAAACTTTTATGTCTAGGAGACTACCACCATAATATTGAAGTTCTGACTACAGCAGTTGGTGAACTGGTTCTTTTGAGACATCCAAATGAAAAGGAAATCAAGACAATTAGCATTTCAGATTTTGGACTATGCCCTGATTGTTTCGGATTTTTGCACAAATGCCATCTTTGGCATCATAGTCAAAATTGTGCCCATTTAAATAAAGATTCATTTCATGGTTCTACTGCAAATGATAAAAGCTAGTAAACGACAAATTCAACAGGAAAGCCGCTTACTGTTTGCTCCAGCTATATTCAGTAATGCTTCAAAGGAATTTCAAAGTGATGTACTAAAAACTATGAAGAATGGTAAAATTTTCACTGTCCTAAATTCAGACAAAGTTATTTTACAGTTGGGTATGCTCATGCATGAGCGATATGGGCCTGCCCAACAATACTACATAAGTCAAAGTATGATAATTTTGGCGAGATTACTCAAAAAATCCGTGAATGTGAAAAAAACCCTAAACTGACACTGACCGATGTATTAAAACCATGTATGTTTGCCAAATTTGAGAGACTGTGATTTTTCTAGAAAAGGATATCGATGCTGTTTTATCCTTGTATGAATTAGAATGGGCATCAAGAATATCATCCCAAGCTTTAAAAAGTCTTCACAACTGAAAGCAGAATCAAGTTGAAGTGCGTCCAGTCCCATCAGATTTTATTATGCTTCAGCAGTATATACTGCATGAAATAGCAACACAGTCTAATAAACTAACAAAAAGATGTGAATCACTGGCTTGGCGTCATCTTGCAGAAGTAACTTTGTCTACAGTCATCATATTCAACAAAAGGAGAAGTGGTGAGGCTAGCCGTATGTTGCTAACACAATATGCCTGTCGTCCACAGTGGAATCTAAACACAAGTGAAGAACTTTTGAAAAGTATGTCTGCTTTAGAGCAACAATTATGCCACAGACTTACACTTGTAGAGATTACTGGCAAATGAAATATAACTGTCACCTGTAATTCTGACACCAGAAGTTAAGTGCCATAGACTTGCTGATTAGAAATCGATCTTCCATTGCCATAAATCCAAACAATCCTTTTGTCTTTACTCGGCTTCAGTGAGAAAACAGTTTGAGGGGATCGGATTGCTTAAGGCAAGTCGCAAAAAAGGCCAAACTAAAGGATCCCTCTTCAGTAACAAGCACAAAACTGCGAAAATATGTCACAACAGTGGCACAAGTTTTTAACTTAAATGAAGGTGAAGTCGACTGGCTAGCAAGACATCTTGGACATGATATAAGAGTCCATAGGGACTTTTACCGTCTTCATGAATCAGCTGTCGAACTCAGCAAAGTCAGCAGAATATTACTTGCAGTGGACAGTGGATGAACAAAAGATTTTGCTGGAAAACCTGTCTGACATTGACATTGATGGTAAGTGATAGTAGACATTGCCAATACTTTTAATACTTCAATGATTTCATCAATATGATTTAAACATAAAACAGCACTTCCAATTGAATCTGTAAGTGATGCTGCTGATGATGATGGAGACAAAAATCTTAATGGCGACAAAGAAGATGACCTGATGCTTTACCAACACCCTACAGCCAACTTATGGTGTGTATATGTTTTTATTTATTTTATAAATAATAATAATAATTTATTGTCACAAAGGTGAAAAATAAAATATCACAACTTACATGGGACAAACACATCATTTCTATACAATATTAGTTGAAAATAAAAACATCAATCAATAAAAACAATCACTCTGAGGATAGTCAGTCAGTTTTAAACAATAAATTTTTTTCTTAAAGATACAAAAAGATTCTGAATTAACAATGTTAAATCATAACATGATTCAGAAAATACAATTTTCTTCTATTGACCTTTTGAGGTCTCAAAATAACTCATTATGGCTCCGTGTACTCAAAGGTAAAATTTGTATACATGATAAAAATTCATCAGAACAATACAAAATTCGAAAAATAATCTTAAAAAATAAATATAAGGATGCATAAATTTGGCGCTCACACAATGATTGCAGATTTAATTTTTTTTAACCGTTCATCATATGGTAAATTTCTAAGAGAAGGTAAGTTCTTCGTAAAACCCTTTTGAACACGTTCAATTACATCAGAATCAGAGCGATACATAGGTGCCCACACAGGTGAATCATACTCCAAGCTTGGCTGAACATACGAGCGTATATAATAAATGCTCTAACCAGAATATTTACAGAACTACTGGTAAAACAATTTCTCACCAACCATAGTTTTTGTAATGCTCTATTTGCAATTTGTTGGCTGAGATGAGAAGGTTAATTTTGAATCTGTCAAGATCCCCCAAGTCTTTCACCTCATTAACTCGTTTTACAAGTTCCGAACCAATGTAATAATTTTTGTCACCAATTGATCTACCCACTCCTAAAACAACACACTTACTAAGATTCAATGATATTTCATTAATTAAAGTCCAATTATAAATATCATTTAGGGTTGTTTCAAGCATTTCTTGATTATAACCAATGCATTTGATATCATCAGCAAATAAAAACAATTTAGTGTTTTCTTGACCAATAGGGATATCACTGATAAAGCAGCCAAATAAGATTGGGCCTAATACACTGCCCTGTGGTACTCCACTGGTATTATTGTGCCACTCAGAAACACTAGAATCCATTTGACTCTAAAAGTTCTATCACTAATAAAACGTAAAATCCATTTTAGCATTAATTTATCAAATCCCAATACGGATAATTTCTTAATTAAGATATCATGAGGAACTCTATCAAATGCACTTTTTAAATCTATATATAATACATCCATTCCACAACTTTCATCAATACCACGAGTATAAATTTCTAGACACTCTAGCAACTGCACAGTAGCAGATCTGCCAGGCAGAAAACCATATTGCTCTTTCAAGCAATTTCCAGATTGAATCAAGTGATTAATTACATAATCTCCAACAATTCTTCCCATTACTTTACCACAAGTACTTAACAAAATTGGATGATAATTATTTGGAGAAGCAGAGTCTCCTGATTTAAACAAGGGGATGACATCAGCTTTTTCCCATATACTAGGCAAGTACCCGGTCTTAATACTGAGTTTAAAAATTAAGCTCAAAGGATAAGCTAAAAGAGATGCACATAATTTCAAAACCTTTGAGAGTTATTACTATATTCTTGGTGGAAATACTTAGCCAAAATCGATAATTTACTTTCCACACAAGTTTGTTCCATACGTCCCATTCATCCATATGTTCCATGCGTTCCGTTCGTCCCTCAACATATTTATTCCTACTTTAGACTGTAGTCTTTTTCGAACAAATATATAAAATGCAGGTAAATGAATTAGCCTCAACAACTGATTTCTCCTCTTGAGCCTGAAATAAGCTAGAAAGGTGGGAACAATCTAAAGCAGTTGCCTTATACATTTGTAAATCTGCATTGTCATTACTGGATTTCTAATTTTTCCGCAAGACCAATTTCTTATCATACAATAACTGCAAATTTTTAGGAAATCTTTTTTTTTTTAACAGCAACTTTTTGTAAAGGAGCTCACTGATCCATGCTAGCCATTAATAAACTTGAGAAAACATGCCACATATTCTCAACATCTCTAGCATTTTCTAAACATTTTCAATCCACACTTGAAAGATCGGTATAGATCCTTGTGAGACAGCTATCATTTAAACGCCTACAATACCGCTCCTGTCTATTGGAGGGAAAAGTGCCAAAAATAAAAAAAACATACCGAAACATGTGGCGGTGAGTCACAATCACAAAAAGGGGTTTGTGAAACAATAGACCCAACACCATTGGTTGAATCAGTCAATATTAAAAAGAGTATTAGAACCTTTAGTCGGAAAATCTATAATCTGAAAAAGAACAAGATTAGAAATACCAGAAACAAAACACATATCAATCGAGCTAGATGAAGTGAGGTTTGCCCAATCTATTTTAGGCCTATTAAAGTCACCTACAATGACCTTCTGCAATTGGCTGACACACATTTTCTAAATTAGCAATAACAGCTAAAGTACCCTCAAGGGTTAAAGCACTAGATGAACATTGGTATAACAAAACCAAACAGAACCCTAAACTCCCACCAGTAATATTAACACCTAAACATTCACATTCATTATTAGAAGCAACCTTCCTATTAATTAGATAATTCTTTAGCTTGTCCGTGGTAGTATCATTTGAACATCCTCCAACAAACAATCGAAGGTTAGGTTTCCCAACCAATAATGGATCGGAGCCACCCTTACCCTGTACAATAACAGAAGCTTGTGATTTGTTTAGTTTATTTGGTCTGTTGTTCGAAGGAATCCACTTAGATTTGTGAGCCTGTTTCAGACCCAACTGTTCAACAGACTGAGGAGTCACATCGTGTTGTGTAACAGTCATTTCACATGGAGCCAAAACATTGTTAGAACAACCTTGGTTCTTAACAGCCATTTCCATAATTGAATCAGAAGATACATGTCCAATCAAAAGGCCTCCAGAATTAGGAATATTAGATGGCTTCTTTACCTGGTTTTCCAAAACACCCAATCTTTTGTTGATGTTAGTGTGACACCCTGTAGAAACAGACGGTGAAACACTTTAGTCAAAATTTAGTCTTGACAGTATGGCACCCCTTGATGCACAGATGTTCAGACTTGGGTGGCCCGAATTCCAAGTGAATTCGTGGAACCAAGTCCGACCGTGAGAAATTGAGAATAGAGTCCCAAAAATATCTTTCTTTATAAGGTAATATCCCCGGCCCAGGGCAATGATTGGCCCAGTTGGTCAATCATTGAGCCCTGAGGTGACAGTTGCCCCTCCCAGGAAACCGGACAAGTGAGCTTGAGACTTGAGTGTGACAGTCAGTTCTAGACAGTCAGAGGATAGAGTTGAAATGATTAAGTCTTGAACTAGAGACAGAGTTTTTGAGACTTAGAAAAGTTAAAGTTTTAACTGAAAAGAGCATAATCTTATGTAAAGAACTGTACACAACCTTGTTATGTTCGTCATAATTATCGAAGTAAAAGAGTATATTTTATTCAACCTAAAAGGTCCTGTGTGCAGAATTTATTGGGTTTCTGTACTCCTAAAATGGAGAGGAGTATCCAGCAGAAGGCACTCAGACACAGCCTGAGTCCCTCTGCCTGGAGCCTCCAGCAACTCAACGAAAAGGACATATAGTGCCTTCGGCATCGTCAAGCCCTATATCCAAAGATCCCTAGGAAAGACGGTCTTTATGTGGGCCGTTACCAGGCCAGACAAGTGGATGCCGCGCCCGGTGAAATCAACCCCCAAAGGAACTACAGCAGAGGCTGGCCCGCAGCAACCGACAACAGAGTCGACCCCGACACCACCGGTTCAACAACGACAAAAGAGTTCGCGAAACGGCAGCGCCAAAGGGCCAGCCACGTCACATTAGCAACAAAAGAAGCAAAAGTTTCAGCAAGATGGTCCATTTTGCCTTCAATTTTTTGCGAAGAAGAAGAATTTTGGTTGACTTATTTTTGACCTTCAACCAGGCTTGGAGATTCCACTGTAAAAACCAACTCATTCACTAGTTCATTATTTTTTTTTGATCAGATGTAGAGGAGTTTTTAGAGATAATTAATTAAACCAAATAAACTCTTCAATTCACTACCTAAACTTTCTCTTAGAGCAGTAAAATTATCTTTAAACGAAGGAACACCTTTTCCTGCAACTTGACTGACCGCCATCTTGAAAGTTGTTCAAATGATGTATTAATTTTATTTTGTTTGTTAATGACTTGTGTAGTAAACAACGGAAACCAGTGGGAAGAATACTCCATCGTCCATGGAGTCTACAGGAAAAAGAAGCTGGTCTTGGCTATTTTCGGAAAAAACTTACTAGTAAAAAAGTTCCAGGAAAAGAACGATGTGTTGGCTGTATTGAAGAAAGCAATCAGGTTCTTGCGAAACGGACATGGAAAGAACCGAAAGATGTCAAGAGTTATGTATATAATCACTTGAAAAAATTGAAAACTTGAACAAATGAATTTCTGCATTGTTTTTATACTGTTGTTTTATTATAATACCATTTGTGTTTTTTCTTTATGTATGTATTGTTCATGGTTATGTTGGTGGTGGGTAGTCTTAAAAAATTATTAAGTATGTTTTTATAGTATTCGTTTTTTACTTAAGCTAATGTGCCACTGGTGCAAATTGTGCAATTTGCAATTGTGCTGGTACCTATTGTGCAGTTCTCTATATAAAATAACCACAATTAGGGGCAACATTTTGCCAAAACCTTCAAAATACTAATTTAGGATTTTTTATTTAAATCATGATTTACATCACAATTTATAAAAAAGTAGTACCTTTTTAAAGGCAAATTAATTTTACTTTATTCTTGCAGGGCAAGAACCTAAAGCCACAATAATTTTAGAAAACATAAAAGTAGACATTATTTCGTAAAAAAACAAGATGTAAGCCTGTAGTCACTAGAAATGAATGTTTAAATAACTTTTGACCAGACGTAGTACTAACAAAAGTTTTTGCAGCACTAACCAGCAATGACGAATAAATAAGCTGTTTATGTAAGTTTTGTCACGAACTTTGTGGAAAAAATTTCAACCTTTTGAAAATTTCAACATGTGAAACATAGAAAAAAAGTGACCCCCGTCTATGATGGTGACTAGGCGGTGGCCACGTTTGCTCTATTTTTCACCAGTTAAAATTTTCAAAAAGTTCAAATTCTCCCCCAATGGAAACACGGCCTAAGTAGACAATATATTTTTAAATTTTCGTCACTAAAAAGTATATTGTAAGATGTCAACGTGCTCGTACTAATTTGGTAATATGAACGTCATGAAGATACACTATTAAGCAGTTCCCAGAGTATTGAGACGATTTTGAAACGAATATGACCACTCATGGACTGAAATACCCTAAGAAAGCTCTGGTCAAGTATGCACTGACAAAGTTATGAGAAAATGTTAAGAAACTGGAGGGATGTGAAAAGTCGAATGTATTGTTGTGGTAAATAAAGACATGAACACCTGTTCATAACTAAATCTAGCAATCCATTTCCCGACTTTTCAAAAAGCTTTGAAGTTTTGACACAAAGGCTAAAAACTCATCTATGGGTTTTAACTTTTTACCTATGTCTACAAAGGGGTAGTCCCGTGGTAGTCCTTTCATTAATGCATTATTTTTGGAAGATATGCTTGAGATACATACATATAAATAGTAATAATAAGCCTTAGAGATAAACTGTGTAAATCACCAAACCTAAATTTTATAGGGGAGTCATTCAAAAGTTTTTCTCTTCATTGAAGGAATAGGACTTAACAAAGTATACCATTATCTAGTGGCCAATGTATAAAACTGTGGCAATAACTTTACTGCTGATACTGATATAGAACTTGACAAGTTGCTTAAAAAAATCAAAAAAAAAAATCAGCCACCCTGTTTCGTACTACTACAAGTGATTTTTGAAGAACTTTTAAAAATATTATAACATAGCGTTGGGTACTCGTTAAATCGGACACCAGTGGCGTAGCTAGGCTTGGTTGCACACTCCCCCCCACCGCTTAAAACTTTGCGCCCCCTTACCTCCCCCTCCACTTACCCCTCATACTTGGGGGTGCTATTTTGATGAACGGCGGAACAGTCAGAAGGTTATATTTAGTAAAATGAAGCTTGTTGCAGGAAGTCTGGGGGGCGCAGCCTCCCCCCATTTTTTTTAGTGTTATTAAATCAAATTTATCCATTGTTCCGACCGTTCTTCCCGTTGAACATATTAGGGTACAGTCGGAACAATGAACTAATTTGATATAATAATTCTTTAAAAAGTCGTGGAGCTGCGCCCCAGACCCCCTGCAAGAACTTAATTGTACTAAACCTAACCTTCCGACTGTTCCTACTATTTTTCCGACTGTTTGTACTGTTGTTCCGACCGTTCCGCCATTCAAAGTAAATATTAAATGAAAGTCGATTTATTTTCGAAAATAACTGAAAAATACATCGACTTTCATTTTGTTTTTTGCGCCCCCAAACCTCCTGCGCCCCCCCCCCGGCAGTTGCGGGTCTTGCGGGTTTCTAGCTACGCCACTGTCGGACACTTATTCTATTTGGCATTTGGTTCAATTTGGCGCTTATTCAAAGCCACCAAAGAAAAAAGATCATCTCTTACTGAAACTCAATAAAATCGAAATTTAGCCTACATTTAGGTCTTTGACACAGACCTTGTGGGCCCGTGTCCATAAGCCCAACTCGTTGCACTTGAAGACATACACGAGTTTGAATTTCGAAAAAGATTGTATTTTTCTGCTTAACAATATACATTATATAATGCATGTATATATAATGCATCTGGACAGCGCCTTCAAAATGCTAATTTTCAATATTTCTTTAGAGTTTGCAGTTTATTTTAACGAAAATGAATAGTCATAAAATTAGGCATGTTGGGATTTCTGAGTCTCTGAGGGGTGTGGAGCCCCCCCCACGTCTGTTTATAAAATCAGTGCCATACAGTTGTGTGCATAATCGACAATTTAATAGTTCAATAAATATTGCAACCATTTTCATAATTATTTTTTAAATAAATTTTTGAGGCATTCTAAAATTGTCTTTTTTGTTTTTGAAGCTAAGAAAATGTAAAATCAATCTAAATTTAAAACTCATCATGTTTTTTTTTTCTTAAAAACTTTCAAAAAACTTGTTTTACCCCTTCGTAGACGTCATCTATTGTCTTATACAGGTAAAAAAGATAGATGAGTTCTCCCTTATTGTTAAATAGGTCAAATGCACCCTTATAGCCTCTGTGCAGAACGAGACTATAATAAATAGCCTGCAGCCATTCATCTGAGACCGAATTTGTGAGTGACATGTAAGAGGGTACCATACAGAGGGCACTGTGAATCACTGTCTGAAGTTACTAGTTTGTAAACTGTGATGATTAATTCTGGGGACATTTTGCTGCAGGTTACCATTTGATGTTAGCTTAACTGCAATACTATAATGTGCGATTTTTAACTGTGGGGACGTGTGTTTGTCCCCATAGGTCTGGTGGTCTACCTATGGAAGTCCCCATAAGCAATAGACAACAAACACACACACACAGTACCATAGAAACACTTCAACGACGCCCACCCTGAATTGGCCTAACTTTGAAGAGTGCACAATGCACAATGGATTCTTCATCACAAGTTGTGATGAAGAATCCATTGTGCGTTGTGCAGCATTAATAGCCTAATTAAAAAGATTATCATAGGTATTAAAGGTCATTCAAAAACATTTTCAGGTAACTCATCATTGCAGTATTATGAAAATTCGTGGAAAATATATACTGTAACACCCAGTAAATCCCGTTCCCGCCAAAACCATAGCCTTGGGGGGTTAACAACACACGCTTGTCCCTCCCTCCCCTCTGACTCACACTTCTGACGCAAATCGAAGTGGCGGAGTGATACGTCACTTAGGACCATGGTCACTTGGACCTGGTTACACCTCGCAGGTGTACACAGGTCCAAGGTATAAAAGGACCGTGTTCCTCTTTGTTCCTCGTCCTTGTCTTTGCTCTCCTTTGTATTACGTTGATTATTCCGTACCACATCTTGGGCATGAGGACGCACCTTTAATCTAAACAATTCATCATTCTCACTTCTCTACAGAGGCCGGAGACACCATAGGACAAGGAAGCATACAATCCTGGAAGAAGCTACAGCATCTTCAAGAATGGCAATCACCACGAGGGAAGATGCATATCAGCGTCGACTGAGAGAAGGATCGCCACCACCCCTCTGCATCGATTTCACCCCCATGCAGAAGGATGATCGTAATCCAACTCCATCCAACTCTTTCTATAGCTTGAATCTTCTCGGTGCGGGCACCGCGCGATACAGAGAAGAAACGAGCTATAGAAATCATCCTCTACAGGTTGGTCAAAAATAATGGTCGACGTCAAAAGCTCACAATACATAGGTACAGCATTGTTTAATTCGTGTTTTAATGTAGCGTCCTCTCTCCCATTATCTCATTATGTATAACTACTTCCTGGCATGAATCAATCCATATTTTATATTGAATTTTCTTTCATTACACGCACAAAATAATGTGACATGCTAGTATATAAAGTCCATGTTTTGATCCTAGAAAGTCACTTCAACAGCTGCAAAGCAAATATAACAAACTTTTTTAGCTTAGATTTATTTGTAAAACTACACATAAAAATGGTTTGTATTAAGTTGAGTGTTTTGAGTGCAATTGTCGTAATGGCAACTTTGGCTGCCATTGAACAGGTAAGCAATATCTAGATTTGTTGGCATAATTTTGCGAATGTATTGCACCCTTGTGATGCAAATGATATACAACCATTAACGCAACGCTTCAGCCTACTTTCCAGAGTTATCATAATATCTGAATTTTAGAGTTATATTAATGACTGCTGCTTTGCCAAAGTCAGAGCTAAACTTATCAACTTCTACATGAAACTGTACTATATTTAATATTTATAAGTTTAGCACCATCTTTGAGTTTGACTAAGCGGTCATGAAGAATACGCCCTTTTATGCTAAAAATCGAACAGTACCAAAATTAGCATTGTACATAAATCATGTATTTCTGCTACAACGAAAAGTTTAAAACCGCAAAATGTGACCAATCTCTTGTGAAGTTGTGTTGTTCAAAGTTATGCAATGCAGTACTACTTTTTGTTGCTCAATGTACAATAAATTACAATGTTATCACTAAGTTCACCTAACATTTTAAAATAACTCAAACTAAATCTAAGAATTTGTTAATTTATAGGCGAGAGGAGAGGAAGACTTCAAGGGCAATTTCGATGAAGTGGAGTATGCCAAAGTATGTTTCAAAATAATGGATAAACAAAGGATACGGTACAAATTCATTGAAATTTATAAAAGGAACCCACTACAGTATGATATGATTGTACAATCTATAATTGATTCATTTGTCATGTTAGAATTTGACCAAGATTTTCACCTGTTGTGGTCAAGCTGAAGGAACTGTATGTTTTATTAAGAATCGGAGGAAGTCATTACAGGAAAAAAAAAAAAAAACAAGAATGTCATATGACGAGAATTGTCGCATCTAGCAATATCAGTCACAAAAATATGATAGTCATAAAATGATAATAATAATTTACACAATTTTTGTTTTCTGTACTGAGGCGCCGAAATAACAATATTCTAAAGCTTTCTGCATACTATATCTGATCGGAACGGAATTGTCAGAATTGGAACCCTTACGAACGAAAACAAATTTTGTCACATACAGTATTAGGTCGGAACTTGCTATCGGAATTCATAGAGGAAATCAGAAGTAAAGCAGAGCATGTATCTAAGATTGGATAATGCAATAGTTTCGGAATCGTTTGGAATCAGTCAAAATATTCTCTTTCTCTGCAAACCGATTCGTTCCGTTCTGATCTGATCAGACATGGCATTTCCGATCGGATCCAAGCTAGTATGCTGGGCTCTAAAAACAAAACGTCCGATTCGGTCCATTCCGAACGATCCGTTCTGATTCGATGTAGTTTACGAGTAGCAAAGTTAAGTTCCAATTATAACTTTTCTTTTTTATTGATAGATCGGAGAAGACGGCAAAACAATAAATGTGGATAAAATCAATGAAGAAATTGAAAAATCAAATCAAAGCGACGCCGTAAGTAAATTTCAATCGTGTGAAGATAATTTTACTAAAAGTAGCAAAGTTGCATAAAGAAGACACAGTTAGATGCTTTAAAAATATTGGAATATAATAATATGCAAATATGATGAACTCTGGCATACAGTGGTCACACTAAGGTTGCTTAAAATATTTAAATATATGACGCCCGTGGAGGTCAACTGAAAGTTTCTCTTCTATCATTTACGAACAGCTGATTTTTATGATCTGATAAGTCCGTCTTTCAGAAGCATAATTATGAGAAACTAGACGGTGTTTTAGAAACTAGAAGGGTAGCTTTGTGTGATTCAGTTACTCCTCTAGCAAGTTAAATTTGTTTTTAAATTCTGTTTACAACTGTAACACCCTGTAATTCGTGATCCCGCCAAAACCATAACCCGGGGGTAAACAACTCTCAACCGTCTCTCCCTCCCCTCTCACTCACCTTTCTGACTCATGCCCAAGCGGCGGATTAATACACATAGGACCATGGCCACTTGGACCTGATTACACCTCGCAGGTGTACACAGGTCCAAGGTATAAAAGGGCCGTGCTCCTCTTTGTAGTTAGTTCTTGTCCTTTGCCTGTATTACGTGATCTTATTCCGAATCATGGGCTCGAGGACGCACTGTTAGTATCATTACTTCATCCTTGTATTCTGTGTTTCTTTACAAGTGATGAATAAAAGAGTTATAATAAGAAACAGCGTGGTCTTTATGTTAATGTAACCAACTTCTCTTCAGAGGCCGGAGACTCCATAAGGCAGGAGGTATACGATTCCTTAGCAGCTACAACATCTTCTCTTGTCGGTGTACCGAAAGGAGAAGATGTATATCAGCATCGACCGGAAGAGAGAGGGATGGCCTCCACTCTGCTGCATAGATTTCACCCCCATGCAGAAGGGTGACCACAATCCATCTCCATCCAACTCTCTCTGCAGCTCGAATCTTCTCCGTGCGGGCACCGTACGGTTCAGAGAAGAATCGAGGTACAGAAGATGTCATCTCAAGGTTGGTAAAAAAAAATGGTCGATGTCAAAAGCTCACACAACATTTAGGTTAAAGCAGCTTTCACTGAAGGAAGTGAAAACCGATACAAAATAACTGATAAATAATAAATAATAATTATTATTATATATATAATATCCCAGGTGTGTGTGTGTGTGTGTGTGTGTGTGTGTGTGTGTGTGTGTGTGTGTGTGTGTGTGTGTGTGTGTGTGTGTGTGTGTGTGTGTGTGTGTGGAGTAACAAAAACCATTGAAGCACGTCGGAATTTATATAAATTTGAATAAATGAACCTTTTTTTTTTCTCAAGGTCAACTATATGTTGAACTCTTCCTTTGGAAAGTATAGAAGGGAGAAGAAAGAGAGAGAAAAGTGGGAGGGGGTGAGGAGAAAAGTTTGGAAAGTGTAGAAGGGGGGGTGAAGAGAGAGAAACGTGGAGGGGGAAAAGTGGGAGGGGTGACTGAAATTGAAATGAAAGGAGTAAAAAAAGGAAAAACCGACGCGCATGTGCACAATTGCCTGTGAATTTTGCTCCCGTCATTTATGACGGGTTACCCCACTAGTTATATATATAATATCCCAGGTCTGTGTGTGTGTGTGGAGTAACACTGTACAAAACCCTTGAAGCACGTCGGAATTTATATAAATTTAAATAAATGAAGAAATGAGCAGCTTTTTTTTTCTCAAGGTCACCTATATGTTGCACCCTTCCCATCCAAGAACCCCATGATATTAAATTGGAGAGGGGAAAAGGTTGGAAAGTGTAGAGTGGGGAGAGAGAAACGTGGAGGGTTGAAAAAAGTGGGTGGGGGTTGCTGAAATTGAAATGAAAGGAGTAAAAAAAGGAACAAACGACGCGCATGAGCACACCAGAGAAAATGAAAAGCTCTTTCTCTTTCAAATATAAAAAGGGGTGGGGATAATAGCAAAATTAAACTACAGTTTATCACAGGCAATTGTGCCCAGCATTAGAATTTCTTTTGCTCAGCCCTTTTATGAACGTCATCAATTTCTAATTGGTTTGTTACTTGGTCTGACGTCATAAAAGGGCGGAGGAAAAAAAATTCTAAGGCAGGACACAATTGCCTGTGAATTTGGCTCCCGTCATTTATGACGGGTTACCCCACTAGTATATAAATAATAACCGATACGATTTGCGTATATAAAGTTTATAATTTATTAAATAATTTTTTCATTGCAGGAAAATGTTCTAAAAAGATCCTTTGAAACGTTCAATCGGAACACACGTTTATGTTTGTGTTTATTATTCTCTATAGTATGAAGACGGGGGTGACGACCATCGTCAGAATGAATCCGAAAACAAGGAAAACACGAGTGGATATAAGATATTGTTATCGGCGGCGACCGATAACACCATCTTTAACAAACAGGTAAAAGTATCTTGGTAATTATGGGTTGGACCTGTTGTCAGATATCAGTTCATTTTGAACATATTACAAAATAAAACATACTGAAAACATTTTTTAAAAAAAAAAACACAATTATATTGAAATTAGAAGAACAATAAAAAGAGAAGTGCTTATAATATTCATATGATGATATCTTTCAAAATAAACTTTCATTAAAGCAGTTTTATTTATATTTTGAAAACAATTTTTACAAAGAAATTGAAACAATAAGCAAATTATTTCAAAACAAATTCATTTTGTTATCATCCAGCTTGAATTGCAGCGACATTTTTTAAAAAATTGAAATAAAAAATTAAAATCGACTGTTTAAAACTGCCATAATTTAAAGTTTGTTTTAAAAAGATATCGATATGAAAATTATTTATGCAATTTTTTTTAATAATTTATGAGAATCTGAAGAAAAAAAGTGTTTTCATTGCACTTTTTATACCATATTCGAAAACGAAACTAAAAATATGAAACCATGAATAATCGCTATAATAAATTCGATGCAATTTTTTTTTAAATACAATTCGACAGCAATTAGTTCGTTTCGTTACTCCTCCGAAACCCGAATTTTTCTGTTTGACTCCGCGTTGTATCGCAGCTACAACAACCTTTTGGCGACCTCCGACTCCACACCTCGTTACATATTGACCAATAACAAGATGACTCCATTAACGACTGTCAGAAATCATCAAAAGATTGTTGAGTTGTCAAAATGTTTACCGATCACTTCGACGCCGATTTGGTCTCATAACTACGCAAACAGCAGCAGCAGCTCTGATCAAAGGGTTTATTTTTTTCTAAAAAATTCAGAACTGGAACGTAATTTGTCTCTTTTTTGTGTGTGTGTTCTGAATAAAGAACTCTTCCGGTTCGATCTATGCGAATCAGAACGAATTCTTCACTTAGAATTTGAATAGCAACGGAGACGAAGTGAACACCAACAACAATAATGATTCCAGTTCTGACGACGCTCTCTGAGTTCCCAATAACACTCCGAATACAGATGTCTCTTTCGTCATTCGACTCCAGTCTTTACAAAGAGTCGTTTCAATTCAATTCAATTCAATTAAATACACCTGCAATCAGCTGGAAAGCCATGTGGCAGGGAGGGATTGCTCCCAATCACGACTGATTGTCATTATTTAAAAATAAGACATCATCATGAAATTGAAATCGTCCTAACAAAGAACTATTCACAGGAAGAGAATTCCATAGTCTAATAACATTAGGAAGAAAAAACCAAAAATATGCATCAGTCCTAGCCATTAAATTAATTCTTTGAAAGTTTTTGAATACCCAAATCTACCTTTACGAGGATTTCTAGTTAGTAAACCATTGCTACAACAAACTACCTCACAAATCACCTTCATAAGCAGGTTCTCTTTTTGATGTAAGGTTTTTATTGATAGCAAGAAATACACCTCCACCTTTGATTAAGTTCCGATCTTTTCGGAATATGTTAAATTGTTGGGGGAAAACCTCCGCGGATGAAACATCTTCAGTTAGCCATGATTCACTACCAAAGATAATGTCGGGATTATAGCTTTCTATAGCTTCTCTAAACTGAATTACTTTATTTTTTATACTTCTGCAATTGATTATTAACATTTTTAAAGATTTATTTATAAGCTTGTTTTCTTTTTCGTTAGAACGAAGATTTGTCCGAAAAGAGAAAGTCACAACGATAAAGAACGAAAAAGAAGGTTCGAACGGATATAATGCAAAATAAAATATTGTCACTTTTTAATAAGAGAAAACTCGGATTTATCGGCCTTTTTCTTAATTAAAATAACCATACATCATTTATTTTGAATTTTAAAAACAATAAAATCTATAATTTTTATATGCGGAACGTCACCGTCACGTTAACACATTTTATATGGTATAGTTCACATTTAAAGGCAACGTCACGAAATGTCAACATGATGGACGGTACGTTGATGGTCAATTCTGAAAGTGTGAACGACATCGTCACAGCCTTCCATTAGAATAGGTCTACTACATGGACGACGAAACGTTGACGTGACACTGACAGTACAATCCGTGACGGTGACGTACCGTATAATGTGAATTGACCTTTATGCTTTTGAAATTTAAAAAATTTAAATTATTAATATTTCGTCAAACAATTTTCTTATTTTGAATAAAATCAATAATAATTTTATATTACTATATAAATATTTATATAAAAACATTAATTAAAATTGATTGTTTTTTAATTTATAAATATGAAAAAAAAAATTTAAATTAATTTTAAATCTTTAACAAAATTTTGTTATTTTAATTCTTTTTTATCCTGGAATTATTTTAAAATATCAGAATAGAAGATACTAAATTTTTAATTTTTATTTATTTATTATTTTTAGTCGATACTTTCATTCCAAATGGTATTTAAAACTAGTGGGGTAACCCGTCATAAATGACGGGAGCAAAATTCACAGGCAATTGTGCCCAACATTAGAATGTCTTTTCCTCCGCCCTTTTATGACGTCAGACCAAGTAACAAACGCAATTAGAAGTTGATGACGTTCATAAAAGGGAAAGAAATTCTAATGCTGGGCACAATTGCCTGTGATAAACTAGTTTAATTTTGCTACTATTATCCCCTTCCCTTTTTATACATATGAAATGTTATACACAGAAAATGAGTTTTTCATTTTCTCTGGTGTGCGCATGCGCGTCGTTTGCTCCTGTTTTACTCCTTTCATTTCAATTTCAGTCACCCCCTCCCACTTTTTTCCCCCTCCACGTTTCTCTCTCTCCCGCCTCTACCCTTTACAACCTTTCCCTCTCTCCAATTAAATATCATGGGGTTCTTGGATGGGAAGGGTGCAACATACAGTTGACCTTGAGAAAAAAAGCGGTTCATTTATTCATTTAAATTTATATAAGCTATTCCTCACTAATTCACCCAAAATTTCAAATTTTGTTGCCTGATCAATGATCATCACAGATGTTAATGTAAAAAATCATAACACAACTAGAACCTAAAAAAATACTCTAACTTTTTTTGTTTTTAATTCGGGCCATAATTTTTGGATAATTGGCCCCTTGTAGTTTCACTGTTTTGCTGAAAATGATGTAAATTCAAAAAATGCTAACTCCAAAACTAATAAAGATAGAAAAATGCTTGATAGCTCAAAATAAACATCTTAACTGTGGGAAGAAAAGAGTACTTAATCATCTTTTCGTTATTTTAAAATTTAGGGTGTTAAATTACACGTTCAATTTTTAGCATTTTGGTCAAATTTGAACCCACTTTAGGTCGTGTTAAGGTCAAAGGTCAGGGTTCATATTTTTTTTGCAGTTATGCACTTGGGTCTACACTAGTATGTGGCACTATTAGTTTGATTGAACTATGACTGCAACATAATAAAAAAATTAGCCAAAACTTCGAAAAAACCAATTTGGGTGACTTTTGACCCCGATTTTCGCCCTGTGGCGGTCCACCTACAAGAAAACTAATTATGCTATGTGAAAGTTCATTACATTTCCTATCCAGTGATGTAAAAACCATAGATGACATTTTACAGGTGAAGAAGTGACAATTTTTCAAAGTTTGAAAAATATTTTTAACTTTAAATATAAATTGTAACAAAAATGTATATGTTTATTATTGTAACGAATTCACTGTCCAGAATTCGATCGTTTAGTGAAACAAACTGTAATCAAGATTGTATCCTTAAAAGGTTCTCACCTCATGCTTGGGGGTGGTTGGGAGGTCATCACGACGATGGGTTGGGGGTCACTACAGCTACCAAGGCTCACAAGCGCTACTAAGGGGAGAACCGCTACTTGGGTCACTACAGCTACCAAAAAAATATATAGACCTTTTGTTCATCAAAAGGGTCACTACAGCTACCAAAAAATAGGGGGACAAAATATAGACCTTTTTTTATCACTTTCTCGTCACTACAGCTAAAAAAAATAACCCTTTCCCCCTAACCTAACCGAACCTTACATAATGAAACCTTACCGAACCTTAACGATCTTAACCAAACCTAACCGATCCTAACCAAACATCCGATCCTAACCAAACCTAACCGATCCTAACTGAACCTAACCGATCCTAACCGAACATAACCGATCCTAACCGAACCTAACCGATCCTAACCGAACCTAACCGATCCTAACTGAACCTAACCGATCCTAACTGAACCTAACCGATCCTAACCGTACCTAACCGATCCTAACCGAACCTAACCGATCCTAACCGAACCTAACCGATCCTAACCGAACCTAACCGATCCTAACCGAACTTAACCGATCCTAACCGAACCTAACCGATCCTAACCGAACCTAAACGATCCTAACTGAACCTAACCGATCCTAACCAAACCTAACTGAACCTTACCGATCCTAACCAAACCTAACCGAACCTTACCGAGCTTAATGAAACCTAATCGAACATAATGAAACCTAACTGAACCGAATGTAATCTAAACTAAACGTATTGATAAATAAAAAGGCCTATATTTTTTGGTAGCTGTAGTGACCCTCGGTAGCTGTAGTGACCCTTTTGATGAAAAAAGGGTCTATATTTTCTTTTTGGTAGCTGTAGTGACCCTCGGTAGCTGTAGTGACCCTTTTGATGAAAAAAGGGTCTATATTTTCTGTTTGGTAGCTGTAGTGAGCCTGGTAGCTGTAGTGACCCAGTTAGCTGTAGTGAGCCAGTCCCGTCCTTTTGGGCTATTCTTCTCATCTTGGAGTTTAGATTACATTCGGTTCAGTTAGGTTTCATTATGTTCGATTAGGTTTCATTATTTTCGATTAGGTTTCATTATTTTCGATTAGGTTTCATTATTTTCGATTAGGTTTCATTATTTTCGATTAGGTTTCATTATTTTCGATTAGGTTTCATTAAGCTCGGTAAGGTTCGGTTAGGTTTGGTTAGGATCGGTAAGGTTCAGTTAGGTTTGGTTAGGATCGGTTAGGTTTGGTTAGGATCGGTTAGGTTTGGTTAGGATCGGTTAGGTTTGGTTAAGATCGTTAAGGTTCGGTAAGGTTTGGTTAAGATCGTTAAGGTTCGGTAAGGTTTCATTATGTAAGGTTCGGTTAGGTTAGGGGGAAAGGGTTATTTTTTTAGCTGTAGTGACGAGAAAGTGATAAAAAAAGGTCTATATTTTGTCTCCCTATTTTTTGGTAGCTGTAGTGACCCTTTTGATGAACAAAAGGTCTATATATTTTTTTGGTAGCTGTAGTGACCCAAGTAGCGGTTCTCCCCTTAGTAGCGCTTGTGAGCCTTGGTAGCTGTAGTGACCCCCAACCAAAAGGACTGCATCGATGGTTAATAGGATAGGTCCTAGAAGAACCATCGATGCAGAACTATTGGACGTGAGAATCTTTACAAATTGTTAATAGAAGGATCGTCGTACATCCTTCTGTATTGTTATAGTTTATACATCTTATAGATGTTTTCGTTTCTTGTTAATTGCTGGCTCACTTTTAGGTCCGCGTGTGTCCAATATTTATGCAATATGATGCAAACGTTTCTCAATTTGTGGCTAAAGTGTCAATTTTGAAGTAATCATCATCATTAGTGCAACTGCAATTATGCTTTTTGTAATAAAAAAATGCTGGTTAGAGATTAGATGTCTGGTTACTGTTAGTTGTCAACTAGAGTCCTAGCCTCTACTCAGTGTTTTTGATTGAAAAAATCATCATTGTTCGATGATCTAAACGGGATTGTAACTTCACTGTTGGCTCTTGGGACACAGATTGAGAAACATTTGCTTGATATTGCATAAAAATCCGAGCCCTATTAAGCCCCATGGGCATAGCAGAGTTGTTTGAGTTCAAGAACGAAAAAAGTGATCAAATTTCCTCTAATAAATTACTTAAAAGAAGTCTATATTTATCTCTATGACGAAAATAATTACTTTCATGAATTAAACACGTGAAAAAGCTTTATTCAAGCCTTTTGTTAACCAAACTATTGAAATCAATTACACTCCATAACAAGTGGGAGAAAATAATTCTATGTGACAGTTAGGATTATTCGAATTTAAATTACACTTGCGTACACGTAGAATAAGAGATTTTGTTGCGGGAAAAAAAAGGAAAAAAATTGTGTTTTCCCCCCAATTACCCAATTGTTACAAAAAAAACCACGCACGCATATCCAACGAGAATGAGTATTATGTAGGCCTACGTAATTGAACTTGAATTTGAAAAATTAATCAAACAGCCAATAGAGGCTTATTGCAGAAGGACACGTGTTCAAATGTAGCATGCACAAATGCATTGTCAAAACCAAAAAACATACCTTATATAAAAATAACAATAATCGGATTTTTTAAAATTTTAATTGTAATGCCACGTTTACACAATAAACTTTTTCCACAACTTTTTGTGAAAAACTAGTTGCCCAAATTATTTCGTCTAGTTGGAGAACTACTGTAGTTGACCAAAGCAAAATTAAAATAAGTTTTAGCATAAACTTTCTAAGACGACATCTTAGGAAACGTTTTTTTAATAAAAAAAAAAGTTGTAGAACTCGTCAAAAGTTGTGGAAAAAGTCCAAATTTTAAAAACTTGAACAAAAAACAACAGTAAAGCTGCTGCCATTTTATGATCAGATTAGGACTTAGAGAGATCACAGACCTGATCTTTCTCTCTCTCAGTCCAGATGCGTCTCTTTTTTTAACTGACGGATCAGATGAAACTGAACATGCCTTACAAAATTGCAATGGGTGCCTAAGCGCCCCAGGACTGATGCAGTTGGCCACCTATGTTATAACTTATAACATATTATGGTCACATGCCTGACTTCTGCAGGCGTCTGACTTTAGGCACATCACCTGCACTATATTTCAATTTCATAACATTTTTACCAATTTTTTTTTAATATATATATATATATATATATATATATATATTTTTTTTTTCTTAGAATTACTATAATTTTTTTACGATTAGAAAAATAATTTTGATAAGACTTAATTGTTATTAGTAATGCGTATTGTACATAACATTTAATCTAAACTAAAAACGACGAATTTAAACAATTCTAAAAAAAAAAAGAAAAAGCCCTGGAAAAAAAAAAATATACACGCACATCAACATGTTATAAAGCCATGGCAAACGTTATATGGCAAAATCTGTTACTATGGTGCATTTGGTGCATTAAAAAACTCGCTTCTGAATTGTCCCAATATAGCAATTATTAACTACCATCACACATTAAAATTACACACACACTACCATCATCATTGTCCAGAATCACCACCCTCATACAAATTTATTATAATCTCCTTTTTTTCCAGGAAATGATAACCATCTGCTAAACTTTTTCGGGAAGAAGTCCAATTTGTCAAAACTCTTAAATTAAAAAAAAAATTATAATCATTCTCCCTAATAAAGAAACATTATATTAAAAAAAAGTCAAGGTAACTTAATTTCATTGAAATTCTCTGCACGCAAAACATTGCATAAAAAGAACAGAATCACACCAACTTAGAAGAACTTCAGAAATTAAATCCAAAACGGTAGACGTTTTGAAGGTAAGATACAAGCGATACAATTTCCAGCATACAAACGTACTTTTACTATTACTTTTACTTTTACGAGTATAAAATCATGGTTTCCACTAAAGTAACTATTTTCTGCGCATTCCTTGTACTCATTATTGCGAATGTGGCAACAGCAAATGTAAGTATTTTTGTTAATTTATATATTTTATTTACTAAATTTTACAAGAAAAAAAACGTTCAAACCTAAGAAGGAACGTAATAATGTATTATAATTTGAACAATTACTCTGCCGGCAGCACGAAGAGCCTATAATAAATGGACAATTTAGTCGAAAAGTAGCACAAGAAATCACTTGTCAAAATAACCAATTAATCTTCAAAAAACGCAACACTTAAATTTACATTTATTTCCTTTTTATCACATATATTTTTTCTTGAATAAATAATTTAAAAGTGTTGCATTTTTTAAATACTATATTTTTACTAATATTAATCGTCATATATTTTAAAATTGTCAATTAAAAATTAAAACATACTTATTTTTTTTTTTAAAAAAAGTTAAAATATTCGTTTTAAATTAAAATATCTGATTTAATTTAAAAACCGTTTCGAAATTTAACGCACTCAACGTGCCTACTTTTTTTTCAATTTCAGCTTAACACCGAGTTGTGCAGACTCATTGCCGAAGAACAGGTAAATAATTCTTTCCATAAACAAAAAAATATTTTCTGTAGCTTTATTAAGATTATCATACAATTTAAAATCAAAAATAACATCTTAAAGTGACGATCACATTGGCAATATTTAAAGCATGATTCACTGCAACGTGTCCCTTGAATAAATTGCAATTGTCAAGAAACTGTGCAAGATTCACAGCAATATTTGACTTATTCCTTGCAAGAAAAATAGCCTGTGTGCATGATCGCCGCTAAAGTTAAACTCTTAAGAGAAAATTGCAAGAATTGCATTTAAAACTTTCAGGGGGGAAAAATCGATTTTGCGTAGATTACTGTTTTTCACATAATTATATTGCCTAACTAATTATTAATGTACATAAAAGAATTATGTTTGTTTTGTTTGATTCAAAAACAAGTACCGGGTATAGATTACTAGTTTAATTAATACACTTGGTTACTCTTCTACCAATCTTAGATTAATTGTAAAAATTATATAGCCTCTGAGAATTCTCGTTTATTGAAAAAAAAAAAAAATAATTTTATACTCACTAATTACTATTGGGAAAACTTTGCATAAAATGCAGAAAACGTATAATTGACACTTCCATGCTCAACAATTTGACAAAAAGAGAAATGACTTTTTAAAAAAAAATCAAAATGCTCCTAAATTTATAAAACGCATAGACCGTTTATAAAATACGAGATTTAACAAAATGCCTCAAAATTCACTCATTTCAGGATCAAGACTATTACCAAGCATGCCGTGAGGCCGAATTGAACTCCGAATTTGACGAACTTACAATGAGAAGGGTATATGTTAATTAAGTGGGTGTCACACGGAACACTTTGTGATGCTACTAATGCTCTCGTTACGATCATGTAGCTAATATGGACTGCATACAACATTAACCGAAAAATGACGTCATATATAGCTGGCGCCTTGTACCATAATGCAATGTGGTACGTCATGGTGGTAACGTCCTTTTTCTTGAATGCTGTGTGCAGTGCATTAGCTGCATAAACGTAACGAGTCGTAACAGTCGTTTTTAGAATAATATTCATTAAAAATAGAAGGTGTTCACATAAGTCAGTGCCACAGTTTTGCACAACAGTGACATTGAGTCGGTTTTTATCAAGGGTCATACTAAGTGGCCTGTACCAACAGCAGCAGGTCATAGTTTTATATGGCTTTCTGCACACGAGCCACTGAATGGTCCATGTGAAAAAAGCCGCCTCAATTACTTTATGGCTGTACTTTGTGGCGACACAAAGTGGTCCGTGTAAAGTTAGCCTTAAGGTTGAAAAATGAAAAATATCAAATTATAGAAATGAGTAAAATGGTAAAGTAATTCAAAATAGTTGTATTTTAATCATTTCAGAGAATTGCAAGATGTGTTAACATCAGAAAGGGATTTGTAAGAATGAAATTGCTTGAGGTTTTATATACTTGTATTCTAAAAGATCGTTAATTGTTAATTTTAATTCAGATAAACGAAGACGAGAGTGTAAACATGGATCTTATCGAGCGTAACATCGATGCTCTGGAAGGAGACGCTGCGGTATATCAACAAACTCATACTAAAATTCCACCATTCTAACCAGAAAATATTTAAAAAGATGCAAAAAAAAACTTGCGTTACATTGCATTAAGCCCAGTCTAAACAGAGGCAAAATGTGGCAATACTTTGTAGTAGTTTGTACCTTCAAACCATAACCAGGTTTATGAATTAAAACAAAGTTGCTACTATTTGACACACATTGCAATCTGTTTCCAAGCGTTACACCTTGCTAGTCTCCCTCTGTATGTCTTCTCTTGTTGCACATTTCCATTCTGAACAGTTAACTTCAAAGAGAAAATGGCAACAATCAACGAGACATTTGCCGCACTGTAAACAGATATTTCTCTGGTGTGGACGGTTGCCATTATGTGGAGCAACGTGGGCGCTTTGAGACATCAATATGTTCCACTGTGTGCACACAACATTTCCTCTTGTTGCTACATGTTTCTGGTTTATGGCAACTTCTTTAGTCAATATGTTGTCACCTGTTGCCTCTGAATGGAGATGGTTTTATAATGCAATTTTTTGGAGAAAAAAAGGCCATAGTTTCCTTACAACAGCTACAATTAAGTGACATGTAGAGGCAGAGACTTTCCAGGTTTCCAGATATGAATGGGCAAACCTGTTTTTGAGATTTCTGAGCTCCATTGAGCCTTCTTGAGCCCTTTTAGCGCTTTTTAGAGCTTTTATTTAAAAAAAAAAAAGAAATTTTGGTCATTTTGGAATGACCGACATTTCCTTGCTTATCCAGGTTTACATATTTTTTGCTAAGTTCTCTGACTTTTCCCTGATTCTTTTGAAAATTATATAATTTGCTGATATTTCCAGGTTTTTCAGGACTTCGGTTGAGTGGCAACCCTGCCCTTAGCCACCCTTAACATTGAGAAACCCTTTAGTTCTTGAAAAGATGGCGTCTGAGAAATTCACTGTATATTTCAAATAATAAAAACAGCCGATCTTTTACAAAAAAACGAAAACGACGGAAATGTGTTTTATCATTACGTCTATTTAATGCCTAACTTGTATAAAAAGAGCCTTAGCAACAACTATTTATGGTATAAAAAAACAATTTTTTATCAACTAATATGTATGAGGCTACGAGCGTAGTACAGTAGTTGTAAGCAGTTAGCTAAGTTTGGGCCGGATGCAAGAATAAAACAAACGCCTCTTTAGTATTATCATTCTAATTATTTTGCGCGAGTATTTACGCATCCCTGAGTTTTACATTCGATGCAGTGATAAAACTAACGCCTCCTTAGTACGAGCGTATTATCATTCAGGTTATTTTGCTCCTCTGAGCTTTGCGCCCAATGCAGCCGCCACACTCGCCTTGCTCTAGTTACGGCTCTGGATACACGAGTTAAATCAATTTCCTGTTTCTAATCATTAACTAATATTTAACTTGAAAAGACAAAAAACGTTTTTAAAAATAATTTTCCATTTTACACTCAAAATACCTTTAAAACAAATGTATACAAAAAATAATACAGTATTTAAAAAAACAACTTTCATTTTTATTTTCGAGCAGATAAAAGAATCCTTAAAGTTTGGACTTCGCGACTGTTCTTTTCAAGTGGTAATTATTATTACAATACAGTATATATATGCGAGGGGTTTCCAGAAAGTATCGTGACACTTTTCTGGAGAAATGTTTAATAATAATATTAAGTTGAACTTATACACCAAGAAACAACAGAGCATGAACTAATTCTCCACATAGTCGCCAAATTTATTGATGCACTTGTCCCAACGACTCATTCCGTTCTTGAGTTGTTAGATCCACAAACTCGGGGTTCGGGGCATATGAACATACAGACATCCTTTTTTTGTCCCATTTCTTGCATGATCCTATATACCTCAATTGCTCTTTAGAGCAACGGAGGTCAAAATGTGTCACCTTTCTTTTCGAAACCTCCCCTCGTACATTCCTGTTTGTGTGACAAGCGATGTCCACATCTCGCACGATTCCATCTCACAAGAATCTATCTTGCATGAGGACGATGGTTGGAAATGGAGGCTAGAAGTATGCCGACGACTTGCACCAAGAACCAAATTATCGTACCACAACCTCGACATTAACTATTTGATTATAGAAGCACATGCTAGCCTCGACGACAAACCTCCGTCATGCGAGAAAAATTCGCAAGAGATAGAACACTTTCACACCTGTATGCTCATCATTTTGTATTTCGTTTAAAATTTACAGAGAAGTTTTGAAGATTATTACCGTTGCAAATCGGAAGTTTTTGGAAGGGTATGGAGAGAATCCATTTTAACTAAATTATGAAATTAATTCGAATTTACATTTTATCTTATTTTCTTCTTTTTCTAGCATTGCGCCATTTAAGAAAATGAAACCAACTTTACTAAGAATTGAATTGACTATCACCCAATAAAATTGTGTATCACTTGGAAAGTTGAAACATTTGATAATAATAAAATTCATTAACAGCAAACATTACGTGTTTCTTTTGAATTGGTCTCAGAAGACCTTGTTCTGGGATGATTCAGGATATCTATTCTTGAAGTATATTAAGTCTTTAAAAAATCCTAACACTGTAAGGGTTGGTTTATACTCCCTTGCTAAGCGGCAAAGCAGCCTGCGAAGCTTCAAGAATGACGTCAGAGCTTCAGGTTTTTGCCTTCACCAGAGCATGAAGCTAGCTTTGAAACTGTTCAATTTTTCAAAGCTTAGTAACTCAAAGCACCAATCATGAAACGGATACACAAATGGGGTGAACAAGTCACCTTTTTTTCTTCCAGAAAGGGAAAGGGTTTTATTATTTCGTATATCTGTTTTATAGGGTAGAAAGGTTAAAAATGTAAAAATTAGTTCTCCAAAGCTTAGATTGTTCATACAAACGGGGCGACTGAATAAGCGCCAAATTGAACAAACGCCAAACTGAATAAGCGCCAAATGGAAGAAACGCCAAACTGAATAACCGCCAAATTTTTGGCTTTTATTCAGTTTGGCGTTTGTTCCATTTGGCGCTTATTCAGTTTGGCGTTTGTTCCATTTGGCGCTTATTCAGTTTGGCGTTTGTTCTATTTGGCGCTTATTAAGTTTGGCGTTTGTTCCATTTGGCGCTTATTCAGTTTGGCGTTTGTTCCATTTGGCGCTTATTCAGTTTGGCGTTTGTTCCATTTGGCGCTTATTCAGTTTGGCGTTTGTTCCATTTGGCGTTTATTCAGTTTGGTGTTTATTCAGTTTGGTGGTTATTCAGATTTTTTGTAAATTCTGATGGTCCAAATATTGTGAGCTTTTATAGACGTCAGACTGTGCAGATTTACAAACAGAACATGCTAACCTAACCTAACCTAACCTAACAGTTACCATTTTTCGAGCAAAATTCATTGCAACAAAGGAAAGAAATGTTGCACAATAGCTTGAGAGAGAGAGAGAGAAATGAATTTGATCGTTTTCTGTAAATTAACCAGCAAGAAATTTGTGTAAGTTTTGCAAGAGTACTACCAGTTTAAAATTACTGAACTTTCCGTAAACAAATAGAAAAGTTTGAAAAATGACAGGAATTTAAATGCAAAAAAAAACATTCACATATAGCACTGTTAATTACACTCAAAAATCAAATTTTCAAGATTTTATATATTTTATTGCAATTTTTGATTTTGTTTGTACCGCAAAAATACTATCCATCTTGAAATTACTAACATAACATTTTTCTTGTTTAGAAACTGAAAGCAAAATGCAAGGTCACTTATGCAATCGAGGTAAGAAAGAATATACAAAATCACAAACCATTTAAAGCATGGTACATACAAACTTGTATATTTACCTGTAAAGCTCTGGTTAGGATCTTACGACTTAAGTCCGACACGAACTGCAACATGAAATAGATGAGGATATAGTGAGGATTGTCTCAATGCAATGCATGTTGTGATGTCCTTTAACGTCAATATTCCATATTGTCGTTTGTGCCAAGCTTAGTCATGAGATTGTCCCCAAAGATTAATACTAGCATGTCAACAAAAATCATACCCAACTGCTGAGACTAGTCTTTAAAAAAAAACACAACCACACTATAGCAATTTTGTGACGCGGCTGGCCCTCTAGCACCGCCCATTTGGGGAGGTGCGGGCTGCGGACCAGCCCCTGATTTCACCGGTCGCGAGATTTCGAACCTTACAGTCCTCCCGCGATCAGTCAAACACTCGAAAAGCCCACAAAAAGACTTTGCTCTTTAGGGATCTTTTGTACAGTGCATAACCACACCAACGTTCTCTGTCCTTCTTTGGCCTTGTTGAAGGTGCCGAACAGAGGGACTTGGAAAGTTTCCAAGTGTCAACCTCCCCGTGTCTTCCATCACGGGTTGACAACTATACTCTTGTGGGTATAGGGACTCAGGGTTTCAAGTATTCAAATAAAAGAACATTAGACAACATTTACTCTCTCTTATTTATTCTCATATGGTTAATCCAACAATCAAAGATCAAGTTAACGTAACAAGTGTACTCATCTTTCTCCGTCTTGTAGTAAATGACGATGTTCCTCCAGGTGAAGAGTGAGGGTTTCAGTAGAGCCAGTCTTGGTAGCGCACACACTCACAAAATTAGTATTACCAATGAAAGTAACATATTGAGCATTAAACGACTTTTTTATAATTTTTTCGAACAAGACTCAATAACAAGCATTTTTGAGCAACAACAAAAGAGAAGAATAAGAATAAGAAGTCTTAAAACTATTGAGGAACACTATATATATGTAATTTTGGTAACCTCGTTAATACTAATTCAAATTCAATTCACTACCACACTTACATTTTTATAACCAATAATTATTCTATATTATTCTGTCGAAAGTTTGATTTTGAAACCGAAATAATTTTAAAGAGTTAGAAATAAAGGCTTAAAAAGTTACTTTTAATATTTTATTGTTTTATTGGCTTTTCCTTCTCAGCATTGTTCAATACGAAACTGATAAAAATAACCAAATTAATTTTGACCATTTTTCTCTAATTAATTGGTTGAAAACACTTGTTTTCACGCTTGTCCTCTTTTGTGAGTTGAATGTTGATTCGATTTTTATTGCTACCTGTTTTAAAAGTCTTCAAGACTACTAATGGCTTTGTTCAAAAATATTAACCCAATTTGTGATTGAATATTTTCCCATATAATTTAATATATAATTTTATATGCAATTCAGTGACGGGACGTCACACAAGTACCTCTGCCGGTGGTGGTACTTGCTGGCCAAAGCTCCTCGATTCCGTATTCCCTGTGGAGAGAATTAAACTCACAAAACACTTGTACACAATTTGAGGTAGATAAAGTTCTCTCTTTCTTTACTGCTTATCGTTACATCGTTTTGCATACATACTTTGATAAGACAATCTCTTTACAGCCTCTAGATCTGAACTGTCTAGTTCAAAAAGACTCTCTTCACTGTCTATCTCAAACTGTCTTCACACATAAGTTGCACAGTACTTTCATTCGGTCTCTAGGGAGGAGCAACTTTCACCGCAGACTAGCGTTTGCCCATTAGAATTAGCATAGCGCATGCACATTATTTTATTCAGGAAAGTGATTGCAGATTTGTGTTAGCAGCGCCATCAATTGATCACCAATGGAAACTGTCGATGAGACGTTCACTATAGGTTTGGTTAGGTTAGGTTAGTTTTCCTATATAAAACGATAAGATGGTAATGCCCATGCGCTCTGCTAATTCTAATGGGCAAACGCTAGTTCACCTCAGGGCTCAATGAGTGGCCAACTGGGCTGAGAATATTACCTTTTAAGGAAAGGTATTTTGGAACTCCCTCACTGTATACAGAATAACATTGTTTTTTTTAAAAAAAAATAATAGTGTGATAGTAACGGAAACAACTTCGAAGTACACCATGCTCAAAAGGCTGTTCTAGAAGTCGTTAACAAAATGCATGAGCTGCCTGACAATGTAAGTATGCAATTTAAAAAAAAGCCTTTTCTCACACTGCACGAAAGTTGTATTCTTTTTTTAAGTGCTTCTGCATTGCACAGTTTGCACTTTGCTCCTCCTTAACCTTTTAAGAAATTTAGCTGAGTAATGTAATACATTTTCGATTTCATGTATTAAGTTAACTCTAAACTCCTTCCTAAGCTAATCTTTGAAGATGATTTTGGGTTGTGTTGCATTAAACGCTTCTAACAACTAATTAAGTAGCTAGCAGGTGTTTTAGAATGATTAAATTAACAAAAATAAAGTACTTTGAATAACTTGAGGCATTTATTTTGCACTTGTAAACAGAGACGCCATAACACGACAACAAACAAAATGCTATGTATAGCGCATTGGCGCTGCTCTCCAATCACTATTCTACACAACACATTTTTATTATCACAACAGGTTGTTCAGCCAAGATATTCCGAGTTATCATCATTATCCAAAAAAGAGTAACTAGATAACTTATAGGTGCCCAATACAGGCATGCGTGTTGCATCCCTTGTTGCACTACATTTTACAAGAATTTGTTGCATAAGCCCTTTAATAGCCAATTTCAATGGTGATTACGTGCAACCAAAGCTGATTTCATAGACAAAATGTAACATGTTTAATGTAATTCAATTACTACTTGCGCTTATAGGATGAAGAGAAACTGAAGCTCGATTTAAAAAACTGTGAAAAAGTGACTGACCGGAACACATACGTCGACTGCGCGTGCACATGGAGGTCATAAAAGTAAGTTAAAGGCTTTTCTTTTTATGTGAATCTTCTTTCTTTTTTCGAAGTGTGGTTTATAATAATATATATCTTATTTTACCTCTGTAGACATGCTAAGACTTGGGATGAAGACTTACTTTTTGCACATTTCACAAGAAATGTTACCAAATAATGAATGTGATGCACTTTGTTTTTAATGATGTGGAAATTTTGGAAGAAAAAAGTGTATCAAATCAGACGGTTTTTTTTTTTTTCAAAATGATTTTCAAATTTACATAAAAAAGTTTATTGCTAAAGATAGTATTGTCATTCTGATCACTATTCCAGTTTGTAATAGTGTTTAACCAAAAAAGTACAAGGCCTGGATCGCACATGCGTGGGATAAACAAAATTTTTAAAATTTGTTTTTTTAAAAAAAAAAACATTCACACAAAAAATTTCAGAAATGAAAAAAATATATTTAGCTAATTTTACATTTCTAGGCTATCTTTCTTGTTTTTATGCAATTTTTTTTTAAATTTCACCATAATTTTAAGCCAAATTTCAAACTAATTGAAGTTGCAAGGTTTTCCCAATTTTTTCATGTTAGTGAGAACCCTGTCTTTGCGTTCAGGGAAGGATTCATAAAAATGATCCTTCTGAAAGATTTCTTCCTAATTGGCAAATATAATTAATTTTGTGAAGCAGAATAGAAAACAATTTTATCCTTTTTTATTGCTTACTTACTACCAATTTAAGTTTTCTTTTTCTATGCCTGTAGGAACTTGATCTACTGATCAGAAATGCAGAAAAAAACTCGACTGAAAAAGAAATTTATCTTATTTAAATAATATCATTTATTTATTTAGCAGAAATTAGGCAGAAAAATGTTGAAAATGTCCCCCCCCCCCCGCTGTGCAGAATTACATGCCAGTCAATAAGAAAGCGGTCTTGGGACGCATCATTATTTATGGCTCCTTTCTCCCCCCCCCCACCCCTCTTTCTATAAGTTAAATAATATTCTATCAAAGCCTTCTTGAATATGAAAAAAACAGAAAATATAGCTGCCTGTATTATACATGTGTGACCTAGGCCTAACACATTGTCTAGAGAAAAAGAAATGTAATTTTACACTATATTTTTTCTATTGGCGGGAAATGCGGTGTTATCAATAAAAAAATGTCTTGTATTCTACACACAATAAAATGCGTTTATCGTTATTCAAGTGTTTCATAAAAGAAATAATAATTTAAGTATATTTTCTATAATGAGTACTTTACTGTTAATGCATTTACTAAGCATTAGGATGTGGTAATTTGCTTAATATTCTATATTGCCTATGTTTGTTGCAGTGCTAAGAGCATTGTATTCGCATGTCATCACTAATTGCTGGTGCATGGACACCGTGGCATACATGCACGGACACCGTGGTATACATGCACGAACACCGTGGTATACATGCACGTTCTCATAGCAAAGTACCGTGATGGCGGCCATGGTAGCTGCTTGTGTAGTAATAAACATGGACTAGAGACACCAGTCTAGATGTTGTACACACACAGTCACTTAAGTGTATACACTTTATCTAGACACAAAAGTGTCGTCGTGTAGACGATGCTTTTAATTAAACAGATCTACCTGCACTGTCCTGCAGGAAGAGAATTCTGTAGGAAAGGAAAAAACACAAATATGCATCAATTCTAGCTTTTATTTAAAACAAAAAAGCTTTGTATGGGCATCTCTACTTATACAAGGGTACAAGAATTACATCTAACAATGCTCTGTTTTCTGCAGCGAGTAAACGTTCAAGAAGAAAAATGCTTTGTTCAGCTCTACACTTTGCCAGTGTCAGAATTCATGTACATTTACCTGCAACAATTTGCAACAATACCGCATCTAATTCGCCTATCACACTAGCAACTACTACAATGTTGTTACATTCTTGCATACGTTTGTACGATTCGAAATCATAATATTGTTCATGATAATGATTGATTATGTATGATGTCATTTTACCCAAAAAAAATGCAGCATTTTATTCTTAAAAATGCCAGTATTTAAATTACAGAACCTGCGCAATTTAGACCAACGTTTAACAATAACAGAATCCTTTATGCAAGAAACAATAGCAAAATATTGCCTTTCACTTCTCCTCAAACAACATTCTCCAATTTAAACAAACTCCTCCTGGTACCACAAATACCAAACGATCAAGTTGCTTACAAAGTGTCGAGATTCGCAGTTTGAAAATAATTATCTGTTGCTTTCTGTCTATTAATTTAAACTACTACATTCAATTCATTTACAAATATGGCTGTCACCGAAGCAGGCATTGTGGCCGTAATTCTACTTGCATGTTTCTATTTTATAACCACAGTAAGTAAAAAAATATGCTCTTTTCTATATTTATTTTAGTATAAATATACTATTTTTTTCATATTATTATTATTATTATTATTATTATTATTAGGATTACTTGATAAACAATCCTAATAATAATAATATAAAAAATACTATAATTCTTTTTGACAAATAATAAGATTTATTTCATTTATCTTAAGATTTTTTTAAAAATAAAATTGGATTTTTCTTATTTATGTAATATTTCTCGAATTTTTTTTAATAATTTACAATTTTATTTTGCATGAAATTCAACCAAAATTATAATGAATGCTATGGTGTCACTTAAAATTACGTAGAAAATGAAAATTTGAAAGGATTGTAACATTTTCAGGAATAGAAAAATGTACAAGAAATATAAACGGGTTAAAAAAAATCAATTTAATCATCACCAACCAGTAACATGCAATATAAAGTAAACTTGGCAAACAAATTAAAAAATGGAAATCATTTTAAATTGGGACAGCTTTAGGATAACATGTTGTCGACAAATAATTTGTCATTTTATTAATTATTAATGAATGTAAAATATTTTCTAGACAACTGCTGACGATGTTAAGTGCAAGCTATCGACCAGTGTACGTATACCCTTCGTTATCGGTCTCATTCCGACTTGTTAATTTTATCCTATATCCAATACATTGTCATTCTCCGAGTTTGGAGAATTTCACAATTTTTTCAGGTTTTAACCTGGTGGGAATATAAAATTCAAGAAAAGTATTTATTACTTGAAACATCCACTTGAAATCTCTCAGCATAATAAATTAAATGCTAAATTAAGATAATCTATTAAACGTGATACTATTAAATAATTACCATATTTTTTTCCTTTTTTTTTTACTTTTATTTGATTTTGAAGTATCAAAACATATACAGAGACTGCTTCAACGAAACGACGGGAAAAGAATACGATGTTGCACTTGTGCCAGAACTTCTTGCAAATCAAAACGTAAACCAATCCTCTTTATTTTAACATTTAATCAAAAACTGCGTCCTCACAACGTATGAACTTGTCTATGTGGATAACATTGATAAAGTTTGCATATGTAATTGCGTCACCATAATATGAAGCTTATGACGTCCGTGGGCCCCACCATTCCCGAGGGGTTGACAAAATATTCAGGCATGTGACATTTTGACTTATTAAAAAGTAGTAATAACAAAAGAATGCTAGCAATCGTTTGTTTAAACTGTCGAGAACCTTTGCTACCATCCCTTATCTGTCAGATTAAATGACACAAGCCTAATTTTCTTAAACCCTTCCCCTGACGTCACAATCTTTATATTACGATAAGGCCCTCATAGCGTGGGACCGTTCTAATAAAAGTAATCCTTAAAAATGGAAGTAATACAATGCAAACAAACAATACGAATGCATTTCGAAAGCAGAAATTATTCTAATAATTTTATTTCTTTGAACAGACCAGTGAGACATTTGACATGTGTATTGCCATCAAAAATGGAATAGTAAAGTCTAAAAAAAATAATTTTTCTTTATTGCATACAATATGCAAGTACATTATTTATCAAAGTTCTTTTCTCTGCTTTTTTTTTAACAAAAACAAAACTTAAGGTGAGCAAAGATGAACAGACTTACAGTAAGGAGAATGCCAAAACGTTTGTCACTGAAACAGAAACCAACGAGGAAGTAAGTGACATCATTTTGACATCCATAGTTAATACCCAGAAAAAAACAATCAATTTTCCTAACTTTCAATGACCATTCTTGGGTTATTTCCCTGACCAAATTGCAATTCAATGGTTGCTTTACGTAATTTTATAAGGCCCTGTTTACACTTAACAAAAATAATTTTAAACTTTGAAAGTTTTTGAAGCTAAAACTTTAAAAAAACTTCAAATCTTCTTGTTTTGTTTTTTTAATATAATTTTAAAATAAATCAATGACTAAATGAAGAGTTTCATTATAAGGGTCGTATTCCTAATGTTTTTTTTTAAGTCAAAGCTAATGGTAAACTCATTAACTTTTACATGAAACTTTCTATCAAAAGTTTACGAGTTTAGCATTACCTTTCACTTAGCAATCATAAAGAAGTCGACTCACTGTCTAAAAGAATAGTTTATTTTAAGTTTTTTTAAGACGCTAAAAATCATACTTTAAATTTTTAAATAAAATAAATGTTTTGAAAACATAAATTATATGATTTTGAAATTCTTTTAACAAAAAGCTTGAAAAAGTAAATAAGACTTGTCATGATGCAGTAAATTGTCATGTCTTTCTCATAAGATTTTAACGGGATTTTTTTCTGTAATGAGGGTCATTGCACACTGCACATACATGACAGCAATTGCTGATAATAATGTTTTGTATGAGCGTATTTTGCTACGAGATTATAGAGATTGACTTGACAATGTACTGTCCTATCAAAGTTTTATTACATTTCTGAATATTTTTAGGTCATTCATTTCTTTAAAGTGTAGTTTATAACAAATATGCAATTTCGTTTTCAAATTACATTGTCTTAATAAGATAAAAGCCTTATTAAACACAAAAATGTATTACCAACTTGCCAAACTTATGCCTAATTGTCATATATTTCTTATATTGTCACAGATTAAGGCAGCTTTACTCAAAGGAGTAGATGACTGTGCAGCGAAACAGGTAACTGACCTACAAGAGCCGAAGTTTCAATCACATCCTAGTATTAGAGCCGTAAGCTAACTAATTTTGCGCCTGAAGCAAGAATAAGACTGGCACCCATTTATAATAATCATTGTAGGCAATTTGCGCCTCTATTTCTGCGCCCCTAAGTATGGCGCACAAGGCATTTGCCTCGCTAGCGTGACCCTAGTTATGGCTTGGCCTAGCAGAGGAATGCATTACTTATAGGTGCATGTTTGGGACTTTGGGTCACAATTCCTTGTGAACCTTTATCACAAGTAATGCTCTAGTTAACTATACCATATATGACGTTTTGTGAAATTAGGCCCAAGAGTTCCATTCCATTGTTCTTACTGTTTTACAATTTATGTTTATAAAACGTTGCGATACACCCGAGTTACAAAATATTTTCGTCTCTTTGCAGGAAGAACCCAAGGTGATAATGAAGTGCACTGCGATAGTTTTTCATAATGTACGTATATAAACACTGCAATTAAATTTACATTTCAGTTTAATCTAATGATGATATATACGCGCATCTTTCTAACTAAAAAGTATTGCAACAATTGAATATTTCTTTTATATTTCAGAACTGCTTGTTGTAGAAGCGAAGACAAAAAAGTTGAAACAATTACCTATTTGTGATTCAATTTTACAAATCCTAATGTCTAATTAGTGTACAATTCAGATGTAATTAAAATATAATCAATTGAGAAATTTTTTGTGGTATTTTGTCTAAAGCCATGATCCCACTAGGCAATATTTCCAACAACAATTACTGCAATCATTGACTGCAATTAATTGTGATTGTCAATATAACAAATTATAATACCGGTGTAAAAATAATCATCATACCCGCTCTTCCGGTTCATGCGCAATGATGTTTCGAAGTTGAACTGTCATGAGCATATATATATAAGCACTTCAACGCCCGCTTCGAATTAGCCCAACCTTTGAAGATCCCATTGCACACATGAAATGAAGACATTTCTGTCTTTCAGACTTCAGACTGCATGTGCAATGAAACCCACTTCAAAACAATCTCCTTGTGGATTATATACACCATCACCACCAACGCATTTTGGACTTTTCAAGAAGGGGGCTTTTGCACCCATGTATAATTATAATCCACAAGGAGATTGTTTTGAAGTGGGTTTCATTGCACATGCAGTCTGAAGTTGTACATTGTATTTTTTATCTATAAAAATGAGGGGTTGCTTATTAAAGTCTGTAATGCAAACCACATTACTTCAAGGAATGTCATTTACTTGCGTGCCCAACAAGTTATCAGCTTAAATCGGGCAGTGTATTCAATTTTAGTTTTGTATAGAATCATACTATATTAATAATGGTGGAAGTGTATTTTCCACAAAATATCCATGAAAAAGCAGAAAAAACAAAATATGAACTATTTTCAAACTGATCAGGCAGTGATCACCTCCCTCCATTTGCAATTACTAACATAGGGAAACAATAGCAATAATAACACTTGTTTACACATTGCTCATCCACTAAGCTAACTTACAAATATTGTAACTCATTGTCATACTCAACGTATTGCGATCTGTGACAAAACTAAAACACACATAATACAGACAAAAAAAAGCCATCAAGCTACACAAAATACAAACTGTTAATGCCACAAAAACCTCTTTGACATTTTCATCCTAAACAATTACTTCATTATTTCAAAAGTTCTCCACATTGGCCTCATACAGTAGAATCCTAAAACATGGTTATGTAATACCTTAGAGAGTTTTTGGAGTTCTCAGTTATTTTTTTTTAAAATAAACTCTCAATACTTGTAAATACACCTGAAATTTTTAGGCATTTCAGTCAACATCATCTTTCAGTTTGCTTTCAAAACAACCATTCATTCATATTGTCCTCATACAAGAATATTTCAGTAAGTATACTTGAAACAATTTTGGCTATGCTGGCCACTTAAAACGTTTCTTTATTTCATAATCCTTTTCAGCTATTCATAATTTTAATAATTTTCATTCCTAATTTTCACCTATTTCACCAGTCTATAAAATGCAACCCCTTTTGAGTACACTACGATACCATATAAATTCCATAAGTGTATTGAATGATAAGAATGAAAATGCACAAGACAAAAAAATTGTTTAATTTTTGTTAATTTTCATAAGGTCGGATAATTTTACTTATTTCTTTACAAAAAAACACCTTTACTAAAAAGCTATTTCGATAAAGGCTCTTTATAACCAAATTACTTTGAGTGTGAATTTTTTTTAACTATTGCTCGTGACGATTGTAGGTATATTAATTTTTTCAGTCATTTAATATACATTTTGTATTTACATGTATTGTACGTTATGTTCAAGTTTAGTTCTCTACAAATATATATATTTTCACAAAACATCCACGAAAAAGACAAACAAGTACGAATTGTTTTCAAACTGATCCACGTATACAAATGTGTAACACCCTGTAAATCGTGATCCCGCCAAAACCATAGCCTGGGGGGTAAACAACTCTCAACCGTCCCTCCCTCCTCTCTGACTCACCTTTCTGACTAATGCCCAAGCGGCGGATTGATACGTAAAGGACCATGGTCACTTGGACCTGGTTACACCTCGCAGGTATACACAGGTCCAAGGTATAAAAGGACCATGTTCCTCTTTGTTCCTCAGTTCTTTCCTTTGCCTGTTTTTGCGATACATTCCAAATCATGGGCCTGAGGATTTCCAGTTAGTATATTACTATTCACCCTTGTATCTGTACTTCTTACAAGGAATGAATAAAAGTGTTGTAACAAGAAGTAGCGTTGTCTCTATGTTTATGTAAATAACTTCTCTTCAGAGGCCGGAGGTTTCATAGGGCAGGAGCTATACGATTCTCAGCAGCTACAACATCTTCTCTAGTCGGAATACCGATGGAGAAGATGTATATCAGCATCAACCGGAAGAGAGAGAGATGGCCGCCACTCTCCTGCATCGATTTCACCCCCATGCAGAAGAGTGACTACAATCTATCTCCATCCAGCTCTCTCTACAGCTCGGATCTTCTCTGTGCAGGTGTCGTACTGCTCAGAGAAGAAACGAAAAGTAGAAAATGTCATCTAAAGGTTGGTAATAAAATATTGGTTGATGTCAAAAGCTCACATTTGGTGGAGGTGCGGGGTATAGCTCCATCTGCCTTCTCCGACCTGTAAACAGAAGCCGTCCTTTGTCCTAAGTCTCGTGATTGTGCCTCACGAGGCTTCGTCCGTCCTTTCTATGTTGGAGCCACGTATGGAGACCCTCGATAGCGTCAAAGTCAACCGCGTGGCGCCTGTCTGTAAAACCGCGTATGGAGACCCTCGATCACGTCAAAGTCAACCGCGCGGCGTCCTTTGTGTTGGAACCACGTGTGGAGACCCTCGATAGCGTCAAAGTCGACCACGTGGCGCCTTTGTAAAACCGCGTATGGAGGCCCTCGATCACGTCAAAGCCAACCGCGCGGCGTCCTTTGTGTTGGAACCACGTATGGAGGCCCTCGATAGCGTCAAAGCCAACCGCGTGGCGCCTTTTTATGTTGGGACCATGTATGGAGGCCCTCGATCACGTCAAAGCCAACCGCATGGTACCGTTTTTGTGGAATCGCGAAAGAGACTTGTGGCTACACACACCACGTGTCGACCGCGCGATTCTGTGTCCTGTCCTTAGAGACACGTGGGAACGAACTTTTGTCTGCTGACCGCTTAGCACTCGGAAAGTGGACAACCGTTTGGACACACGTGTTTCCGTCCGTGTTTTTGTATTTCATGTTTCCATTACAATCACCCACTGTCACCTTCACTCTTCTTTAATTTTCAAAGTGAAACCCACACCACGTGGGCAACACTTTAAACAAATTCTTCTTACTCTCCAAGAGGAGTTTGCAGTCTCATTATGAGATGAGCAAACAAATCTCATCTACTAATCTATTCATCTATTAATAGGCTTTTAAGGGACGTGTGTTGTGTGTCTTTTAAAATGTCCTATTATCTTCACTCTTCATCTTTAATTTTCAAGCAAGATTCTCCCTAACTCTATCTCATTGTTAGGGGGCTTACAAGCTTAAAACACACTTTTTCTAGCCACGTGGGACTTTCTTGTCCCCCCTTTTCTTTGTTCTTTGTTTTTACACTTGTGTTTCCCTTGGGACCACTATGTCCCAAGTCATGTTCTTCAGTTTCTTCATCATCATCACCTCAATGCATCATCACATGAACTTTCTCCATTGGACAGCTCTGAAGCCCGGCCGCCATCTTGGATCGACCGGACACTCTTCAAAAAGCGCCAACGGAGCGGTTTTTCGCTCCATGTGACTCATTGTTGTACCTTCTCTCATCTTTTTGTGTTCTCTTCTCTTCTCTTCTCTTCCAGAGGGTTGCACTCACGCGCCCCCTGGCGGAGTTCCTCTTGTTAGAGAAAACTTCTCTTTTTCTTTGGATTTTCTCTCTTTTTGTCTTTCTCCTGGCCACCATAAAAACGTGCCCCGGAGGAACTTTTCAATCATCAATTTTTGGACATTGCAATAAACTGACCGGAAGTGGCCACCACAGCGCCACCTACGGACTTCTTCATTCTACTCAACATAGTCCCTCACTGGGCACTGACTCTGTCTTTTTCATCCAGAGCCATCCAGCAGTGAGGACTCAAAATTTCTTCAGCCTGAACATTTCTTCTGGTTCACCAAGCATTTAGCTTGTTGAACACACTTCAATTTCTACACTGTTTTACTGTTTTAATAAAACTAAATTAAAACTTTTGATGTGCGGGCACCGCACCTAAGTTCTAAACTTTCAAAGTAAAACAGCTTTCTTTTCTTGCTTCTTAGGAGAGTTCAGCCATCTTGAACTTCTCCTTTGTTTGTGCATTTAAAAAGTTCAGCCATCTTGAACTTTTTATTTTGTGTGTTCTTTACACACACACTCTTCTTTTCTAATTCACTTTCCACAGTGCAATTTCGATTGGGTGGTGTACCACGCTCGAGGTTGTATTGTACATCTGCTGTTTCTTTATTGAGGTTTTTGGAATTCTCGTAACCTCCACGTGGTCGCCAAATACCACGTGTCGAGAGAGATCCTTCCAAAATCTGACGCTCAATAAAGAACTCACGACGCTACACCAGTTGGGAACCAAAACTCGTCACACGCCCAACTGAGAACACGATCAATACGATACAACCATCACCACACTAACGGAGTGAACGGCCACTTCGTTATACACGTCACAAGCTTAGGTAATCTATCGTTACTCAGTGTATAAGAGTACGATAGTGTCGGTTGCCGACAAGCACCAAATTGCCAACGCGCAGTGACATCACCGACCTACAACTTCACGAACTGAACGAGTCCCATCATACTGGAACCCGAAAGTATAGCTCAGAGTGTACTCGAGAACCCTCGGAGCTGCACACAACGACTTGGACTTCGCCGGACTCGTTCGTCACCGCATATTCACATTACACAAGCCACTTCATTAATCATGGCTACCTCACACGATAATACGGGGTCCCTGTCTGATCACCAGGGTTCGCACGAAGATCTGTTGGAAGTACCCGTGACTACTGATGTGACACCACCGCCGCGGCCGACTGGGGCCGAGTTTGACCACCTGTCACAACAAGTGGCTGCACTCTCGACTCGTATGTCTCAGTTCATAGACGACCGATTCACACCGAATCGACCGACTACACCACGGCGGACAACACGCACACACCGACTTCGCGACGATGACTCAGACGCCTCTTCAGCTCCCTATGTTGGCTACAGAGAGCGTCACGATCGTTACGAAAGACATTACACACCGCACACACGTCATCTACCGCGTAACCCTGACTGGCAACAACAAGGGCAGTCAGATGATCCGCGTCACAGAGAT
This sequence comes from Brachycybe producta, assembly GCA_036925085.1. Taxonomy (NCBI): domain Eukaryota; kingdom Metazoa; phylum Arthropoda; class Diplopoda; order Playtdesmida; family Andrognathidae; genus Brachycybe; species Brachycybe producta. The sequence goes on along the minus strand of JAUPFP010000001.1, from coordinate 9,079,551 downwards.
GAGCGTGCGGAAATACCGATTACGACACGTGCTGATTCTCCTCACTCGCTTGTCCGGGTTGCACGTAGCGGTCGCCGCTCGGTACCCCCGGAACAACAGCCTCACCAAGGAGCGACACAAGGCACTTCAGTTTACGCGCCACGTTTTCCACCGCAAGGGGTAGGTCTGATGCCGGCTGGAATGCCAAACGTCCAGGATGGCATCTATCGACCAACCCCCAGAGAACCCTCCGTGGAAGAGTTCAATAAGAAATACAGCGGTCGTCACCCTGCCGACTCGATCCAAAAATTCAACGGATTGACAGGTTTCCGTCCCTTCCTGGAAGAATTCGAGGAAGTGGCACACCTGTACGGTTGGAAAGACCACCACAAGGAGGAATACATCACGGGGTGTTTCACTGGGGCCGCCCGTACGTGGCTGAGTAAACTAAGGTATGAGCTTCAGGACATTCCTTGGCCAGCACTGAGAGTACAGATGGTAGATACGTTCGGGAAGCCGAACGAACTGGCCATCTTGGAGAAGAAGTATACCGAGATGCTCCAGAAGGAAGGTGAGAGTACACAAGCTTTCATCTGGGAGTTTATGATACTCGGCGACCGAGTTTACCCGCAACTTGACGATCAGCTGCGTATAAGCCAGTTGCGCCGCGCTCTACATCCCACCATACAGAACGCCGCGCATCACGCATCTACGACGTCGTTCAAGGACTTCGCAAACGCCGTCCTCAATATGGAGGTGGTCTTGCTGTCCTTGGATAAATGGCCGACGGAACCAAAACCCGCAGCTGATTCACAGTCGGGTAAAGGAGCATCGAAGACCGACAAGGAGCCGGCGGCAGCCGCCAGCCCTAAAGACAAAACACACCGGTCTAGGCATGATAAAAAGCCTAGTCAGACTGCTGCCACCAATTCAAACCGACACTCTGCAGCGGACACCCAACCGGAGACCACTCGCACGTTCGACAAGAGTAAGTCGACGTGTTATAATTGTGGCAAATTGGGGCATTTCGTCCGTGAGTGTCGGCAACCAAAGAAGAAGGTTGCAATCAAGCAGTTTGGTGAGCCGGTTACCGACTATGACATCAAAGGAGAGGTGCCTGAAACGGATATCATCACCGAAGACGGCATTGAGTTTGCACTGATACGAGTGGCGGGACAAATCCGCCGGATTCCTCTTCCAGCAGCAGACTCAGCCGCCGGAGCACCTCCTCCTGACACATCCGACAATGACAGCTCTGACCACTCTGAGGACATACCAATCAAAGTGCTCGACCGAGCTCCTGCACACAAATGGACCTCGGGCGAGCCGATCAAGTGGCCACCCACGCTGTCAAGAAACCAAATGCGACGAAAATAAAACAATAATTCACCAGTGTTTATTTCATGACTATGGAAATAAACACCAGCAACCATCAAATATCAACAATAAAAGAGCGGGAAGAATTTGAGAATTGTTGTGTTGAGAAACAACTGAGGACAGTTGTCAAGAGGTGGGGGAGGGGATAAAAGGAACCCCCCAACGAATAAACAACCCCACAGCATCAACAACCCCTCTAAACACTCTCAATAACTCCCAAAATTCATACAACTTTAATTTTTGAAACACTTCTAAACTTTTCAAAATGGCCGCCAATATTTACATATTGGCAACCATTTCAAACATGCAATAAACTACACCGGAACCACGTGGCCTTCACAAACAACTGTCAACCACGTGGTGCACCTGAGGAAAACGCCGAAGGCCAGTCAAGGACGTTCAGAAGAAAAAAATCAAGAGCCATAAAAGGGTCAGCAAAAGAAAAACACCGTGCTCCCCTTTATTATGGACGGACGTCATTGACCATGATGTTGACAGTAGAGGGATAGAAAACTTCAAAGAGACAATTGCTCTGGGGGCCAGACCAATGCACTGGGACTTCAAAGAAAAAAACAAACAACAAAAACTGCTGGCCATAAACAAATAAAAAAGGAAGAAAATCAGTTTTGAGGATTTTGTAAGAGCGGACACCTTCAATTAAAAAATAAAATTGAAGAACCTGTCACCCTCTCAATTAAGATCGAATTGTGGGACACCAACTCCTGTCCCACTCCCCCCCCTAAAAATAATAACAAACAGCAAGGTACATTAGTAACCTTGCTGACCTATTCTTTCCAAAAAAAAAAGCATTAAGGAAAAGAAGGGGAGAAAGTTAATGGGCAACTTCACACCTCGGTGTGAAATAAAATAACGGCCCTTCTCCCTCGAGATTCCTTAGTCCTTTTGTTTATCTAAAAATAATAAACAGGACCGACTCTGATAAGAATTAGATCAACACCTCTCACATCTAATGTCGGTGGGACAACCCCCACCCCCAATAAATAAAGTCGTTAAGAAACCAATTACAGTAAGGTGTCTTATTCTAAAAGGGGCCGGCCCTTCTAACTTTTAAAATTAAATAAGAAAAGTGACCAAACTTGGTCAATTACCACTCGATTTGCTCTCTTCAAAGAAGCACTCGTTTTTGTTCATCTCTTTATGCTCGATCTTCTTCAGTCATCGAATCTTCAATCTACTTCTGTGCCAAGTTCCAAATTTTAATTTCGAACTTCTCCAGTTTTGTTGTTAATCAAAAGCTTGAGTGCCACCTTCAAGCCTTTGAACTCACGTGCAGTGCATCAGGCCTTCAGAACTCTTTGGACCTCTTGAAATAATAACAGAGTGATCGGGGACCGATTTCTGTTATTATTTGGAAGTAACCACCAGCAGCGGGACTTTTGAAAAAGTAAGAACTTTCTAACTCTTGAGAAATATGCCAGGTAGAGGCTCATGGAGAGGAGGCAGAATGATGTCTGCCTCTTCTAGTGAAGATGAGACGGAGAGTGGAACGGCGGGGACCGCTGAACCCCTCTCTCAATCTACCTGCCAGCCACAAAAGGCGGGCGCCGCCAGTGCGCCCACAACAAGAAGAGAGTCGCCAAACATAATAGATAGGCGCCGCACCTCCTCCGAACCGGAGAATTTTCACCGGCGTGGGGAGAAGCGCCTAAAAGCAAGCTTCAAGCGACCTGCCAATGTCGGGCGCGAAGGGAAGCCTGCTGCTCCAAGCAGCATCGTCCCCTTCGACGTCACGACATCAAAACACTACTGGGAGGAGCGGGAAGACCGCATCGATATCAACCTCATGGCATGGGGGGTTAACCAGGCGTTCCGCGATAGCATCGCGCCTGGTCAACCCATTCCGGGTGGAGCTGAAGCAAGAGGGAAGCGTGGGGGAGGTGGATCTGTGCCCTCCCCCCTCGAAGACCTCCACTTGGAGCTGCAGAGGGAGGCTGCTCTTCGTCGGGCAGCCAGAGATAAGAAGGAAGGGGAGGACAATCTGGCGTACCTCCGTGCGGTTTGCGCCCGCCTTGTCGAGCTGGGCTTACCGTGTACGGCGCAACTCCCGAAGGAGGAGCTCCTGCGAATCGAGGCCCGACTCCAAGAAGCCGCCCGAGTTACGTCGTCAGCTACGTCATCATCTCCATCCTCCGACTCGCCAGCAACCCTGACAACTGGCCTCTCCACATCTCCTTCTCCACCCATAACGCCACCAGAGCCTTTCCAACACTGCTCACCGGTGCCGTCAATCACTCCGCCGCCTCCTCCTCATACACCATTATCGTCACCACCAACCTCCCGATGTGCCACGCCTCCACACAGCGAGGCCGCCACACCAACTCCGACTCCAAAGCTACCTTCCATAGTGGTGGTTCCCCAACCTGTTCGTGTTCAGGTTCCCACTGGGGCTCGCCCCAAGGAGCCTCAACAGTCCTACAGGGGCCACCACTCTTCTCGAGACTCTCTTCAACGGCCACAACCACGTCGCTCTTCGCCACGTGGTTCCCATCTTTCACCCCGACGCCGACCCGACGGAAGAAGTCAGCAGGAACAACGTGGTTCCTCTGGACGCGGCCCTCCGCCGCGTAATAACTTCGACCCAAGGGTCAGGCAAGACCTACAGGATCACCGAGTCCAACTGGACCGCGACCATCGCTACGAAACTCGGGGCCCTCCTACTCGGGTCCCGCATCGCTCTCCTCCTCCGCCACCTCCGGGCCGCCCTTCTGGACAACCTACGCCTACACCTTTGATGCCGCCACCTTCCGCAGAGCGTGCCGCGTTCTTGAAAAAACAGAAGGCCATCACAAACCTTCTGCAAGACGTCATGCGACAGGGAGGTGACCCCATGGAAGCACTGGGCCGTGCACCAGGAAGTGCCAAGCCACTGGAGGCGCTGAGCAGAAAGTCGGCATCGAAGCGACTACGTCAGCGGGCCCGCGATATGGCCCGGTCCGCCTTGCGCCATGCCAGGCCTATCACGGGCGCATCAGTTTCTTTGGAACCTGCGGCTCCAACACCAGCCCGACCAGCCGCACCGCCCACTGTACCCCATGCCGGGGCTACTCTGGGGCGGTTACCGCTGGATCATCCGTTCCGTGCAGCCACCTCCGGCGAGAGGTTGCTCAACAATCGGTGGGTCACTTGGCAGCGCGAAGTGCGCTCTGCCAACACCCTTTACGTAGGACACTTCTCTTTGGAGGAAGGGTTTCCCCGTCTGGACCTCCCTCCCCGGGAGCGATATGTCGTGGGACTCTCCCGCCTAACAAGTGTCCTCATCACCATCGTCTTCCCAAGAAGACGGATTGTTGAAACCACCAGTTTCGCCGGAGATGCCATCGATGAAGCCACGGAAGCCCTTTTGGGAGCTTTCGTCAACTCCGTCTTTAGACTGCCAGCTGGACAGACGTTCCGTACCAGTCGTCACTACATTCCGGAACCGGATCCTCGCTACCGAATCGCCGTCTTATGGGACGCCGCTTGGGCTACACTGTACAACAAGCGGTCCTCCCGTAAGATTATCGGGGACCGGGACATCTTCAATATCTTCCACCGGGATCTACCTGACGACCAGGGACAATGGCTGTCTGCCGCATCCAGCTACCGATGAGGCCAGGTCCGGCGGGATTACCCCCCCGTACGGTTCATGGACCCAGGATCCTCCCCACCCTCCGCAGCAGGGATAGCTGCGCGCCACATGTACTCATGTGGTCGCCACCCATCCGGGTGGCATTATCGAAAAATTTATAAAAAAATAAAATACGTTGCAACTGTTCTTTTCTTTTTAGATTTCAATAGCGGCTCGCCACTCAGCGAGCATTAATTATCTTTGTTTTATGTTTTCAGCCTTTTCCAATTTTTAAGGGCGCTGACACTTCGGTGCCAGTGCCTTTCCATAACCACCTCTGTACACGGTAAGTCCTCAGCCACCCATGTCTCCCCGCTGCGTAACTTGAAAACCTTCCACCCTTGGCTGGAGTACGAGGACGTACTCCAAGCAAAGTTGGAGGGTATGTAACACCCTGTAAATCGTGATCCCGCCAAAACCATAGCCTGGGGGGTAAACAACTCTCAACCGTCCCTCCCTCCTCTCTGACTCACCTTTCTGACTAATGCCCAAGCGGCGGATTGATACGTAAAGGACCATGGTCACTTGGACCTGGTTACACCTCGCAGGTATACACAGGTCCAAGGTATAAAAGGACCATGTTCCTCTTTGTTCCTCAGTTCTTTCCTTTGCCTGTTTTTGCGATACATTCCAAATCATGGGCCTGAGGATTTCCAGTTAGTATATTACTATTCACCCTTGTATCTGTACTTCTTACAAGGAATGAATAAAAGTGTTGTAACAAGAAGTAGCGTTGTCTCTATGTTTATGTAAATAACTTCTCTTCAGAGGCCGGAGGTTTCATAGGGCAGGAGCTATACGATTCTCAGCAGCTACAACATCTTCTCTAGTCGGAATACCGATGGAGAAGATGTATATCAGCATCAACCGGAAGAGAGAGAGATGGCCGCCACTCTCCTGCATCGATTTCACCCCCATGCAGAAGAGTGACTACAATCTATCTCCATCCAGCTCTCTCTACAGCTCGGATCTTCTCTGTGCAGGTGTCGTACTGCTCAGAGAAGAAACGAAAAGTAGAAAATGTCATCTAAAGGTTGGTAATAAAATATTGGTTGATGTCAAAAGCTCACAAATGTGATGTACTTGTAAGCTTAAACCATTCGCAATTACGAAACATGGGAAAACAAGTTTATAACAACAAAAACACTTGTTCACCACATATTGCATATCAACTAAGCAAACATACAAATATTTTAACTCATTTTCTTTCATTGTCTTTTCATAGAAAATAGATAGCAACTTCTTTTTGTCGCCAAAAAGTCTTTCAATATACTTTTAACAAGAAACTTTTAAACTAATTGAAGACTATATTTGTAAAACATAAGAATTTCTACGACTATGTGTGTATGGATAATCACAATTTAATTGAACATAAATTTTATTTCATTTCAGATATTCTTCATTTTGTAGCTGAACATAAGTTTCACGATGGATCTAAACATAATAAATATTCCAACAGTGATCATACTACTGTTCATTTTTGTATTTCTCTTTGTAATACACTTGTAAGTAGGCCTACCACTGAAAGTTGTCCTATTTTTAAGGGAACATTTGTTCCTAAGAAGAGATAATGGTAAGAGTAAGAGATAATGAAATTTCAATTGAATGGGATTTTATGCATAAAAATCAACTTGTATTATGGGGCTCTTAATTTTTGGACAATGCGTTAGTTATTTCATCTGCACCAGAACACATTGCAAATGTTATTGAATTTTTATCTCCAGCCTTAATACTTCTTGTTCAACTTTGTAACATACTGAAATGTTATATGTAAAATAATCGAAAGAAACTTAAAAACCTATCTCTCTCAATGCTAGGTATGCGTCAAAGCATTTTGGTACTTTAGAAGCTTTAGGAATACCTTGCGAGAAACCATGGCCTATCTTTGGAAATACAGCATCTGAGCTTTTTGCAGTAAATATTATTTCGACAACTCAATTTGTAAATTACATTATACTTTAAGCAAAGTCGAGATTTACTTTATCAGTTAATTAGAATCAGTCTCATTGGGGCACGTTGCACTATGTCTTGATTGCACAATTCCCATGAAACCGGCTCTTGTTTTTTAATTATAATTATAATTTAAATAACAAACAGAGTAATCTCGACTTTGAATACATCAATTTAAATTGTACATTTAAAAAAACAAAACAGATGTCGCACGAACATGATGTGGAAGTACACAAAAAATATGGCCCAATTTATGGGTAAGTTTCGTCACTCATTTTCAATCCATGCATTTAGTTTTGAAGTCGATTTTCGTTTATAGACACTACGAAACCAGAATCCCAACCATAAGAATCACAGATCCAAATATATTACGTGAAATTCTCGTCAAGCAGTTTCCAAATTTTGCCGATCATCGAGTATTTAACTTAGAACATTAAGTTACGGGTTAATTAACACTTAAAATAATCCTATTAATGTGAAGATTAACTCTTGTACAGCCTATGTTACCTTCTGCAGACCCAATTGTGAATAGATTCTTCACTGTGATGAAAGGTGAAGAATGGAGACAGAAAAGAACAAAACTGACTCCAGTTTTCACAAGTGGAAAACTCAAACAAGTAAGACCCCCCCTCCTTCTCTCTATGCAAGGTGAAAAGAAAAAAATTGCTATTGAACTGTGCAATATTGTGATGGACTTCCATTATGTGTAACATTTTATTCACTACTTTAATAATTTCTTTACTAATAAGCCACCGTTTTGCATAGATGGCACCCTTAATCGAAAAATGCTCGATCCATTTGTTGAAACTTATGGAGGAAAAAAGTGAAACGGGAGAAAGCTTTGAAGCCAGAGAGTAAGTTTCCTGTGTCCACCACTACAGATTAAAAGCTCCATTATTTGCAAGGAGACATCTAATCTTATCTAACGAAGAATTATTTAGTGATAACCCTTAAATTGTTCTTCCCTATTCTTTAATGGCAGATGAACATTTCATCAGCCAATAAGATGGTTTAATTCAGACACATCGAAAAGAATTTCTAAATGACCAAACTAAACTGGGCATAAAATTGTAAAAGTAACTTAATGAGCAACAATTCTTAATTCTTCTGCAGAATTTTCATAAGATATATTATCGACGTGATTGCATCATGTGCTTTCGGACTCGATATGAACGTTCAATTAAAAGAAGGAAAGAAATTCTCCAAGTATGCTAGACTAATGGCAATTCAGCCGTCTGTGACGATGGCAGCGGTCATGTGTAAGAAATATGTCCAACAATACGACATAAAAAACAATTGAGAAATAATCAAATTAATCATTGTTTAATAGCATTCATGCCCGATTTCATGATGAACTGGATTTTCTTTCCATTCATAAAACAGTTTTATGAAGGACTCGAATTTTTCAAGAAAATCTGCTACAAAGTGATTAAAATGAGGCAAACGAATAAAGAGGTATTTAAAGAATCATTTCAGAAGTAATCATATTTCTTATTTGAAAGCACCATTTACTTACAATGACTACTACCTAAATGGAATAAGACTTATTTTTTTTTAAGAAACACAGTAATTCTTTATTTCATTATGTAGAGACAAAGTGACTTTCTACAATTCATGTTGGACTGTCTCAAAGATGAAGATCAGATCAACGAAACCAAAGTATCAGAAGCCAAAGAAAGCAACACACCCACTTCTAAAAAAAGCAAATTTTCTTAACCAATTTTCAAGAAAATAAGGCAAATCAAACTTTGTTAAGAAAAATATTTCGTTTTCATTTCACTAGTATTGACAGTGGATGATGTCGTAGCCAATGCGGTGACAGTATTGTTTGGAGGTTTCGAAACCACAGCCAAAACTCTATCGTTCATTGCATATGCTCTCACAATCAATCAGGATTGCCAAGACAAATTACTAGACGAAATCGACAACATTTTAGAAAAAAATGACGTAGAAAGCTAAACAATATTGTTTGAAAATATCTAATTGGTTAAGCATGTATTTTAAATTTAAAGGGAAAACTGTGTCATGATGATGTGGCTCAGATGCAATACATGGAAATGGTTATATTGGAAACACTTCGTATTTATCCACCAGCTTTGAGGTGACTCTTCGCTAGGGTACCAATACCATGACATGTAAGGCCCAGATTTAGCAAAGAATAATTAACTCCTTGATATTTTAATTTAAACTTTAAGAGAAAACCATTTAGATTAAAGTTGACAAGAAATTTTCTCAAAATATAAAGGCACATTTTTTTATCCTTATTTAGAACACACTAAAGGGTCCTATACTTAGTGCTTCTTCACATGGAACACTTTGTGTCGCCGCAAAAAGTGTTCTTTGTTAACAGAACATTGATTGGATATGGTGTGTTCACACGAGACACAGCCACAGTTTCCTTTGCTAAACATTGGTGATGGATGTTGCAAGTTAAGGCACGAGTATCGAACACCTTCTGTTCGACAATGGTAATCAATGTTATACCAGTGGAATTCACTGACAGCAAATTAGCAATCCATTGTTTTCAATGGTGTTTTGTCTGAAGGCTCATGAACTACTACGTGGCGCTACTTTGAGGGAACACAAAGTGTTCTGTGTTAAGCGGCTTTTATGGATCGTGCTCTTATTTTTTTGGTGGCCTATACAGTAACTAATGTTTCCTATGCACACTTTAGACTCGATCGTCTGTGTTTGACAACAACTAAAATCAATGACTTAGTCATTCCCAAAGATGTTATCATAGTTATTCCGATCTATGCAATCCACTACAATGAAGAATTCTATCCCGAACCACACAGATTTGATCCTCAAAGGTACAAATTTGCTAAGAAGAAATATCAAACAATCAGAAATTACATATGATGATAAAACATTTTCTGAAACAGATTCACTCCAGAAAACAAAAGTAAAAGACATCAATTTTCTTTCTTTTCGTTTGGAATCGGACCACGAAATTGTCTCGGAATGAGATTCGCCTTAATGATGATCAAACTGACCCTTGCAAATGTATTAAAAAACTATCGATTTGTCTCTGGCCCTAAAACACAGGTAAAACGAAACTCTGTTAAACTCATAAGAAATTATTTCATTGTAATTTTCATTAATATCATCTTTGATTTCTGAAGGTACCTTTGAAATTCAAAAAGGGTAAAATCGCTCTTGAACCTGAAGATGGTTTCCAAATATATGTGGAAAAAAGGAGCACTAACACCTAAAAAGTACATCTATTACAAATAACATCTTTCAAAATGTAATAAATGTAATTTCATGACATCTTCGAAATTAACAGTTTGTGTAAATTTTTGAAGAAAAAAGATATAATGCTATTGTATTTGCAGACATATAAGTATAATTAATTTATTACAAAGCCATGAAGGACTGAGCATTCAACAAAAACAACAGTCACAAATGAACTTCGAATAGAAGCCACAAAAAGACTTTACTTTGTGATACTATCACAAGGATAGTTTACATAACACCATTAGGAGAGGCTACCTAAACTAGTTTCACCACAACCAAGTGGATCATCAGTAGACTTTAAACTCCTAACATGTAGAATTGTAAACTGAATTAGAATAGAATTTGTGACTGTTGTTTTCTTTGTTGAATGCTCAAGTCCGTTATGGCTTTGTAATAAATTAATTATACAGTATGTTTCTGTATTACACTTCGAGCCATTAATTATTTAATTGTTGAATTGTATTTTCGTTGCAAACACTTGCAAACCCTAGCAGACTGTTGCATGCGACTTATCAATGTTTGAAAACCCTTACCATCATCTTTACTTGTCTTAGAAACAGTTTCAAATGCTTACAAACTTTTACATATACCATTGTATTGCAAAAGCTTGTAAACTATTACATAATGTTGCATTGCACCTGGAGGCCTCGCACAAAATATTATGTAAAACTATCAACATTGAAAATGTGTTAGGCTTGCAAATGCTTGCGTTGAAACGTACAAAGCTTCCATCCACATGTATAGTTTCCTTTCCTTTTCCAGTTACAGCAAAGTGTTATATACTGCGATTTTAAGGTTTTTCCGGGAATTTTTGCTGTTTTTTATGTTTTTCCACATATAAACCTTTAATTTGGTTATTTATGGTTTTTGTTTTGTAGACATGATGTAAGCCCAACTTGTAAACTTAAACCTCTAAGGACCTCCCCCCCCCCTCCACGGGATATTAACCAACATAGAAAAACAAGTTTACAACAATAAAAACACTTGTTCATATATGATCATAATGATCACATATCGCATATCAATACGACCGCCCTGATGTGACTAAGCCATGTGCGGCACTAAACACACATGCAATTATGTAATTCGTTTTCATATATTTTGTTTTGTCACTAAACTTAAAACAAACATAATACAGACAAAAACAAGCTAAATAAAACACAAACTGATGACAAAATGGCAAAAACAGTCCACATAATATTATTTCATAGATAGTACGAAACCTTTAAAAGTAATCATGCTGGCATCATCGACATCAGAGAACTGAATGTAATTTAAACCTACTCATTTTATAATGATCAATTCATGATTTCACAAATTCTCTACATCGGCCACAAGGAGTAGAATTCTAATCGAGTTCTGTTAACATTCTTAGAAAGCACATTAAAGCGCGTTTAGACCAAAAGTAGATATTCACAAACCGCTCGAGCTGACTCGCGAGCTGCTCGCGAGCAATTAAACGTCCACATAAAGAAAATTTGCGTGTTCGCGTTTGCATGGTGAACAGCTCATGAGATTTTGTTTGTTAGTTCATCAAGAGACAATGTTGTTAAGTTTGGAATAGTTTTGCACAAATTCATTCTAATAGTTATAAACTGGTGAGACGAGCTCACTCACGTCTAGACCGGATTCTCTATTCGGCAGATGTCAAGAATAAACTTTGTATCGATTCGCGAGCTCACGTCTAAACCAGGTTCTAGCTGTTTCTGTTTGCAAACTGTTCTAGAACGGTTTGCGAGCTTGGTCTATACGCGGCTGTATAGACTTCGACTTGTTATCTTTTAAAGAGTAATTTGTATTTCTTTAAATATTTTTGATGCATTGTTGTAATTTTATTATTTTACTAGCTTTAGTGCCCAGCTTCGCCGTCCAAAACGTTTCATACAGGCCTAGGGTCTATATATTTTTTGCATGTGCTTTTATTGATTTTCTTCTGTGTACTGTGTGTAATTAATGACTTATTTGTTGTCCTGTGTAAGCTGTGTTTATCCACCTTTGAGATGAATAAATAATAAATTAACAATAAATAATAAAAACTACCATCCGGAGTTTTGGCGTGTCAGCTAGCTTTTTAAAAAAAAAAACTCGATATTCGTCAATGCACAGTACATTGTCAGACATTTCAGTCACCCAGCACCTTTTAGTTTGATTTCAAAACAACCATCCATTCGTATTGTCCTCGAAAAAGAATATTTCAGTAAGTATACTTGAAATACATCTGGCCATGCTGAGTAATTTAAACATTTTGCATTACTTTTCACCTATTCATTTCACCTCTCAATATCTTTTAGAAATAATCCTCTTACAACTAGTATGAAATTACTAGTAAACCCGTCGTGCAATTTGCACAAAACAAAAATGACTGTAAGAGTTACAGCAAAGAATTATATACTATGCTTGCGCAGTTTTTCTGGGACTTTTCGCTATGTTTTCATATTTTTTCATGTTGAAACATTTTTTTTACGAACTGGTCCAGGTAAATATGATGTGCATGTAAACTTAAACCTAAAGCTCCCCTTCCATTTGATATTACCAACATAGAAAAATTAGTTTACAATATAAAAAAGACACTTGTTCACATACAGTATTGCGTGTCAATATGATTGTCCTGATATGACAATAAACAATAAAGAAAGCAATCAAGCTATACATAGAAAACAAATGGCAGTCTTAAAATTACAAAAATATTCCAGAATATTATTTCAAAGTTTGAAAATAGACGTCAAACAACGGATTGCAATTTCAACCTCCTCATTTCATCCTGGGTAATTTCGACATTTATCTTTTAATTTGATTTCAAAACAACCCATTCATTCTTATTGTCCTCATACAAGGATATTTCAGTAATTAGCGCTTATACTTGACCATGCTGGTCATTGTTATGTTTTGTTTTTGCATTCCTTTTCACATACTCCTCTTCTCATGTCATCAAGGCAAAACTTTTTCATAAAATGCACCACCAAACCTTTTGAGTACTCTAAATATATCACAAAGCGAAATGTTGTCTTAATTGTTTTATAAGACAACTTCAAAAATAATGCTAACCTAAACAACGGAAAGTGGGGCCTGAGTCTATTTAACTTCTTGGTCGGGTGCGCTCAATATCGTAATAAGTAGACACTCCTTGTTATGTGTTCTTCAAACGTCTGACTTTTTTCTTATACCTTGTACACACATGAGTTAAATGAATTCAAAATAAATGTGTTTAGGTGAATTATACGGAATCCAGTTAAGGACATGAACCAAATGAAAAATTGATTTTATTGTTAATATTTTAAATTGAAATACTAAATCAATAGTTTGTCAATAGTTTATATATTTTATTTAAGTATTAACTCAATATTTTCAGATTATTAACTGAATAAATTGAATTCGACATATTGTTTGTTTACCCTTCACTGGGCTCTGTAGAACACATTTATTATTTAAATGCATTTAAATTATTAGGTGTGTAATGTCAAACTTCGAAATGTATTTAAGACCGTATTTGTAAAATATAAGAATTTGCATAATGCCTATTAACAACCACAAGTTCACTGTTACATTTTATTTCATTTCAGGTGTTCTGCATTTTCTAGCTGAATGTATGTTTCACAATGGATCTAAACATAATAAATATTCCAACATTGATCATACTGTTCATTTTTGTATTACTGGTTGTAATACACTTGTAAGTACCACTGAAGGGAGTAATAATTTCTTGACAATGCATTATTTCAGCTGCACCACAACAAATTGCAATTGTTTTTGGATTTATATTTTAGGACCTACATGTATGCTCGTACAATTTTTCACTTATAGTTCAACTTTCTAACATGCTAATTTCATCTTCTGAACCGTTACACGTAAATTACTAGAAATATCAAATAAAACAAAAGTTCTCTCATTGCTAGGTATATGTCTCAGCATTTTGGTACCTTAGAGGCATTGGGAATACCTTGCGAGAAACCGTGGCCCATCTTTGGAAACATAGCATCTGAGCTGTTTGCAGTAAATATTATTTTGATTACAGTGATCACATCAATTTAAAATTGTACATTTGAAAAAAAAAACAGATGACGCACGAACATGATATGGAAGTATACAGGAAATATGGTCCAATTTATGGGTAAGTTTTTATTGATTTTCAGTCTTATGTAGTTTTGAAATCTATTTTCAATTATAGACATTATGAAACCAGAAATCCAACCATAAGAATCACAGATACAAATATATTACGTGAAGTTCTGGTCAGACAGTTCCCAAATTTTGCTGATCGTCGAGTATTTAACTTATTAAGTTACGGGTTAATTAACAACTTAAATAATCCTACTAATGTGAAGATCAATTCTTATTTAGACAATACTAACTTCCACAGACCCACTTGTGAAGAGCTTCTTGTCTGTGATGAAAGGTGAACAATGGAAACAGAAAAGGTCTTTAGTGACTCCAATTTTCACAAGTGGAAAACTCAAACAGGTAAGGCCTCTAAGCAAGGTGCATGATGAACATAAAGATATAGATATTTCAGAGTGAATGCAATATTGTGATGGGTTTTGTTGTGTATATTTTTTTCACTACTGCACTTTAAACAAAAACTTTGCACACGGGCATTGGCACTGAGTGCTCAGTGTAAAAATTGTAAGTATACAGCTTCAGCATACCAGAATACGTTTTATAATATTTCTGTATTATAATACAGAAATTTTTAAATACTGTTACCAGGCCTAATATTTAATATTCTTCAATAATATGCATTTGTTTTGTATAGATGGCACCTTTAATCGAAAAATGTTCGATCCATTTGTTGAAATGTATGGAGGAAAAAAGTGAAACGGGAGAAAGCTTTCAAGCCAAAGAGTAAGTTTTCAATATCACAAAACTAAACTGCAGTTTACACGCAACGTTTTGTACTATGTTTTAAGTGCACAGTCAAAACTGTGTTGAACAAAAACCTTGTAGTACACAATACACAATTTCCAGCACCGTTTTTCCCACTCAGTTCCATGGAATCCATCGAAATTCTACTCTGCAAACAAAGGAAAGTTTGCGAATAACTGAGCTCCGAGTCTCAGTTTTTGTGTCTCAGTGTTCCGTATCCTCGCAGTTAAGAAAATTACACAGTTTTCCTGTCCACACACAACGTCTTGTCTGTAACGTCTTGAACTGCGCAGCCAAAATGTAGTGCAAAACGTTGCGTGTGGACCACATTTAATACTTGAGAGGACAGATCACATTTATGAAAACTGCAACCAGTTAATTTGTAAAGTTGTAAGAGATTGGGAATGGTTATAGTTTTCTACAGTATGCGAGTTAAGCAGAGACAACCCCTTCAACTGTTCTTTTTTTATTTTTTAAAACAGAATTTTGTTTTATCTTCGTAAACAACGCAAATTTAGATTGAAGATGAACATGGATGACACTATTAAATTGCAATTTAATTCCCAGCGACATCTTGTGAAAAATTTGCTTAAAAAGGAACACTTGAACTTTACTAATAATGTCTTAGGGGTATCACTCCATAAAAATCCCAAGTTGTTCTGAAAATATGTAAAATCTCTCAACAAAATTCCAAATAATATAACTTCCATTATAACACCACTTGGTGATGTCTGTACAAACAAGCAGGTTATTGCAAACACCCTTAATGACTATTTCCAAAGTGTCTTTCATGCTAATAATGGTGATGAGGAACCTCAACTTGGCACCTTATCTCATGTCATGCCTCACATAATTATAAACTCCACTGGATTACAAAATTTGCTTTATAATCTAGATGTTAATGAATCTGCTGGTCCAGATGAAATTTCGCCACGTTTGCTAAAGGAGATGGCCACAGAAGTTAGCCCATTTTTAAGTAAACTTTTCCAAGATTCCCTTGATAGCGGCATACTGCCTATTGCATGGAGGCAAGCAAATATCTGCCCAATTTTTAAAACAGGAGATAAACATTGTCCAAAGAACTATAGACCCATTTCTCTAACCTCCATTGTATGTAAGACTCTCGAGCATATAATTTATTCTAATACAATCAAGCATTTAAAAACCCATAAATTAATTCATGAAAACCAGCATGGTTTTCGAAAAGGCAGATCATGTGATACCCAGTTAGCACTATTCATCCAAGACATACAATCTGGCTTGGATAGTAAGGGCGAATTTGACTTGGTATTTTTAGATTTTGCAAAAGCATTTGATACAGAGAAGCATTCACTACTAATTAAAAAAATGGTAACTTTTAACTTAAATAAACAAGTAATTTCGTGGACATCATCATTCTTATCAAATAGACAACAGCGAGTCCAAATTGATGGTGCTGTGTCGGACTGGGCTAAAGTAACATCTGGTGTACCTCAGGGTAGCATTCTTGGACCACTACTTTTCTTTCTGTTCCTTAACGATCTGGCAAATAGATGCAACAGTACGATGCGCTTGTTTGCAGATGATGCTGTTGTGTACAGGAGGATTATGGATAATGAGGATAGTGAAGTCCTAAAAAGAGATCTAGACAGTGTTGAAGAATGGTGCGCTGAGTGGCATTTACAACTCAATAGGAGTAAATGCAATGTTATGCGAGTTTCCCGAAAGCGAGAATCTTGCATGGCAGATTATACAATGGGAGATGTTCAGCTAACTCATGTTGATACCATTAAATATCTTGGCTTAACCTTGTCCAAGGACATACTTTGGAACGATCATATAACCAAAGCAGTTGCCAAAGCTAATCAAAGGCTGCGGTTTGTCCAAAGCACCCTTAAACATTGTAATGAAAATGTAAAAAAGGTCTGCTACTTTACCCTAGTTAGACCTATCTTAGAATATTGTTCCCCAATTTGGAGCCCATTTAGAAATAACCTAAAACAAGAAATAGAAATGGTGCAGCATAGGGCTGCAAGATTTGTAAAGGGACGGTATGCATATACTGACATCGTATCATCTATGCTTCAAGAGCTAGAATGGGAAACATTAGCAGTCCGAAGAAATGAGCAAAGCCTCGCTCTTCTGGGACGTGTTTGCTGTCTGATGATAACATTACTCTGCATAATGGTTTACTAACTAGAAATCCTCGTAAAGGTAGATTTGGGCATTCAAAGACTTTCAAAGAATTAATGGCTAGAACTGATGCATATTTTTGGTCTTTTATTCCTAATGTTGTTAGACTATGGAATTCTCTTCCTGTGAATAGTTCTTTGTTAGGACGATTTCAATTTCGTGATGATGTCTTATTTTTAAATAATGACAATCAGTCGTGATTGGGAGCAATCCCTCCCTGCCACATGGCTTTCAAGCTGATTGCAGGTGTATCTAATTGAATTGAATTGAATTTGAATTAAGAAGGTTCAATTCAGACACATTAAAAAGAAATTCTCATTATTTTCTTAATTCTGTAGTGTTTTTTCAAAATATCTTATCGACGTGATTGCATTGTGCGCTTTTGGACTCGACATGGAAGTTCAAGTAAAAGATGGAGAGAAATTTGCCAAGTATGCTAGACTAATGGTGGCTGAGTTGTCTGTGATGATGGCAGCGGTCGTAAGTAAGAATCGTGTCAATACAACAACAAAAAACACACTGATAAATGATTAAATAATCATTGTTTTTAGTATCTATGCCTGTGTTCTTAAGGAACTGGGTTTTCTTTCCATTCATGAAACAGTTTTTTGAAGGACTTGATTTTTTCAAGAAAATCGCTTACAAAATTGTTAAAATGAGGCAAACCAATAATGAGGTATTTAAAGAATCATTTTCGAACCAACTCATTTTCATATTTCATATTTTAAAGTACCATTTACTTACACTGACCGGTCATTCCTGACTATCTTGCAGTGTCTAGTCACTAGTGACTAAGTACAACCATACATTTTCTTAAGTTTTTTTAAAAAAAAAATAATTTCAGAAGAAATTGAACCTTTCTAAAGCCCGAATTGAAGAAGAGAACTTTATGTTTACCAATAAGAAATAATCTAAATATTAAAAACGTGAAATTGCATACAAACTATAAACTCTTCTGAACATATTCCAAGTTAAATATAATTATTGGTCAATTAAAATTATGAAGATTATGATGACATTACACCAAAAATTGAAGATAGAGATATCTTTTAACCACTCCAAAAAGCAATGGCGGTGAAGTAATTTTTCTTTCCAATATGTAGAAACAAAATGACTTTTTACAAATCATGTTGGACTATCTTAAAGATGAAGATGAGATCAACGAAACCAAAGGATCAGAAGCCGAAGAAAGCAACGAAACCAAAGGATCAGAAGCCGAAGAAAGCAACGAAACCAAAGTATCAGAAGACAAAGAAAGCAACAAACCTGCTTTTAAAAAAAGTAAATAACTTATCCAATTTTAAAGAAAATAAATAATAGTCAAACTTAGTTAAGAAAAATATTTTCGCTTCATTTCATAGTATTTACAGTAGATGATGTTGCGGCCAATGCGGTGACGTTTATGTTTGGCGGTTTCGAAACCACGGCCACAACTTTATCGTTCATAGCGCACTCTCTCGCAACCAATCAGGACTGTCAAGACAAATTAATCGAAGAAATCGATGACATTTTAGAAAAAAATGAGGTAGAAAGAAAAACAATATTGTTTGTACAAGTTTAATTGATTAAGCATGTGTTTTAAATTTAAAGGGAAAACTATGTCATGATGATGTGGCTCAAATGCAATACATGGAAATGGTTATAATGGAAACGCTTCGTCTGTATCCAGTAGCTCTGAGGTGATTCTTCGCTAACAGATAATTCCAATAGTCATTATGGTGGTACCACTACGTTACGCTACTTTGTGGCAATACAAAGTGTTAAGTGTGAAGAGGCTCGTGTTTTTAGTGTCCTAAAACTAATGTTTCCTATCCATACTTTAGACTCGACCGTATGTGTTTGACAACAACTAAAATCAATGACTTGGTCATTCCCAAGGGTGTTATCGTAATTGTTCCTGTCTATGTAATACACTACAATGAGGAATTCTACCCCGATCCATACAGATTTGATCCTCAAAGGTACAAATTTGCAACTACAACAAAATAAAATAACCCAGAATCTACATATGACAAAAAAATATTCTCTGAAACAGATTCACTCCAGAAAATAAAAGTAAGAGAGATCAATTTGCTTATTATGGATTTGGTCTCGGACCGCGAAACTGTCTCGGAATGAGATTGGCCTTAATGATGATCAAACTGACCCTTGCAAACGTATTGAAAAACTATCGATTTATCTGTGGCCCTAAAACACAGGTACCATTGAAGCATTGTTAAACTAATAAGAATTTATTTCATTATTTGATTTCTTTTTGTTCTCTTAAGGTGCCATTAAAATTCAAAAAAGGTAAAATTAATCTTGAACCTGAAGATGGTTTCCAAATATATGTTGAAAAAAGGAGCACTGCAACATAAAGAAAAACTTCATCCATTACAAAACACCCCTGTTATTTGCAAATTTCTATGTATAAGCATTTTAGAAATTAGATCAGTAAAGTAAACTGACAAACTATATTCAATGTAATTTCGTGACAACTTTGAAATAAACATTTTGTGGAAATTTTATAGAAAAAAAAAATTATTCTTAACATTTGCAAACTTTGACCTGTTATTGGATTTGACTTGCAAATTTATAACAGAAAAACCTTACCGACAGCAATATTTGTCTTACAAACAGTTTCAAACTCTTACAAACTGTTACCTTTGGTTTGTTTTCGGCGCTGTTCGCGCTAATATATAATATGTGTGTAAATATGCACAATGAATCTATATTCCTTGCATATACAGTATATGCACCGTGCACATACCTGCCACTGCTACCAGTGTCGTCTAGTAACGAGAAAAACAATTGAAACTTTTGAAAGAAGGGAAAGCTACGATTGTTACCTGTCGTCATAGATAACAACCATAGTTTTCCCGGATTTTAATTATTTTCCACGTTACTAGATAATACTGGGAGGTATTTTGCACGGTGCCTATATTTTCCACAGTATGCATATTATACTCGCGTTTTTTAAAAAAAATCAAACTCTCAATAGATCTGCATGCGATCTCTCTAAAACGCTATTTGAAAAAAAAAATCAAACTTTTTGCTAACTATTGTTACTTTATAGAATTAAAATTTGATACTTTGCATGATCAACATGAAGATTGGAAAAATAACCAAATACTCAAGAAGAGCTCAAACAATCGTTAACATTCTCACCTCTGGGTCACACATGATCCATCTCATGTACGTTGCACGTAACAAACACCGCAAATAAAATAAACAATAGGCTAGTAATGTTTCTTTGATACCTAGTATCAAAATGTGATATTCCTCTTGTTACCAAATACGACAGAAAAAGAAAAACAACATAAAAACAACATACCTACAGTACTTCACTTCAAAGTGATGAACTGTGTGTTAATCAGTAATTATGCAAAATGGTTTTAAACTAGTCTATAACAAAACACGTATTCAAGATGATGGTAGCAATCAAAGTTTATGTCTTCATTACATTTCTAGCCTTGAGTTGTGTTGTCATCAGTCCACAGGTAAGCTCTCGGAATCACAAAAATCGTGATTCTTCGTTGATTTTTTTCTTAATATTTAAACTAACTAAAAAGAAAACATTCAGTTTCATAACTTACACGCAGCAACGGACAAGAAATGTAAGTCGCCACCTCAGGTAGGAAATAAAAAAGGCCTTGTGTGCATTTGTCATAGATTTTCACTTTCAACTTTTTTCACAAAATTTCAAGATTATACTCATTGGAACCAATAATAGAAATGAAAAGCGTTCTAGGTGAAAATATGTGACAAGAGCAACCATCGTGCGGATTCAATTTAGTAGCTTACAAGAATTAATTAACCTCTCAATTTAATTGTTTCTGTTTTTTTAAAAAAAATATTTTAAGGACGTTCTGTTTGCTATAGAATGTTATAAGGATTCTTCCGGAAATCGTTTTAATCTTTCAGAAGCTCAAGCTGCAATGAACACGCATGAGGTAACTTCTAAACATAAATCTAATGCATAATTTTGTACAAAATTACAAATGTTCACTACTGTTAAAGTTAAAGCATCAAAACATGCTAATACCTTGTTGCCATAATTTATGTTCACTGCAATTGCGTTAGCTTAATTATGTATTTAACTGCTTTAATTCTAAAAGTTGTAAAAACATGTTTCCATTATATTATTAAACATTATCATCAATTGGTCAATTTAAGTTACTACTGTTAATTTTAACCTTAATCAAGTATATTGCAAAGTTAACAACAGATAAAATTCTAACTTTATGTATTTAAATTTGCTAACTAATCTTGCTGCGAAATAGAAGAAAACACTATTCTGATCAACGTCCTTTACATACAAGTTTAATTTGTTTCAGGCTAGAGAGTCACTTATGAAGTGTGTTGATAAAATGAAAGAAATAGTAAGTTTTAGTCGAAATTCGATATAAAACCTTTTTGACTAGACGATATAACTGTGTTTTGTTTTTTTAGCTTAGTGAAGATGGTGAAACGTTTCAAGCAGATAAAGCTAAAGAATATATTAATGAAATAGAAGCAACTGAAGAGGTTATTTAAAGCTAAAGTCTAGTTCATACCTTAAAAAAGCGCAGACGCAATTCAAAGTTGCTGTCTACTATCTAATACGCATGTGCATTTTTTCGAACGGACAAGTAAATTCGACCGTCAGATGACTGCATTCTACACATGTAAATTAAAGAGCAACCTTGCATTGCTGCTGCATTACTTCAGGGCGTAAACTATTCCTAATTTGTAGTATTGCACTTCTACATACATTAACTGAATGTTGCTTTTGTAACTGAATAAACATTTAGATAAAAGAGGCTATAAAATCAGGCATTGACGAATGCGTCGAAAAATACGCGGTAAGCCTTATCTCTATTCTCTACATTCTAGGTTAACTTAATAACTTTATTTCCTAAATCAAATATCTCAGAACATTTTGGAAAAAAAAATTATGGTGGAAGAAGATATTTAAAAAAAAAATAGAACCATATTTTTCAATTTTTTAATATGAACAATAAAATTCAAAGATTTGGCTCATATACGTTTTTTGTTGCAAGAAATGCTTCAAGCGCAAAAAAAAAATATTATCTCAGAAACTACACGGAAAGCAATGATGTGGTTGACAGATCAAATTAGTCGTTTTGAAACTCAAAAAAAATAATGACCAGATAGATGCATCTGTGAGAAGTTTTGATATTTAATGAAATAATCACTCTCATTAAATTTATAGCATTTTTTGTCAAGTTTGGGTCCGTTTTTTTGGCTATGCTGGGGTCAGATTTCAAATTTGAATTTTATTTTTTCTTGCTGAGTAGGCCTATTTGGATTAGTTTGACCACCTAGACACTAAACAACAAAGTAAAAGCAACCAGATATACCTTTTTGTTGTAGAAATTATAAATTACTATATAAAAGCCATAAAATTCACGGGGACTATTCAAATACATGTATCAAAATTTTGGTTAAATATGGTTGAATT
The DNA here is from genome assembly GCA_036925085.1 of Brachycybe producta. Classification (NCBI taxonomy): domain Eukaryota; kingdom Metazoa; phylum Arthropoda; class Diplopoda; order Playtdesmida; family Andrognathidae; genus Brachycybe; species Brachycybe producta. The sequence goes on along the minus strand of JAUPFP010000001.1, from coordinate 9,056,902 downwards.
AGCTCATATGCCATATAAGGTGTAATAGAGTGTAATAACTTTGCGGTTTTCTAAAAGAAAAAGTTCGAAATTACTTTCACAGGATGATGCAGATCAAAACTACATGTGTTACATTAACACTTTTGGAAAGGTAACAGTAACCCTAATGAAATAATTTACTCTTAAAACGTGTTTATAAGTTTCATTATTTATAATGAAGTTTTTTTTTATCAGCACTGCAGAGAATAATACTTCGAAGTAAAAAAATACCCCTTATGGACTTCATTGAAGACGAAGAGTGGTGAAACTGCAAATAACTTCGCACATAGTTTTATGTATTTTTTATATCTAAGCTTGTATTGTACGTATATATTACTGCCAAAAAAGAAAATCAACTATTTTGAATGATTGCTAAACAATGTACAAAAACAACCAAATAAGTTATAATTGTGCTCAGTTGCCAATGGCAGATTTTTCTTTATAATATAAGCATTTAAATATTTTACAATCATTAAGAGACCATGAAGTAATGCAAAAGCAATGCAATATGCATCTCTACCTGCATAAGTGTAAAGTGTAATAAAGTGGATGACGTTGTAGTAACGCAATGCATAAAGTTTAGAACTTGGCTTCAAATCTCTCCTAATTAAAGCTAACAAAAGAATTATACAGATCAGTTTTTAATTAGCCCTTCATTGCAAAATGTAGGCCAATGGTTTTATGTATGGCTTTAAATTAAAAGGAAAATATAAGAACATGTTGCATTTGGATTAGCTTTACCTTGTACTGACGCGGCTGCTGCATTACATAATGGTCAGCATAGTATTACTGTTGCATATGCATATTAATTAACATTCTGTTGCTGTTGACTTTCCACTTTGGCGGGTAACAAAGATAGTGGCGACTTTTAAAGTGCAATATTATTATACGAGCGTATATATATGTTATTGTTAAGCCAGATCTGTGTGTGTGTGTGGTTAACGCTGTACAATTTATATAAATTTAAATGAATAAATGAACCACTTTTTTTCTCAAGTTCAACTATACGAGCGTACAGTATGTTGCACTCTCTCCATCCAAGAACCTCATGATATTAAATTGGAGAGGGGGAAAGGTTGGAAAGTGTAGAAGGGGGCGAGAGAGAAACGTGGAGGGTGAAAAAAGGGGTAAAAAAAGGTAAATGAAAGGAGTAAAAAAGGAGCAAACGACGCGCATGCGCACACCAGAGAAAATGAAAAACTCATTTTCAAATATAAAAAGGGGAGAGGATAATAGTAGCAAAATTAAAATAGAATTTATCACGGGCAACTGTGCCCAGCATTAGAATTTCTTTTGCTCCGCCCTTTTATGAACGTCATCAATTTCTAATTGTGTTTACTTGGTCTGACGTCATAAAAGGGCGGTGGAAAACAATTCTAATGCAGGGTACAATTGCCTGTGAATTTTGCTCCCGTCATTTATAACGGGTTACCCCACTAGTTTAATTATAAAAATATAGAAACTAGATTAGTATCCCATAATTAGATGCTGCTATTCTTGTTTCTAAAACGCTTTTAAACCTTTTCCTAAAATCATTTTCAAAACTGGAACTCTAAAAGTATTCCGAGTTGTAATGATAGTTTTTCCCTACAAGGAGACCCGTTTTTACATTGTTGCAATATCGCACATGCACCATGCAGCCCCCCCCCACCACAAATTATAGCAGAGCTCCCAGGACATTTTACCCTCAGTACCTTAAATTCATCATTGTTTCAAAAAGTGCGTCTCGAACTAAGATGTCTAGGTTTTCACTTAACGTTTACAGCTGATAAATGAATTGAATTACTGCTAACTTTTTCTAGTGTTTGAATGAATGAACTTGCAAAAAGAGCCTTTCATATGTTTCTTTATTGTACTACTGTATATGGCTTATTATATTTCATCCGGTAAACGCGCGGACGTTATCCCAGACTAATCAGAAAATCTAGAAAAAAAAATCCCGAGTGTTCACTTTTTTATGCTTTCATGTTGAACACGAAAAGACAGAACAAGGCAGACACGTGCCACAGTTTTGTTACCCACCCCTCATTTAGTACCCTTAAATCCGGTTCTAAACATAACCCGGGGTCTAGAAAAAAAGGGCTCATACAATAGTTGAGTGAGTGGTACAGGAAATGGCAGACTAGTGGCCACAATGACACCGAGGTGTGGTTCAAGAGTCGTGTGTCACAAGCAAAGTTTCCCATGTCGGAAACGATTACTGCATGTAAAATAAGCGTTTAGAAACACGCGTCAGCAAAACAATTAGTTTGAAATATCGAATATCATATGATCTAATAATCATGTAAGAGTTTTTTCAAACTTTTCTATGAGTAAACCCTTCGCAAAATAGCACAATGCATCATGCATAGTAAAATTATGACATGAAACTAGGTACGGTTGTCAATAAGCAATTTGAGATAAAAGTCTATGCAACATTTCAAATATGAACCAGACAGCTAACATGCAGTCTCTGAACTGTAAATTAAAACTTGTGACGTCAGAAGGATTTGCCAAAAAAAGACTAGTTCTTTGTCTTTTTATCTAATAGGAGTAATAAAAGTACTCAAGAGACCGTTTGTTTTAAACTGTTGAGAACTTTTGCTATCATCCTCTTTGTTACACATGCATTTACTAATCGGGACAAACACAAGTTGGCTCCGCCCTTTTTATGACGACCGGCAACATCTAATTGGTTGGTTATGTAGTCTGACGTCACATGCTCCGCCCTTTTCAACGTCGAACGACACAACAAACCAATTAGAAGTTGCCGGTCGTCATAAAAAGGGCGGAGCCAACTTGTGTTCGTCCCGATTTGTGAATGCCTGTCTTTGTTACAAATAGCCAAAAAGCTAGAAAGCTGAGCTACAAGCTCAGCTGTACAGCTTACCATAATTCAGTCTGAAGTATTTCTTTTTTACAATGTATACTCGTAAAAAAACAGCTTGTTACACTCAGTTTTTATAATAATACACAGTGTTCCAAAAAAATGTATACACACTTTGGTTGTTAATAAATTCCATGTTTATTTTTTTAATTTAACTTGATAATTTTATAATCAAGAGTAAATGTCGCAATAAAGATTAGATATAACATTATCTCAAGTGTTCAAGATGTCATCCATTTGCATAGCTGACATAATAACTGATCTGCAAACATAAATACATGTATCTCTTGCAATTGTGGACAATTCTCATTTATTTCTTCCCATCAGTACAACTGAGGATCTCTTTTTTTTTAAAAAAAATCTTAAAATTTTCAGGAAACGCGAAAAAAACGAATCTTTCTACATGTAAAGAGAACCTGAATTTCGAGTGGCTTTTACTATAGGATACGTCTTCCTTTTGTAACTTTTATAGAAAAATGATTACAAAACTGCAATAAAATTAAGTTTGGCCAAAATATGAAACTATGAAGTTTTGTAAAAACTGAATTATGGCAAGAAATCGAACAGAATTGTCGCAAAATTACAAGAGTTCGTTTGCAGATGTCAGCAAATGCCTTGATGAGAATGAACGACATTTTGAACACTTGAGATAATACCTAATACAGTAAACATAAAACATGCAATGCTTGTTACAGTATATCTAATCTTGATTCTAACATTTACTCTTAATTATAAAATTATTATGTTAAATTTAAGAAAATAAACATGGTAGTTATTAACAACCAAAGTGTTTATACGTTTTTGGAGACATTTTGTATATAGTGCATATTTGCATATGCACATTATAATTTAAAAATTAATAATCAATACAATAAACTATTGAAGAAACCTGTCCAAATGTTTGCAGATAGTGAACAAGTAATCAATTTGAATGCAAGATTGCACTCCCTAAATTCTTTATTCTATCATCTCCCTAGCCTCAACCACCATGTTACATTTAACAAAAAAAAAGTTCCCAACCAACGGTTAAATAAATACATGTACACCTTTATTCTTTATTTAAATCCATAGCCCATGTTATGAATGTAGAAAGAGATTATCCGCTAGATTATACATCATTGCGATTTAGTCATGGTTGTGGCCATTCTCGGTTTTCATTTTTTAGTTGTGTTCATTGAACTAAAAGTGAAGTGTCGAGTAAACAATTGATAAAATACTCGGACAATCCAAATCTTGCCATAACCCAAGACATAACACAACTAAATGTTGTTCGGGGAAAGAAATTAAATGATGTATAGACGAATACTCCATAAACTTTTACTACCATAACATGAGAAACTACAAAATTTAAATGTTGTAATTTATAGTTTAGAAATATTTTGAAAACTTTTTTACGTAGTACAAAAAAAAAGAGAAAAGGTCGTTATTTGTTAAGAATTGTCAACTACTTTGGTATATTGAGTTTTTATTTGTTGACATCACTAATCTCTCTTATATAGAATGATGATCAGAATCAGGTTGAGATAATCTCAAGTTTACGACATCATCCGATTAGACTAGAAACGATTTCATCCATTTGAGAACACAACAAAATTCTCAATGTGTCCTTTTTTCTAACCAAAGAAAAGGTGCAACAAGAAAACTAGACATAATCTTTAGGGCGGACTTTTCAGAATTGTTTACGAGCACATACTTTGAAGGATTTCCTTTTTTTCTTCTGTACATACTATATAGTACATAGTACCTACACAATACACACATTCTTGGTCTTTAAACTCCTGCCATTGTCCAAGAAAACTAGAAGAAGCGGAAAAGTTCTTTTACTTCCTAATTACTACATAGCTTCTGTATAAAAAGGGGTACAAATAAGAATAAATACACTTTCATTCATAGAATAAAATAAAAAGAAACTAGAAACTGATCTAAAGTAAAAAAATAGTAAGTTCCACCTCATTCGAATCCATCTTGTATGATGACGAAGGTTGAAAATGGTGGCATAAGCAATGCTTCTAGTTATTTGGGGTTGAAGTATGATGATTTGGTTTCCGGCTGGCACGCTTAGTCCTCATCAGGTTGACTTCACTACATGGAGGGGATGAGTCATGTTTACTCCAACTAGTTGCCATTTGTATAGTTAAAAGGGGGTGTAGAATGTTAATTTCGACTCTGCACACACTCAGTATTTATTCCATTGTAATCTTAGTGGTTACAATAGAATAAATACCGAGTGTCTCCAGAGAATTCTGAAAATTCATTGCAAGTGAAGTGAATGGAACTGTTGGAATCGATGCAGTTCCAGAGAAGTCTGGAATGCAGGGATGTCTTCAATTCCAGTGTGCACTGCACGCTTCAAACGTTACGCCGTTCTGAGTGGACGTAGTTGAAGTGTACCTATGGTTCTTCATGACATTTTAACCTCGAAAATTCATTGAATGTGATTTATGGGTTTTTATGCTCATCGGAAGTCTGCTGGGCCCTCCTGACTTTTATTTCAGTGCTTTTCAGGGCATCTGGCAGACTTTCATTTTTTGGCCATTTTTTGAAAATATTCATAGACTTCTTCAATATTCTTGGAATATTACACTTTTATGCAAATAAAAATTAAAAAAATGTACTAATTGTTTTTTTAAGAAATGAAAAATAAAAAATGCATATTTTATAGCAAAAGCCAAATAAATTTAAATGTCTGAAGCAACAAAAATGCTTAATCAAAACGATTTCCTTTAGGAAAAATTCTGCAATTTTTATTTTGGATTAAATAAGTATTGCACATACACTAAGACACTAATATGATATCACAGCAAACCAAACAAATGGAGTTGGAATTGTCATTATGCATTATGTAGGTTTACATTTTATGCAACGTTTTGGCCTTCGTAATCACCTAAAAGCTAGCCTCGACCTCCAATACCAGTCGTTGTGCATGATGGATTCGTGTGAGATGGAATCATGTGATATGGGTACTGCCCTGATAATATAAGAGATTTCAATACAAACTTGAAATCTTATTCTAGCCACTGTAGAAATATTCTTCTTCCCTAATTACGGGATTTAAACACACAAAATGCCTACAATTTACCCAACTAACAGCTTTGATATTCGGAAAGGTTGATCCCCCCCCCCCCCCAAAAAAAAAGAAACCTAAATTGTATGATCCTTTATGACTTTTATGAGAGTTAAAAACTTAAGGTGGAGTAAAATGTGAAACTCAATTCTCAGAGAACCCAGGAACCCTCTTTTCTGGGTTTTGCAATAAGAAATAGAATATAGCCTGTTTTATGAGACAGGACTCTTTTTATGCAAGAGACCAACCAATCTGTGAACTTCTGCACCCATTTTCGTACTATTTCTCATGCAGTATGTGTACTTCATAAAGTCACATTAGAAATATTTTTTGAAACCCTTATAAAATATCTCATACATTTTTCTAGACAGGGTGGAGTTCACGATAATATGGACATAGATATTTGAACATAGAAAATGAACCCAATCATCAAATATAAAAAGTTTAAATTGAGTTGTCACATAAAATAGGATCGTGCAAAATATTTGGGCGTACAACTTCGAGGTCAAACTCGGTTATCCCAAAGTGCCATAATATAAATCACAAAATCAATTGTGGTAATTCTTAATGTCAACACATAAATTCAATCGGAGAGAGCGAAAGAGAGAGACAGAGAGAGGGTAATTTCTATAATCCACTAAAATTGCAATAATCTTTATTATGAGGTTACTTCATTCAACCAGACTTAACGAAATGAACCACAGTAGAACATCTCAGTTGAATTCTAGTAAATAACGGTTCTATACTCGCCACAGTTAATCCATCCACAATAAACTATATGATTATAGTCCATGTACAGTATGTGTCCTTGTATGTGTTATGACAAATGAGTATTAGTTTGTAGATTTAGTTGGAAATCTGCACTGACCAATAGCAAAATAAAGCTAATTCTATTTTATTTTTTTATGTCCAATTCAAAATCAACCGAAAAACTTCATCGTAAACGTAGTCACGACCGATCGATACCGGCTTGATAATCCTGGCTTGGTAAGGTGGTTTTAAAGTGTAAACGCCTCTAGAATTCAGGTACTAATTGAAGAAAAAACATGAAATGTGCGTTAGAAACTGGAAGAGTAGCTCATTCACTTAAGGTTACTTTCATGTTGATATCTTTCAAAATAAGCTTTTTATCTGAGCGACTAAGCAAGCTACTAAGTGATTGAGCTTACTCTTCTAGTTTTTAAAAACATTACATTTTCTAAATTTTGCTCCTGAAAGACAGAATAATCAGAGTTCGAAATTCAACTGTTCATAAACCATCTTAATTGCAAACACTAATTGTGTGTACAATACTTGCTTCAACTTTCTGTTCAGCCAGAATCACACTTTAATGACACTGACAAGCCAGAATTGATCATCTGAGGCTATAGCTTAAACGCGGAATAAATTGTCAAGTTCCAAGAAAAAAATATGATAAATTGTGTTTTAGTAAACAAAATAATAGGTTTGCATCGAAAAAAAAATGGTGTCTGTATGTAACCGAGTGTCGTGTTTAGTCATAAAATTTCCATAATTATGAATATAAAAACGCCGTTTGCATATTTATTTGTATGTGCACTTTTACTCAGCACATGACAACAATAATTTGCATATAATAATACCAAAAAATTATGCAAAAAAAAAAGTCGGAATGATTCGCTTGATGAACATGTCTGTGTAAGAAGTGAGCAGCTTAAACTATTGTGCCAAAATATTGAGATTTTCCATTTTTGAAAAAGTGACACATATCATACTACCTGCAATGGTAGAAGGGTTTGTATGGACTACACATGGGCTACACAGCATTGAACTCAAACAACCTTATATTTTTTTTAAAAAAAAAGTGTATTTATATATTCACTTAGGTAATATACCACACATGCATCATCACAATCACAAAATGACAGTTTGATGGACGAGGGTCTAGTATTTAAATTTGCATAATATACCCAGTTCTTGTCTCTTATACACATTTTACAGTATGTGTGTGTTCAACTTTTCTCTATTGAATTCATATTCAAGTAAATATAAAGTATAGCAGAGTTGAGCTGTCACCAACCGTGATGTTAATACCCGAAAATCTCACATGTTTAACAATAGGATAAGCTAAGCTTATAAATCCCATTCTTATGTCATGTTAAATAACAAAATACATTTGACGTAAAAAAACGTATCTGCAAAATATTTTTGACTATGAAATTTTGTCATTTAAAATCAAACACAAAAACAATATTTTGAACAAATTACTTTTCAAAGTAATTAATTGTAATTAGTAATTACATCAGTGTAAAACGAATTAATTACAATTAAGTTCAAAAAAGTTAACTAAAGTAACTTATTACTCCAAAGTATTTAAATTACTTTCCAATTAGAGATCAGTTGACCGATAATAGTGTGACGTCATCAAATGCAAAAAAAAATATAAAAAAACAACTAAAAATATACTAAATTAAACTAAAATTTAAACAAACTTAAGAGTAGTTAAAAAATATACACGAACAAAGTTGAAAAGTAATTACAATGTAAGTTTTCATTAGAAAAAGTAATTTAAAGTAATTACATTTATCAATAGAAAAATAATCAAAAGTAATGTGTTAAATTACTTATTACTTGAAAAAGTAATTGATTACTTTTGGCAAATTACTTTCCAACACTGCAAAAAACCTTATCTTTCTGTCAGAAATCTCAAGTCAAATACTGAATGGAATGAAGAAACAAATTTCTCTGAAAATTTGTAAAAGTAAACTCTAAGGATATTAGAAACTACTTCCCATACACGAAATAAAACCCCACTGAATTTCATTTTCTTAGGCATTTAACAGAAGCGCCATATATCTATCAATCAGTGCAAAGCACACAATAGAACTATTCTGATATTTTATTTTTATTTCAAATTTCTACTTGTTTTTTAGCATGTATGATTCTTTCTTTAATGTGGTAGCCCCCCCCCCCCCCCAATCCAAAAAAAAAAGATGAAAAATAGAGGTGGAGTTGGATTATTTGTGAAATAACCGTAATAGGCAACAGGCCGCCCAACCGTCACTCAAAAAACATTTCTTTGACTTGAGTTTCTTTCTAAAAGCGTGTAGAGCGGCGGAACAATTGATGCTCACTATTTGGGTTCTAAGCTCCCTGTGGTCTACAAATTGGACCCTTCATTGATGGATTTCATCCGTATATTGAACCAAAATTGGCGTTCCGGACGAACAAGCAATTCAGCGTAGCATAAAGTAGCCCCATTGCACCAACAGAAATACTTCACTTAAATCCTACTTCTAAAACTTTTCTCCCCTCAATAAATCCACTGAAAGTGACAATCACTTTCAGTATATCCTTTCTTGTGGCCATGTAGAACTTCCAATACTATATATGTATATTTGTTTGTACAACATGAAAAATATGTAGGATTTTAACGAATTTCCGGAGGCTCAACAGTATTTTTGGACATATTTCAAAATCAATTTCTTGGTTTGTTATAAACTAGAATAATCATCAAAGGTGCTAAAAACCAGCATCTTACAAATGCATAATTTTGGTTTTCCTCATTATTACAGTAGCATGCTGCAATACAGTTGTATTCAAACAAAATAGCATATTTTAAACTTTTCTGTACAAAGGAAAGCGCCCAGGAAAGGTACTGTCCTGAACACTGGAAACAGCAAGATCACAATTTTTGAACAATCGAGTCTATCACTGGACGGCAAATTGCAATATCTATAAAAGTAATTTCATTTTTCCAAATTGTCATAAAATGTTTATTTTAAAATATTACATAACTAAAATGCTTTTTAGCACAACCACTTCTAGTTTCTAGCAAACTTTAAATTTTATTATAAAATTGCTTCAAAACTTTGGACTTGAAAGTCCTTAAAGTGTGAAAGTTCCACATTAAAAATTACTTGTGAGCCAGCCAGTAATTCGTTAAGATACAATTGAAAGTTTTATAAACTAGAACGGTAAATGAATCACTTTAAAATATTTTCATTTTGATATCTTTCAAATTAATCTGTTTTGTAGTTACAGTTAACATTTTCAGACTGAAATAAAAGCTTATTTTAAACGATAATAAGAAGAAAATACATTTAAGTGACTGAGCCATCTTTGAGGAGCGTTGACACTTTAAAATCACCTTAACACCAACAAAATGATACTAAATTCACCTATATTTATATATTGTGTCACCATGTCAACAATTGTACTGAACATGCTAGAAACAATGACTTTGCAAGAAGTGCACCACTTCATTTTTATATTATATAAAAGATTTTCTATCTTGTATCATGTATGAAAACACCATGAAGTTTGCAAATTCATTTTGAATGAGAGCCATGAACAACCGATTAATTGATGAAGAACAGGCAGAAAAATATACCCACGTCCATTTCAAGCAAAAGCGTTGGTGCCCTGACGTTGACAAATGAATAGGCTGCCACTTAACACTGCGGAAAAATGGATTCGTCACATTTTCTAGAATCTTTTATTCTTTTGTCGATTCAGTTGGAATCGAAAATTTACAAAAGTTAAGGCCTAAATATCCAATATTTCTCACCAAGCTAAAAACGCAGTACTCTGCTTATGTAATACCTTGCGGAACCAATTTTACAACAAAACTGTGATACACATTTTCATTGTGTGTATCTTTGGCTATTATTTAATGATTAGGAGGACATCGTGAGAACTTCAGATTAAAATTGCTCTCAAAATGCATTGTGATTGATAAATTGTAGGACAATATTAAGTTTTATCATGGTTGTACATAAGAATGTCAAAAGTTGCCATTACATCGCATCTTTTCACATTAAAAAAACTAATAAACACAAATTAATTTATTTTTGTAATATTGAGAATCTCTTAAAAATGAAAATTTCCAAGAAATGTAAAACCACTGAAATTAATCACAACTATTGTAGATGAAAAAACAAGGACCCTCCACGAAATTCATTCAAGATTGGCCCCTCATTTTCTAGTGCGAAGGAAATCAGAGATGAATTTTTCTGGTTCAAAAACGGTGTGTGGACACTTGTAGATTGGAATTCTGTAAAAATGGTGAAAATCACAAAATATCCGAGATGAGATGAACTCTTTACAAAATGCATGCTTCATTTAAACTATTTTTTTACAAAATAATTCATTCCATTGATAATAAAATAATTTATAAGCCAATTTCCAGTGGAGCATTGACAAGAAATCCAGTTACAAATGGCTGTATCCAAAAAACTAAAGAAAAGCTTGCTCTTTGTCCTCAAGTTTCTGGGGGGCAACTGAATAAGCGCCAAATTGAACAAACGCCAAAGTGAATAAGCGCCAAATGGAACACGCCAAACTGAATAACCGCCAAATTTTTGGCTTTTATTCAGTTTGGCGTTTCTTCCATTTGGCGCTTATTCAGTTTGGCGTTTGTTCCATTTGGCGCTTATTCAGTTTGGCGGTTATTTAGGTTTTTTGTAAATTCTGATGGTCCAAATATTGTGAGCTTTTATAGACGTCAGACTGTGCAGATTTACAAACAGAACATGCTAACCTAACCTAACCTAACCAATCCTAACCTAACCTAACCTAACCAAACCTAACCTTAACCTAACAATGTGTTTATCACATTTTGGCAGTTATTCAGTTTGACGCTTGTTCAGTTTGGCATTTGTTCCATTTGGCGCTTATTCAGTTTGGCGTTTGTTCCATTTGGCTTTTTATTCAGTTTGGCGTTTGTTCCATTTGGCGTTTATTCAGTTCGGCATTTGTTCAATTTGGCGCTTGTTCAATTTGGCGCTTGATCAGCGCCACCGTTTCTGGAGCAAGTGCTCAACTTAGTATGAATAAAATGCGTGAGTATTTACTTAAACTGAGAGAACCATCTCATGTTATGAAGCATTAGCTCAAACTGTAAGTAGCTGCCTCATTTTCATATGAATAAAAACGACTAACGTCTTCATAAATTGTGCAAGTTCTCCAGATTTTGTGAGGTACTTCAGGAGAATGTTTACGGTTGCTGAGAGCCTGAGAATGATTGACACGTCGATTGTATAACTATTATATTACAGATCCTTTTGGCTTATTTATTACAATTATGGTCAAGAAAGAAGTTTAGATTTTAATTATGGTCTAAACATTTTATTTTATTTGAAGATTTGTTTCAATTTTATTAAACAATCACTATTAAATTAATGAGTGAATTCAACCACATTTTTTAATACAAATAATCCCAATTTCAAACACATCTTAAATGTGTACAACTTTGAAACAATTTACTACAGGAACTATTTAAGTCGTGAATATTTATGGAGACATCGAATACAGGAAAACATCCATCCATCCATCCATCCTTGTGTTGACTTAAAAACTTAAATCACGACAAACAAGGAGGAACCCCACCAAAAAAAAACGAGAAAAAAAAAGCTTTTGAGGGAGGAATCCCCATAAATATCCATCTAGTCTCATAAAATAGATTAGTGACCATACAGCCTACCTAGAGGCGATCATGAACAACTCACAACACTTTCAACGATTATTGAGCAAAGTGGTCGATTTATATAGAAATTTCCCCTCATTTTTTTTCCATCCTTTCAAAATAAAAAAATGGCTACCAATGTTATACGCGTGCTTTAAAACATTTTTCAACTTAGTACTTTTTATTTTTTTACTTTGTCTCTTGTCTTTTATGTCAATAGAAATAAATTTGTTATAGGGACCCCTCTAGACCCTAAGCGAGTTTAATTTACACGCATACAGTTCATTGATTGAAATGCACTCATAGGGAAAACCTCGGGACAAAACGGGACATTGGAAAAAAAAAGAGAGTAAAAGGGGGTTGGGGAGGTCTACATTGCTCTTAGAGGTCCCCCATCTACCACCCCATACCTATTTATCCCTGTATATAACAATAGCCTTCTTTTTTCAGTGGTAAATGGCGGGACATCAGTTTTCCCCATCCTCATTTTCGCCCTTCAAACTAGGTCCTTTTTCCCCTCAGTTGAGTTCCTCAAAAACTTTCTCTCAAATCCCTCCCTCCATCTTTTCATTATTTTGTGTTACTACCAGTACATGACCCTACTTTGTTTGAATGTCTGACATTTTGACAAAAATTCATTCAGATTACTTCTAACGCTTTTTATAATGGTGTGTCCATATAGAATATCTGAACCAATAAAATTTAACTTTTTTTCACAAAAAAAAAAACCTGGTGCTTTTTTATTGAAGAATTTTACAACAAAACAAAAAAAAAGGATTTTCATTTTCGTATTCTTTTCACACTTTCAGTATCAGGAATTGCATAATACAGTAGATTTAAAAAGATGATTTAAAAATTAAAATCACACAGAGAAGACTGATTTGAATTGCAATTAAAATCAATTAAAAAATAAATTGCGATTTAAAACATTTAATAAATAAAATAGAACACCATAAAAATCAAGTTAATTTAATGAATTTTTTTTAAATGAATGTATTATAAAAATGTATTTGACAGGTAAATAAACAGCCGTCATACTTTGTTATAGGGTTTTATTTATAAATAATTATTTTAAAAATTTTAAATTTATGGTTTTATGCAATGGCGCAACTACGGGAAGCAGTTTGCTCCCGGCCCGGTCTCCAAAAGGTCCCCTTCAGATTTAAAATTTCTACCATGAAAATTTTATTTCTAAATGTCCTGATTAATAAATAATAATTTTATATTAATTAATAAAGGCAAGCAGAAAAAATGCACTTTTTTGCTTTAAGATTGGCATTCTAGTTTAGCTATGCTAGAGGGTGACCCATGGGCACCCGCAGATACTGGCACTTATACAAAAGCCAATTATCATATTTTAATATTATAGTTTTTATAATTTGAAAAAAATAGTGTTTTGAACTACAATTATAATTCATATTTAAAATGCTGTTATTTTTATGGCTCGTTTTGCTCCCTGCAAATTTTAAGAATAAATTTGTTTTTAAAAATTTCTTTGCTCACTGCTGTGCTGGCGGAATTAATCATTTTTTGAGGGCACACTCAAGATTTTTGCTCACGACGCCAAGTGTGAATAAAATAATCAAATTTAAAAATTAATAAAGCTGATTCTTCTTCATTAAAAAATTGCAGTTTTTTGTAAGCCACTATTGAAATTCAATATCAATTCAACTCAGTACACCTGCTATCAGCTCGAAAGCCATGTGGGAGAGAGGGGATGGCTCCCGCAAGTTGCACGTTTTAAGCATAAGTAAATTGAAAAAATATAAAACATGAAAATCCTTCAAAATAACCAGGGTTAAAGGGCTTAACAGCCCTTGAAGCTGTAATGCACGAAACAGTCTTAAGTCCAATATTCTTTTCTGTATACAACTGTCATGTCTCTCTAAAGAATGAATGAATGGTTTCGATGTAACCATTCTTGTTTAACTACAACTACTTTTAAATTTATTAGTGTAATTTTTCTTGTTGCCAGTTTCTGTTTTCTTTTTAAGCTATAGAACATGGGAGGTATTGTAAAATCGAGCAATTCGTGAATAATTGCACCATTTACAAACGACATTCTCATTGTAAAGTCAATCAATAAACCAGTGTAATATATGTGAATAGACAAGAAAAATTGAAAATTTTGAGCAGTTCATGACTTCCTGGCTGTCAAAACATACAAATATTTTGTTTTTTTAAAAGCTGATTTTATGAGGGTTGGGGGGAACGTTTTAATTATAGTTTTGTTTCTTAAATGTTTCTCAATAAATTTTCAAATAAGTGACAACAGTTAGCTAAATACAATCTAAACTTATGCCCACACACACAACAAACATTTCTGTTGGGTTACACTCATTTCTAAAATTGAATTTTGATTCATATCTCAGTGCTAAAAATCCTTTTGTTTAAAAATCATTGTGGTAAGCCCATTTTTTTCTGTACATTTGCAGCTTTAATTGTATTTTTTAAAGAGTGAACAAATAATTACGAGATGACATAATTAATTGTAATGTTCACAGGTGTGACCACAATTAAAATTGGTTGCAATCTCAATGCATGCTTGCATGCATGCGTGCGTGCGGTTTTATTGTATTAAAATATATTAGGATTGACTTCAATTTGATCTTTTTTGTGTGTTGTCTTTGTGTACACGTGTGTGCATTAAATAAATCCACCTCCGCCGCTACTTTTAACGAGTGGACGTCGTCTTCCCATAACAAGCAATTAGAAGCAACCCCCTCTTCGGTCAATGGACACGCGTCGTACACGTGTGCCAAACGGAAATGCGTCATTATTAGGATATTGACGCCATGTTTCAAGCTAATTGGATAATTCGGATTATTATAGTAGAAATAAAAGTAAAAGTCCCATATATATATATAGAGAGAGAGAGAGAGAGAGAGAGAGAGAGAGAGAGTCGAAATCTGTAGTCCCTCTTCTCACCCTGAGGGCTAAATACACATATTCATTCAATAATACATGTACAATTGTATATGTTTTTTTCTGATTTTTATCTTATTAATATTAGCAGCATAATATTGAATTGAATTATCTCAGTGCAACCTAATTTGAATAACTGAAAATTTATGGTCATGTTTGCAGAGCATGAAGGACAAAAAATTATTCCTTCAGGGTAGAAAAATTATATTATTTGATAACTGAGAATAATGAACTTGGATGAAATATCCCTAGCTATTGTTATAGAAAATAAAAAAATATTGAAAATACGTTTTCAAATTGTAACCTGTAAATTATTGATTTCAGCATCCTATAATAAAAATTTAAATTACTTGTTAATTAAAATGGCTCAATAGTAAATCTGTTATGTGTATAAAGTGAATAGAATTATTTTTTCTAGTAACAATTAGAAATTAGACTAGATATTTGAATGTAAGTTATCAAAATAAAAACTAAAATGAATTTTAATTCCATAAGACCAAATTAAAAAATGGCACAATTTTACGAATTTTTTAAAATTGACCTGGTTACAATTCACTTTCACTTCCAATTTTGAAAAAAGTGCTTTGAAAACGGTGGATTTTATATTTATTATTAGTCATCATCATCATCATTTCCTGTACCTTATCCCGCAAGCGGCAGGGTCGGCCTTGCTGGTTCTAACTCTCCACTCGTTCCGATTTTGCACCAAGCCCCCAGTGACCCCACATGCCACCATATTCCGTTTTACTACCACATCCCAGGTTTGCTTGGGTCTTCCTCTACCTCGTTTTATTCCCAGGTCTAAGTTCATTGCCTGCCTCAGCAGCCCATCTTCTCCGCTCCTGAGGACATGCCCAAACCACCGCAGCCTATTTTCCTGCATCTTTTCCACTATATTTGTTACCCCTCATAAGTCCCACTCTCATAAAATGACTGAGTCCACACATCGAGATTATAAGTTGAAATATACGTCTTTATTCACAAGAACAGCGACACGCTGTAGATTGAGAATCAGAGTAACAGTATCGCTTGGTAGTTGTAACCAATCTCCCCTCTCAATCTACACGGTCCTGTTTATATACTCTTAATACAATAGAAAACATCTGATTCGTTAGACAAAGGCTCCAGGTGTGTCCAAGTCTCTTGGACACACTCGGACCTAGAAGTGATCTATTAATTAAACGAAAACGAAAACATCTATAAGATGTATAAAATATAACAATACAGAAGGATGTACGACGATCCTTCTATTAACAATTTGTAAAGATTCTCACGTCCAAAAGTTCTGCATCAATGGTTCTTCTAGGATCTATCCTATTAACCATCGATGTAGTACTTTTGGGGCTATTCTTCTCATCTTGGAAGGCAGGGAGTCATCGTCGTGATAACCTCCCAGCCACCCCCAAGCATGAGGTAAGAACCTTTCATTACATCCGTGATTACATTTACAGGGTGATTCTAAAACGCTGACTCTCAAACGATAGATTCGTTACAGTTTCTATACCAAATTGTATTTTTCTTCTTCTAAAAGTTCTTCTGAAAAAGGTTTATTCAATTTATTACCATTTTGCATGAACTATGGATGCCAATTTTATACAATCACAACCTCCTTTAAGATATTTTATAAATCAGCTAATTTTCAAACTCTGGTTATTCTACGTGTAAGTGTTAGGTTTAGAAACTAGTAGAGTAGGTGAATCACTTAATAGTATTTTCATGTTGATATTATTTAAAATGAACTTTTTAAAGACACAAAAATGTTTAAAAAAATATTGATAGATTACAATTAAGTCCTTTTAAAACATACAGTTTAAAACATATGTTTATTATTAGTACAAAATAATTTTAAAATTGCAAACATGTAATAGTAATTTAACATATTTTTAACTACTAATTTCAGTTTCTATACCAAATTGTATTTTTTTTCTTAAAGTTCTTCTGAAAAAGGTTTATTCAATTTAATACCATTTTGCATGAACTATGGACGCCAATTTTGTATTATCACAACCACCTTTAATATATTTTATAAATCAGCTAATTTTCAAACTCTGGTTATTCTACGTTTCAGTGTTAGGTTCAGAAACTAGTACAGTAGGTGAATCACTAGTATTTTCATGTTGATATTTTTTAAAATGAACTTTTTATAGACACAAGAATGTTTAAAAAAATATTGCCTGATTACAATTGTCTTTTTCAAACATTCATAAAAATTAATTTCAAAAATATCCTTAAGTGATTAAGCTATCCGTCTAGTTTCTAAAACACTTTCAAGTTCTCCTTAAACCCATTTTTGAGAAGCTCGTTTACACTTCAAAACAGCCTGAAAACTAAAGTCAAACTCAGTGAGTTTTCATTACAGAAAACGCACATTAAAACTAAAAGCAGATGAAGTCGAATGTAAAAGTTGTTTTTTTAAACAAATACTTCTATTTTTTATACCAAAAAAAGTTTGTGTTTATGCAAATTTACTTGAAATCCAATGAAAACTAATCTATAAGTACTATAAAACGTATATCAAGACTAAAAGTAGATGCAAGTAGTTGTAAAACTTGTTTTTCTAAACAAATACTAGAATTTTTTTCTCAAAAAACATCACAAAAACTGTTTATTTTTTTAAAGGTGATAAAACGTTAGAAAATATTTTCTGTTGCCATTTGATTACATTACATTTACATACTATACAAACTTTTTTTATGCCTACAAGTGACAAAAAAATCACATAAAGAATTGAAGGGGACTTAGTTGTCTATATGGCAGTGAGTCCATATACACACATACATATATAAAGAGAGAGCAGCTGTTGGATTTTGTGTAAAACACCAACTTTCACTTTAGGGCCTACAACAAAACCTTTCTTTTTTTCTCCATATATACATGCAGGAAGGACAAATACTTCCCTCTCTATTTTTCTCCTTAGGGTAGCCATCTTTCACCTAACCCCTCATAGTATACAATGAACTCCTATCCCAACCACCCACTCACCTCTATAATAAATATCCACAGTGTACAGACATCAAGATTTCAGTTTGATACCACTTCTATATCCTTTCCCCTCCTACAACTCTTGATTTTAGTCCACCCTATCTAACTCATATACTGTATATAGTATCCAAAATAGGACCCACTTAACCAAGAAGAAGAAAAAGCAGCTGAAGTTCACCCATACCAGTCCTATAAAAGATTTAATTTGATATAAAATATAAAGTGGAAATATACAATTAGTCTAAGCAAAGTTTATAGAACTAATAAAACTTAAAACCATATAAAATAATATCTGTGACTGTTGTTAAATTAATAAAAAAACAACCTCGCGTTTTCTTGCGAGAATTTTTGCTGCTTGCAGTGATCACCCAACAACAGGGATTCAGTACAAAAAAGATGGGTTTTTTTGGAGGAGAAACTATCAATAATCCTATTTTAACAAAAATAAGAGGGGAAATACATTCAGCACCCTTTTATTATTGCAATTGGTTAGCAAATAAGCATTTCGGTTGTTGATCTTATCACATTGCACTTTTTCTTCTATGATGAATATAAATGTGAAAACAGGGATTTTCTTCTGAATTTGTAAATGTTACTTTTTTTTCTCTCAATTGAACCGATTTTATTATTATTAGTTACCATACTACTTGTCAACAGACCCGTATCAGACCGACTGAATACAACGAAAACATGTTCCGGTTCCTTAGTTGTTGTTATTATTATAAATATATAAATCTATCAGATAGTTTTATTTATTGAACAAATCTCATGAAAAAAGCTGGTTTCAAATACAGTAGTTTAACCAGTAAAACTGAGCATCAAACATAAATGTGAAACAGTAACTGATTGATGTCAATATTTTTTTTTTACAAATATCTACTGATTCTTAAACAAATGTTATAGTAATTAGAATTTTCCAAGTATCTATTTATTTTTAAACAAATGTAACAATAATTACCATTTAGTAAAATTCAATATTAATTTTTTTTACAAATATATAATTATTTTTAAACAAATTTGACAACGTTAAAAATTTTCTAAAATTCATTATGTTATTACTGTTTTTTGAACCACGTGTACTTTATATGTAAAAAAAAACACAACTAACCATGTCCAATTGATGATTACGAATCATCAAACCGGATTATGAATGTTTTTATAGAATCACGAGGCCCACAAAGTAGAACTTTTATTATGAATGGCAATTTTTCTAAATCGATAAAAAACCATGTCTTGTCTTCTTTTCAATTTTTCTAAATAAATCTAGTATACAGATCATTGATGTTATTGAAGAAGAGGCATTTTTATAAGGGATTATACCGTGTCCTATATGTAACTTCCATATATCTTCTTTGGAGAATCCATACAGGAATAAAAAAAACACAACATGACAAGAGCTGCTTTTTTTTTTAACAGAAAATCTAAAACATGAAGAAGGGTCTTTTTTAGCCCCTCTCTCTCTCTATTGTATTTGTTATAATATAGGCCTATATAAACTAGTATATGTATAAAATGATGATGATCATCATCATCATCTATTCCATCATCCTTCATTTAATTCAGGGCACCATTGAATTAACAACAGAAGGGACACACAAAGTGTTTTTACCATATCTCCTCTTCTCTCTATATATATTTATAAGCATCATCTGAAATTTAAATCCAACTCTCATAGAGTTTTCATTTATATATATATATACATCTATATAAACATATAAAAGCGTGTAAATGGATTCATAAAGAAACTTAAAAAACACATGTATAGAATAAATTGCACTGTACATTGTGTGTAACAAATCCACCAAAACGAAAGATGAGTAAAACAATCTTGAATTAAAATAATAATAATAATAATAGTAATAATAACAATAAAAACTACTTCTCATTGAAATTGAGCTTGAATCTTAAAATGCGTATCCATGAATTCCAAATTTACATAACCTCGAAAGAAAAAACTTAAGGTTCGAAGGTTCAATGTATTTTCTATGGAAAAACTCAAGGTGGTTGGTTTTGACGACAATCCAACTTCATTTTGCAGTCGAAAAGTGTTCCCAAAAGTCGTCTGTGTATCAAGGGCTTTACTTCAATAAGTTAAGAAAGGTATAGGGACGAGGAGATTGATATGAGGCAATCACAGGAGGACTTTCCAACAGAAAAAATGAAGGGGAATTGTGTTTGATGATGGGCCCTTAGTCAAAAAAGTGACCACTATTATGTCAGAAACACCGTTGCTCTTCTTCTATGTCAGGGGTTGTTTGTGTTTTGTGTTGTGTCGCGTGGAAACTTTTTTTTTTTTTCATTTCAGAAGAAGTTCCAAGTTGAAAAAGGGGGACAAAAGTAAGAGTAAAATGAATGGAGGTATAAGGAGAGTAGTGGCCACCCACCTGTCATTCGAGTCGAGGTGTTGTTCCTTGCTACTTTACAACAGGAGGTCGTCCTCCTATTTCACCGGTTTCGAATCACACATCGCAGAATGTATGTCAAAACGTGGAAATTTCACTAGATTTAACATGTAACTTTTTCTGGAACCACTTTTTACAAGTTGTTGAAATTTACCTACAAAAAAAAAAGAAAACAAGAAAAAAATGTTCTTTGTTATATGATATGCTAATATACAGTGTAGATTAACGCAAACTGTGATTTTTTTAGGTGCACATCAAGATTTTGAAGCAATTTGAAGAATAAATTTAAAATTTGTTAAAAAGTAGAATAGTGCAGATGAATTGTGACATAGTTGCCACACTATATATACATTAATTTGAAACTTGTGACGTCAAATGAGTTGACAAAAATGCTTGGCTTGTGTCTTCTTGTCTTATAAAAAGGGGGTAATAACCTAAAAGTATTCAATAAATCTTTTGTTTTAAATAGTTGAAAAGTTACGCCATCAATTCCGCGTTTATAATTGTCTCATTAACATAGAATGGCAGCAAATGTTCTGAACAATTTAAAATAAAAGATATATTGACACAATTGATCGAGCTCTGTGACATCACAAGGTTCAAGTTACACTGTGGCACCTATTTTGTTATTTTACTATTTTTTTAAATCTTTATTGGGAATTAGCTAGCATGTGTTAAGAGATAATTTTTGTCATGATAATCACTTGAAACTTTATTCTCAGTAGACTGGTCATTCATTGGTCAGCTGTTTTATATTCATGTTGACCACATACTGGTCAAGTATGATTATTCAAACCTTGCATTGCATGCAGAAGCCGATCTGAATTCACAGTTATGATTATGATGATAATGATGATGACGATGACTGGACAAACTTTTAGAATTCAAATTCAGTACAGTAACTTTTGCCCTCAAAATTTGACAATTACGAGTCCGTTTCAAATAAACCACCCCCTCAAGCACTCTTGTGTAACAATCTTATTTAGCAAACATTATACAAAAACACAAAGCTACGGTATAGCCCGCCTTCCCCCTCCCCCCTCGGTCCTTATTATTTCCCTTTTTGCACCGTTGTCATAGGAATTATAGCTCAACACCAATGGTCATTGAGTCCAGAATTTAAATTATACCAGTCACCAAACAGAATTGTGTCAGTTTAAAAATGATATATGAGGTTTACGAAACAAGCATTTTGCTGGACATTCAACGTAAATTATGGAACAATATCACCAAATATATATAAAATATGTTACCATGTGACATTCTCTAGTTTTGTCGCCTAAAAATAGATTTGAGTTTTCCTATTTTTATCAATATATAATGTAATAATGGTCTTTTATATGAGGAAGAAAATGAAACTCAAAAAGTGACCAAGCATATGACCACAAACAATATGTCTGACTAAACTATACAATGAATGTCCAAAATGTTTCATTTTAGACCAACCCACCTTGGGTTAGAAAATGATTAGTCTTACCAAAAGCTATCAGCTGACGTTTGAAGCAAATACAACATGATTGAAGTGTTCTTTATAAATTGAGAATTGTAGCCTGGTTGCCATTATAAGCCAATAGCAAACAAAAGATATGCATATTGGTAATAAAAAACACCAGCATCAGGAGCAAAACTTCAGAAAAAAAATTGAAAGTACGATAGAAACTATGATACTAGCTGCATCATTTCATAGTATTTTAATGTTGATTAACTTTCAAAATCAACTTTTATAAACAAAGATTAAAAAAACATCGTCTGCTTAAAAATTAAGTCATTTTTAAACAGATAAAAAGCTTATTTTAAAATATATCAACGTGAAAATATCCTTAAATGATTGAACTGCCCTTCTAAAGTTTGTAAAATAATTTCAAGTTTGTCTTCATATTGCTTCTGAAAGCCAGAATAGCCAGAGTTCGAGATGCGTTTACACTTTATAACCAGTTTAAATGGCTTTCATTTCTGATAAAGCCTTCAAAAATTTCAAGAAGGACGTGGTGTATTTAAATAACAAATTCCCATCACTGATTAATTGTACAAAATGAACCATTTTAAGAAAATAAACATTAAAACAGTCCTAAATTATTTGCATGTAAAATTTTTTATTTAATTCATTCTGAATTAGAAAAAAAATCAGTATTTAGTTACTCACTTGATTTGTTTTGGCACCATTGATTGCATTATTATTATACAAAAATATTCTTAAAATCTATTGTATATATATTATATATATAGCAAAAATACTTTTATATAAAAATTGTTAATATTTTTTCGAACTCAAATTTATATGAATTCATATTATTTGATGAAGAAGAAGAAGACATTGAATGGATTTTCATGACAGTATACAGAACAAGTATGGCACTTATTAATGTTTTATACAAAAATAGGCAAATAAACAACGAGTTCCGTGTGTTTGATATTTGTCAGATAGGTTCTTGTATATAAAATAATTTGACTAGCAGCTTATTGTCAAGAATTAACCAAAAAAATTCAATGAAGATGGTTTAATTTGAGAAGTAAATTAAAAAAATAAATTCATCAAAATTTGTTAAAACTAAAATAGTAGACGGTTGGTTATGTTACAAAATATAGCAATTTGAAAATCATTTCATTAAACATTGTTGCCAAAAAAAAAATTGTTGGGAAGTAATTTGTTAAAAGTAATTAATTGAAAATATTAAATTATTTTTAAGTAATTCGTGAACGTAACTTTTTTGAAATTTTGTAAAACGTAATTGTAATTTATTATAAATTTTCAAATAAAAATTCAATTACTTTTTTTTAGTTTTATTTTCAAACTAATTGGGACTTGAATTAACTATTAATTTATTATTATTACTTTATGCATTAAGTTTTTTTAATTGATTTTGTAATTGAAAAGTTATCGAAATGCTTTTGAAAAATGAGTATTTGTAATTTCTTTTTTTAATTTAAAAATTGTAATTAATTTATTACTACTGTAATTAGTAATTGTAATTAATTAGTTTTCTACTATTGTAATTAGCAATTGCAATTAATTAATTTTAAAAGTAATTTGTGCAAATACTGCAAAAAAAACCATAAAATATTATTTTCAAATTGCCATAAGTTTATTTTTTTTTTTAAATATTTTTTTTTGAAAATACTTTTAGCATAATCGCCTACTATTCTAGTTTCTAACAACAAATTTTATTTTCTTCTCCTACGATTTGTTAAGAGCGTCTGTATGTAAAATTACAGTTTTGAGCCAGTTTAAAGCACCTCGTTATAACCGAGAAACCGTCGACTTGAATGAACAACACTTAGAGATGATGATGAATCAGAATCAAAGTCAATGGACCGATTTGCACTACAACTACCGCCAGACCAGTTAATAGTGGAAGGTGTACTAGGATCTGAAGATGCACATGGTGTCAATGGGGTATTTGGATTGGAAGGTGATCCTATATCTGAATAAGGTGTAAGTGGAGCATGATTGACGACAGAACCTGCACCATTACAAGACACAATAGAGTTTCTTTCAGATGCAGTTGATGATGACATTAGAAATCTAGCAGCAACTGACAGTGCATCATCACTGAGGCCACCGCTAACACCACCACCACCACTGGTCCGATTACATCCAGTTCCATTTTCACGTTCTTGAAGATCGTACATGTCGAGCATCTCGGACAGAGCCCAGATATAATTGTGAGCAAAACGTAATGTCTCAATCTTTGTTAGTTTCGTATCATCTGGAATAGATGGAAGTACGAGACGTAACCTTTCGAGCGCATCGTTCAGCATATGCATTCTGTTACGTTCACGGTCGTTTGCTTTAGTTCGACGAGTCTTTTTCAAGCGTTGAACAACTGCTGGACTTCGCTGACGCGTTCGAGACTTCATATAACGTTTCTTTTTCAGAGGAATCTCTTCGTTCATAGAATTACTATCCATCGACGTGGAAGAACAGGCTGAAGAACGACTATTACGTTTCTTTTTATTCACTAAAAGCTGTTCAATTTTATTTTCATAAACATCATCATCATCATCATCATTATTTTCTGATCGTTCCTCATCATCATCTTCAGGAAGTTCATCAGGAACTGTACTATCAGCCATTGTGCTTTCAATGACTTCCGATGGATCATCATCTTTATTTCTAATGTCTCTTATGGGCATCATGAAGAATTTCCGGTCACCTAAAGTGATTTTGGATGATTTTCTTACAAAACATCCTTTTGACATCAACTGATGATTTTTTTCTTTGAATATCTTATTTTGATTTTCAGAAATATTGTGGCCCTGTATCAAAATTAAACAAAATGTTAGCAAAAAAACACATACAGAAGTATGTTTTTAAAAGTTAAAATTCAAAAAAAAAAATGAAACTTACAATTTGTTTTAAATGATGTAAATTAATCCTCAGCTGCAACTGTTTCTCGTGAATCAAAATTAACACTGAAGTATAATATAATCCAACTCTTGTTTAAACTTCAAAAAAGAATGAATGAAGTTAAAATAGCATGAGAACTGTCCTGTAAACATCAAGAGGGTCTTATAAAGCTTGCTTCAAAAGAGAGAGTGAGAATGGAGCATTGAAATTCACACGGGCTCAACTCCTGTGACGGCACATCGAATATTAAGGTTCACAGAAAGAGCACCTGCCATATTTATAGGAGAAAAATGTCAGTGACGTCACATAGGCCCGTGTACAGAAAAAAGAGGAGGAGGGGTTATAGAAAAAGAGAGATTGAAAGATATATCTAAAAAAAATGATCCCCCTCTGGCTCCAATAATAACGGACCATCCCAAGCTACTGTTTCAGTTAAACCAATCAAAGACCTTCCTTCAACAAAACCCTAGTCTAATACTTTGCCTAAAAATGCTTTCAACTCATCATCTTTATAAAAAAAAACTTTAAAAACATTGTGCTCACCACACTATGTTTTATATGCAATTAAAAGAAAAAAATTCCAATAAATAATTAATTATGATTATTGGTTATATGAACTGGAGAATTATAATTTATAAAAAAGAAATTGAATACGATCAGCACCAAAACTTTACAATGAAACCAGCCGAACAAGCCCTTAGGCTGAACTTTTGCAAAGCCCACCAGACTCATGAAGCCTACAAACACACAAGACCCATGTGATGGGGCTCGTGCAAAGCCCACGAGGCCCACAAGACAACCAGACCTATGAAACCCACAAAGCCCCTGAACTTTTCCATCAAATTGTCACCTCAGTCCAATGGTTTATCTAGAACTCTTAATATGAATCAAATACATGAAAAACGCAAATATAAATTTTAAAAATAGTATTTCTTTTTTTTTTTAGAAAATTGTACATTTTAGGCAATAAATTACTACAAAATAATTTAATGACAAACTATTAACTTTAAAATCGTTTTTTACATAAGAGAAAATATGTGACTTTATGCAAATATGACAAAGAAATTATATAAAATTTGAGTTTATGCACATTAAAATTATATAAAAATTACATAAAAGTTAACTAAAAATGATGAAATCTGTCATTATGTGTTTCTTATTTAACCTTTATTATTATATATCAAAAGTTTTTTTCACAATAGGCAGATGGTCCAGTGTGTACTTTTCAACATCTGAATAAAAACTATGATGTGAACATCATTTTTTTTTGATAACTTTCGTTCACAACTCACAGTTATCATAACTTTTATTCAAAAAGTTGCTCATATAGTTTATTAAAAAAAAAGTCGAATAACAAAAATCGATAACAAAACGTGAGGAGAAATAAAAAATGATAAAAACTAGAATAAAATAAACAGAGACACACGCCATATAATCTATATGTCTCTATAATAAGGAGAGATAAAAAATACTTGTTATTTTTTTTAACACTGTTCCCTATCTGATGCCACGGACGCACATTGTAAACATAGAAAGGAGGGGAGGCACGTGTTCAAAAAGGTGATTCCCACGGCATTTGAGTTCCTGCAAAGAAGATGAGTATGGGACGGACCAAAAATAAAAAAGACACCGTCTCATCCACCATATATAGTCAGGTTTCTATATCATCTGTCCAGCACTTAATAATAAAGACGTGTCTTCATTCATAAACACAACACACACTTCTTCATATATCATCTAATTTTTTTATTATTATTATATATACTGTATACTATGTATGTGTACCAATCGAAATCTCGTGGGAACAATATTTATGAGGATCTTCGCCTTAAAATAAAAAAGAGCTTCGTAATGTTTGTTTAGTTAGGTTTTTTTATTTATTTTAAAAGTCACTTTTATGTTATTAGAATGGTGTCCCACTAAAAAAATGAGGGAAGTGGACCGATGACTACATTTGAGCCCTCAAGACTCTCATCTCAAATGACAATGATGGTCAGAGGTGGAGGCTAACTTTTAGTACATAACATTAGAACAGTGTACGACAATTTATTTTAGCCATGGAAGCATTTCATTACCTTTATAACTAGGGCTCGGATCAACCGGAATGTTTCTCAATATGTGGCCCAAGTGCCAATTGTGAAGTAACAATCTCGTTTAGATAAAAAAAAATTGTTCTTTCTAATTAAAAAAATAGTTAGAGGCTAGAACTTTCTAGTTGACTACTGATAGTAACCAAACATCTAGCCTCTCTAACAAGCCTTTAATAATTAGAAAAAGCATAATTGCAGTTGCTCTAATGATGTTGATGATGATGATTATAGTTCACAATTAATTGGCACTTGGGCCACAAATTGAGAAACATTCCGGTTGATATTTCATTAAAATCCGAGCCCTATTTATAACATTACCCATCATAAATGACGGGAGCGAAATTCCCAGGCAATTGTGCCCAGCATTAGAATTTCTTTTCCTCCGCCCTTTTATGACGTCAGACCAAGTAACAAACCAATTAGAAATTGATGACGTTCATAATAGGGCTGAGCAAAAGAAATTCTAATGCTGGGCACAATTGCCTGTGATAAACTGCTGTTTAATTTTGCTACTATTATCCCCTCCCCTTTTTATATTTGAAAGAGAAAATGAGTTTTTTCATTTTCTCTGATGTGCGCATGCGCGTCGTTTGTTCCTTTTTGACTCTTTTCATTTCAATTTCAGTAACCCCCTCCCACTTTTCTCTCTCTTCCCCTTCTACACTTTCCAACCTTTTTCCCTCACCCCCTCCCACTTGTCTCTCTCTCTCCCCCCCTTCTACACTTTCCAAAGGAAGAGTTCAACATATAGTTGACCTTGAGAAAAAAACGGTTCATTTATTCAAATTTATATAAATTCCGACATGCTTCAATGGTTGTACAGCATTACTTCAGAGACAGATATATAGATAGATACACAGACCTGGGATATTATATATATAATAATAATACCTTGCATAATATTGTATATTCTGCTAAACAAATAACAGAAAAAGTTGATATGGATAAAATTAATAAGTACATAGATGTACTCTTAATAAAATGAAAATTAGGCTATCAAAATCACTGTTCATTAAGTTTTAATTTAATGGCGGAACTCTTTCTTTCGCTTTATGGAACCGCATAATTCTTCAGAATACCATTTGTGACTCACAGCACAGAATATCGAGTGTGCCAGTTAGTACAAACCAAAACCCCATTAACTAGAAACATTGTTAGCCTTCACCTCCAACCCTCGTCGTTGTGCAACATGCATTCGTGTGAGATACACAACACACCGACGGACGCATCATTTATCATCACTATTGTTTTAGATTAATAAATGATTAATTTAATCTTGGGTTTATCTCCTGATACCTGATAGAATTTCCAAAATTACATGATAATGCTGTCAGTAAAATGAGCTAATTGGTATATACTGACACGTTGACAACATCCACCACTATCAAGGCAATATTACTTTGTCTATAGGTCAGTGTTTTTCAAACTTTTCGGAATGGCGTACCACTAGATAAGTTGTCAATCTCCATGCGGACCACCAACCTTAAAATAGCCTCCTGCACATGCACTGGCTCAAGTAACTTTGAGCCAGAAATGGGGCATGCTCCATTTGCCTCATATTTAAGCACAGTGGCGGTTAATTATTTATTGTGCACTTAATGAAGTGTAAACACTTTTTTTTTCTCTTTCCCTCCACCCTCAGTCTGCGGACCACCGGTGGTCCGCGAAGCACAGTTTGAGAAACACTATTATAGACTTACAACTCGTATTTATTAGATTAAAAATCTTAATTTTCTGCAAGTTTAATTTAAAATCTATAAATTAATTCCTGGGAAATCAAAAAGGACACATCTTTTACCCATAGTGGAGAAGGTGGCCCTCGATTACTGCATGAACAGATTTATGTTTGTTTATTATTTGCTCAATTTAATAAAGAAAGAAAAAAACATTGTTTTATGGGATTCACAGATTTTTCTGACAATCCATCTTTATGCCGTTTTATTGTTGGTTTGTTGGCTCTCTGTCACAGGGCCTTCATGGCTGTTTGCAGAATTTTTTTAATCATCCTTTACACTTTCACAGAAAGGGTCTTTAATGTACAAATTATAAATATTTTACATTCAATTAAAAAAAAGCCATGAAAGATTTATTTTCTAAAATGTCACATAGGTAAAATACAAAACCTGTCCCATTACCAAAAAAAAAAAGGTTTAGACATTCAAATTCCTTTTATGTTGCAGGCTGAATATTATTATTATTATTAGGACCATGTTCACCCTCACCATTGAAATGATGATGCATGTATAATGTGACACATAAACATAACAAAAATATGGTACAAACACATGTTTATTATCACCCCCCCCCCTTTTTTTTGCTTGCAATATATTGGTTTCTTCAGACGGTACAGAGGAGAAAGAAAAAAAACACATGAAATTTACATCTAATATTTATTTGTGTTTATGAATATATTAAAAATTAGATACGAAATATAAATAACATAAACAAAAACAACAACAACAAACATTGTATATTGCAATACGTTTTAACGTCAGTGATAAGAAAAGTAACAAACATTTTCATTCATTGTGTTTTTTTTTTTTTAAAAAAAAGCATTGTGAACATATTTTACGCAGAGACAAAATTAGATAGAAAAAAATGTGTCTTTCTAGTTTCGTTTTTCCTCCTTTGTAAATTTATAACCATTCAGTTTAAATATACATGTACATATATTACAATGTATGTACCTGGACAAGGGACAAAAAAAGGAAGGAAGGAATTTCCGAAAATGAGGGGGAAAAAAAGAGGGTGGAGGTGTATCATGTCATGGGCACGCGTTTGTGTGCGTGCGTGTGTGTGACTCGCGCGCGCGTCCATCTCATAAACAATTCACAAGGTGGCAATCATTTAGTAACGGTTAAATTGAGATGGAAAGAGAGAAGGGGGAGTAAAAGAAGGGCCCCATTTCGCCCTTTCCCACCTGGTGACGATAAATAATAAAAGAAAACGTTCCTTTGGTCTACTGCCCTTTCTTTCTCTTTTTTGTCTTCTAAATTGGTTTGGTGAAAGATGGCCTCAGCTTTGTATTATATATATATATATATATATATATATATATATATATATATATATATATATATATATATATATCCAGCGTATCCATCCTATCCACCGTACACTGCAGTGCAATTCAATGAAGACACAATCACTTTTAGGACCTCCCATGTTAAAACTCACCAATACTAAATCATTGGAAAGCAATGGGAAGCAATATATTTTCAATAGAAAATTCAGAAAGAAATTTCTGATTTGGACCTACAGTGTAGTATTATCTTCTTAACAAAAAAATTTAAAACCGTGTCATGTGATAAATTTATTCTGAAAACTTTTAAAAGTTTCTAATAAAGTTGTAAACCAATAGAACGAAAACAATTTCATATTCAAAAGTTAGCAAGATTAATCAAGTAATCATGAATGAAACCTGCAAATTTACGTTTATAGTCGGTAAAACTAAAAAATAAACGATATTTTTGGAGTTACACATTTTATGCACATTAACAAAATCACCAGAAAATTGTTCATTTTATGCAAATAAAAATTTTATATTATGTATAAATAATTTAATATCCGAAGCAATGACAGCCAATGCAAAGTCAAAACGACTTTAAAGAAACCCTTTGTGACATGTTTTTCTAACAAAAACTTTTTTTTAAAGAAATGGGTTGTCAAAACCTTCACAACTTACCTCGTCCCGTCTCATGAATTGCTACGATGTTACCTATTTCTTAGCTTGAGGGTTTCGACAAAGGAGGGTGTTCTCAGGACCCACCAGAGACGCAGCATACCGAAGAGCTACCTACTGGGCAGCCCATCCACAACTCAAATTAGACTATGGCCAACTCTGAACCTTGAAGTTCGTCTTTTTCTATTTCCAAAAATTATAAAATTCGTGCAATTTATGCATTTTCATTTTTAATAAACTATTATTGCACATTTGACACTCATTTTGAAACTAAACCCGAAAACAGGTTGGGACTGTGATGATGTGCTTTGTGCTTATATATTCTTGAGTAGAGGTGGCACAATCCATCGGCCACATTCAGGTTCAGCTATGGCATGGAATGCTCTATATGCAGATAGATCACTTAGTTGGGCTACCTTTATGAATATATTATCTTGCTTTAAAATATACTTTTATGGCAGTATTTTTTAAAGATGACGACCCACCATGAAAATACTTTTAAACATAATATTACTGTCTACTGTTCCAATTTTTCAGCAAACTTTGAACTTATAAGTTGTTGTTTTTTAACAAAATTTGTATTTCACTTTATAAATAACCCATTGTAATAGAATAAAACTGTTATTTTCCTTGTATCCCTAACTACTATATTAAGACATTTGTCCTTGTGTTTTTTGCAAAAATGAAAGTTTCTACGGAGTCCGGGGTCACTGATAGTAACCTAGGCATGAAAACTGAACCCAAACATTAAAAAGTTGCTCACAAGTTACAACTTCTTCGGCAAAGTGCCGAAATATACAAAAGAGAATAGGAACAAAAAAACATTTTCTCAAGAAGTTTAAACTATAATATAAGATTCATAGGAAGTGCCCTCGATCTTTCAAACCCTGTTTTTGTTTTACACGTGTTCAAATCTCTTTCTTTCATTCGCGCCTTAAACGGAGCGAAACCGTTTCCTTGGAAGGAGACGGAACCGTTCGGTTAACCAAAAAGTGCCGAAATAAGAAGAGGGGTTTGGTGGGACACAGTTACACTGCAGGTGTCTCATATTCATTTATTTGCATTTTATCTAAACCATTTTTTTACTGACAACAAAGGACTCAACACAGTAAAGACTTAATTTTTGTAAAAATCTGCTCCCAAAACTTTATAGTAAACCCAGCTCATCAAGCCCCATAAAGCTCAAGAGGTTCATAACGGGGGGGAGGGGGCTAAGGGGACTGAAGCCCCCAGAACTTATAAATCCCCCTTTACCCTTCAGATTCCCCCAGAGACATCAAATATTTAAGTAGCCCCCAGACAGACCAGAATGCTGGTTGCTCCACTACCATGAGGCTCACAAAACCTTTAGACCAATGAAGCCCACCAGGCCCAACCCAGCTCAACGACTAAATGCAGTTCTCTATTCAGCAGTTAGTCCTAAATTAAGAGAAACTAGAAAGTATTTTAGAAAATAGCAGAATAGTTCAAACACTTCAGGATACTTCATGTTGATATTTTTTCAAAATTAACTTTGTATAGACAAATTTAAAATATTGTCTGCTAACCGTCCACTGCTTAAAGTTGGGTCATTTTCAAACTCACAAAAAAGCTTACTTTGAAATATATCAACATGAAAGTATTCTTAAGTGATTGAGCTACCATTCTAGTTTATAAAACACATTCATGTTTTTCTCTCTTCATTCTCCACCTGAAAAACAGAATAATTAAAGTTCGAGAGGCGTTTTACACTTTAAAACCAGTTTAATTTAAAATGTGTTCATAAAGACACCAAAATAAACTAGAAAAGTACAGTAAAAACTACATAAGTTTTTTTTCATGATGACAATGTTAAAAATAAACTCTTTGTTGAAATCTTCAAAGTCACAATTTTAAGCTAATCATTTTTATAACAAAACCTTAGTAGTAGTTCATTTTGAAAAAATACCATCATAATATATATTCTTTTATTCTTCTAGTTTCTATTAAACTTTTTAGAAGTTACTTCTAAAAAAGGCTGTGGGGATTTATTTATATTTGAATTTCTGTACCAATGTTGAAGTCTTGTTTCTCTTGATTTCTATTTAGAAGAGTGATTTCTCTGTGTGTTGTGTCAAATGCGGGTAAAAATTTGTTTAGAGTGCGCACACTCCGTTTCAAGTGACCATTTTATATAACAAAAAATCACGAGTGTTGATCGTGTTGCTTTTTTATATTCATTTTTTTAATACATACAGTGAAATATATAGTTGAATAATATTGCATATTTATTGCACAAAACGCATAATGACAGCCATTTTGAATAACACTGTGATAATAACAATAAATTTAATTTTAAATAAAAATGTATAAAATACAAAAGTTGCATAATCCCTAGGAATTTTACATAAAGTTGCATTATTTCAGGAAAAAAGTCTACAAAAGTATTTTTTTTAAACCAAATAAATGGTTTTGATTTTACGTTTTCTGTTATTGGTTCTGATGAATGTAGTTTCAGGTATTGTATGCACATGTATATATGCAAGACATACCTACTTTTATTTGCATAAAACAAACAATTTCTAAAAACGTTTCGCACATTTCTGAATTTTTATTTGCATAATTTTTTTTACTTTCCTAATTATTTGAAATTTTGTTTTAACTAATTATACTGAATTGAACAAAACAGTTGCATTTTTATTGGGACACCTTGTATAGAACAAAAAAAATTAGAAACCAAAATAATCAACCACATAATATACGTGTTCTTTTACATTTTGCATAGGACAGCCATCTGTCGATGATGGCACCAACGCAATAGTATTTTTTTTTTCTTTTTAAAGCCAAACCTCCTCTAATAGAAACTTAAATTGGTCAAACCCATCACCCAAAAAATCAACTCTGACTAACGCCCTTAATACTACCCCCCCCCTTTCCCGTAATATTCCTCAAAACCATATTTTTATTTAAAAAAAAAAGGTTTTTTTTCAACATAAAACATTTACACGATTGTTCCTTCATCCCATTGAAAAAAAACTCAAGATATGGATGAACACTAACTGGATTTCAGATTTATCATGTCTCAAAATATAAGCAAAACAAAACGATCTTAAAATGCCTCTTGAAAGGCGACAATAGTTCAAAATGACAAGATAAACATTAAAAAATGTAATCAATAGATGTCCTTTTACAGCAACAGTTTGCAACTTCGTGAATTTTTTCTAATAAACAATTTTCTTTGAATAAAAAATGCAAATATATAAAATATTTGATAAACACATAAAGAAGTTAAGAATTTCAATGCGAAATTCAAATAGGCCAGACAAACTTTAATTGTCCACTGTATCCACATTCCACAAAACTTTAAAAGTGAGCACAGCCAACTAAGCTCATATAGGCTGTCTCTTCCTGTCCAAGAAGCCCATTAGGCCCAAGAGCTGAGTTTTCATAAATGCCCACTACACCTACAAAGCCCATGACCTGGGCTTTTCCCAAAAAATCAACCAGACAAATAAAGCCCACAAAACCCATGAGGTCCAGGGGCTTTTTATCCTCAAATTCCCAGTCCAGGCACAAAAGTCCACTTTCAAGTGGGCTTTTTGTAGGTCTCTGACCTACTGCTCCCAGGCACAGGAGTCCTCAAATGCACCCGTTGTAGTATATTTATTAATAATAATTTATTTTATTAAAAATGTTGTGCAAAGGTGTAATAAGACCTGTTCCATGTGCACGTGTACACGCCATACAAAACTTAATATTTTGCCGTTATTTATATTGTAGATGCGGGTAAAACATTTGTTAGATAATGTCCTCAATATTTTGTCCAGAAACATATTGGCACCATGTTTCTTTTTTTTTAATCATTAGGTCAGTTTTATCTTTCTTTTCTGCAAATGCATTTTTGTCTCATGAATCACAATGACAACATAAAAGCAACCAGAACATTTTTAAGTACAAAAAGTAATTTTCAGTAAAAAAAAAAATGTAACAGAAGAATATAGAAAAAAAAGAGAGGGGAAATACTTTTTTTTGCAAAAGAAAGGATTTTTAATGGCAAAAAAACAACATAAAAGAGGGTTCCTTTCAAAAGCAAAAGATATTGCCAAAAACCCAATTCATATATAATATTGAAGTGCATTTACTGATTTTTTTAGCAGAACTTTTGAATTATTTCCTCTCGATTTCACGTTTTGTACAACATATCAAATAATCAAGAAGAAGAAGAAGAAAAATCTATAATTTAAAATCTGCATAGATGCAAAAAATTGCAGGTGGACAACAGGTCTTAAAAGGAGATAATAATTTAATTAATTAGTTATCTGATTTTAAGTCAAATTTTACATTTTTAGAGGGGGGGAGAGAGAGCTAAATGGACATCCAATGAAAACAAACAGGGAAAAAGTGGAATAAATAGACAAATCTGAAAAGATTTTAGGACTATTGTTGCCATCAATGAATGTGATGAGTTTTTATGTAACCATGGTAACAGTACATTGATTACAAAGCGAGTCATCATCATAATCATAATCATCTGGAATGAAGGATGGAGACACAAGAATAAAAATAAAAGGGACAATTTTTGCAAATTTAGAGCCCATTTTGAACAATGGACCCACCGTTTTCTCCCTTCAATCAGGTTCCACAATTGGGGATATTAGTTCGAGTGAATTAGACCCATCTTTTGCGTGTCACTTATTTTCACGGAAATCTGGATTTACTTAGGAGAAATTGAAAGAGAAAAGAGAGAGAGAGATGCAATCAAAAATTAAAATTCGACTATTGTCGTCATTTTAATACATATTGCTTTATGAGCAAAAAAATAATAATAATAGCCATGTTTTTTTTATTCTATAAACTCTTATTTCGTTTAGAAAAACCTTTTTTTTTCATTATATATATTTTTTTTCTATTATTCCCATTACAATGATGTATTTTTATTACGATATCTGATTCGATATGCTTCACATTTAATAATAAAACCTCTTTTTTAGCATTTTTATTGAGAAAAAAAGTGAATAATTTATTCTCTCTTTTTCACATTATAATATATGTCAGAAAATGAAATCTAGGGTTTAGGTTAAAGAATCAAAACAAATAAATTTAAAACACAAATGAAACAATTTATTATTAGTTTCAAAAAGTGTTTTTTGACATTGCTCATGATTTTGAACTAATAATTCAAAGGTGTGGAAACTGTTATTTTTGGCTGTTTGAAAAATGAATGAAAACTTTAAGAAAATAATTCAAAGTTTGTTAAAACTAGAATAGTCATTTGTTAAAATCTATTTTCATGTTATCTTATTAAACAGGTAAATTGAGTTCTGGTAATTTGAAAATCATGTTTCCAATAAAAGTTGCAAATTCGATGCAATTTCAAATCGCCATAAGTTTATTTTAAATGATATTATCAGCATGAAATTACCTTTTATTATTAAACTTATGCTCGTATATTCTAATTTCTAGCAAATTTTATAAACTGTTTCGATTTCAAACATGCAAAAGTGTTATGACAAGTTATTTTTGAAGTTACTAATAACAATTATAAGTGAACAACTAATTGATTACAATTACTTATTTAAAAAAAGAAATTAATTACAAGTACTTATTTTTGAAAGAATTTGAATTACTTTCTAATTACAAATCAGATGATTTGTGTGACATCAATCAAATGCAAAAACATTTAATAAAAACAACAATTACAAAACTGAATGTAGAAAGTGACAACTAAACGTACTTAATTCAGTCTGCTGTACAAATAATTAGAACTAATAACTAAAATTACTAACAATAATTAGAATTAATTACTTAAAAATACAAAAAAGCAAAAGTCATGTGCATGATTCATTAGAAAAGCTAATTAAGTTCAATTAAAAATTACAAATGTATGTCCTGAATTAGTATTTTACTTCGGAAAAAAAAAGTAATTTAATTACAATACTTCATTATTTTTGACAAATTACTTATTAAAACTGAATGTTTCATTTGTAGACCTATGAGGTATTTATTGATAACATGTTGCCACATTTTTAATAAATAAAAGTAAACAATAAATTGTGGTAACTTACACCAAACAAAAGACAAATTGCTCATAATAATAATAAGAAGAACGAATTATTAGTACAGAACCAACAGCATTTAATTTATTACTTGTCAGTTGAAATTTCTTCATTACTTTCGAAAAACATGGGTCAGTTTTTTTTTTTTTTAAATCACAGAAGAAAGAAAGAAAAGGTTGGAATCTCCACATTGAATGAGTGAGTGACTGATTGACTGACCCCCAACACCATTTCAGAACAAGTCAATTACTTTTTTCTGAAACATGTTTCAAGCAATTGAACAGTTTCAACAAAAAAGAAAAGAAAAAAAAAACGACTCCAAGGAAAAATTGGTTTTAAAAAGTCTTGAGGGCTTTGTGTGGTTGATACTCCAGAGTAGAAAAAAAGGTGTATCATACAGGAGGAGTTGTCAAAGCAGCTTCAACCCCACCTGCCCATTATGTGCATAGTTGAATCTCTTAATTGGACTTTTGCACCATATGTGCCCTCCTCACCCCCACCCGTATTGCCCTCCATCATGGCTCCCTTGTGTTCCTCTTCCTTCCTTCCTTCCTTGTCGCGTGCTTGCTCTTGTTATCCAGCACAAGCTTTATTGAGAATTAGTAACTGCTTCATTTGAGAAACGCAACTGAAAAAAAAAACCTCAAGAACGGAACAGGACGTTTTTGAACAAAATGAACTTATATTGCATTAAGTATTGTAATCCCCACCAAAAAAACAGCAGAAGACACATTATAATTATAAGTATATTAGTATATTACCAACCTAAGATGCATTGAGCTTTATGGGTTCCTTTTATAAGTGGTGCTCAACCAATGTCATCATTTGAGCCACTTGAAAGTGGCCTCCTTTTCAGAAGCTTTATGAACAGCTCATTTCGGAAGTTTTGAGACTTCATTACAGAAAAAGTCATACCTTATGATGTCCAGCCTTATTTGCTATTATTTTATGACTGTCATTTTATGGCACTAAAATGACAACAAAAGCTAAAAAGCTCATTTTGAAAAATATCAACATGAAAATACTCTTAAGTCATTGAGCAACCCTTCTAGTTTCTAAAACATTTTCACATTTTTCTTAATTTTGCTCAGGATTGAAAAAAGAATAATCAGAGTTCAAGGGTTTTTTACATTTTAAAACCAGATTCTGAAAGAATTCAAAGTCTGTTACAAACTAGAATAACAGAAAGTACTAGGCCTACTACAGCGATGTTTGTCACTACTCACACATCTTTAAAAATAAACTATTTATTTTTACATCAGATTGCAATGAAAAGTTTACTTTTGTCAAACTTATCTAGCAAAATTTTGAATTTTCCTTTCAGCTGCTTCCGAAATAAAATAAAAACTTTACAATAATTATTGGTTAAAATCATTTTGTCAAAATTGTATGATTGCAACTTTCTATGTGAATCCCTTTAAACAAATCAACTGTGGCACGCGTGCCAACTGTTTGCCATTCCAGTTTCTTGCCTCTGAAAGGTCTTAAGGCCCAATGAATACATGCAATTACCACAAACGGCAAACACAATCATCAAGAGGCCAATATATATTAGCCACAAAGTAATATGAGACCTCGGGTCGCACCCCACCACACACACAAACTCATTCAATGATTTTTTTACCCCAATTTTAACGAATGAAGTTCGTTTTTGTTTCACCCAACAACAACAAAAAATACAGAGAGAAAGAAAGAAATCAAGGTGTGTTTAAACGCTCAATTACACGCAGCCACTGTTAATTATGATTGTCGGCAAATGTTAGTTTAACCCAACTGAAAAAAAGCAATAAAAATGTCTCACTTCCAACAAAACAGGACCTTTTTTCTTATTTAGGTACCCTTCATAACTCATGTTTTTTTTTAAAAAAAATAACTTCATTTTGTTACGAGACAAGAAAAAAATGTCTAACCATCTTGAGACTTTTTAGTTAGGTCAGTCAAGAAGCAAAAACATAACAGCCATTTAATTCTTTTTAAGTGTTTGTTGTTCGTTTAGCACCTGACTAAAACACACTTAATTTAAAGACTTTTTTTAACAAACCAAAAAAAAAATTCCAGTCGTTCTTTTTTTTTAACTGCCAATTAGATTATCAACATTTAAAATCAGTCAAAATATTATTATTATATATATGTGGCTCGAGAAAATTGTTCAAAAAGGCCAAATATTTATTTAGTTTAAGGGGCAATTAACAATAGGTAATTGCAACAGCAAACGTTTATTTTTTAAGTTCATACAAATTTTTACGAGAAACAATTTCCAATAAAATGTTCATTTTTTATGGAGAGAACTAAAGAAAAACAAAATTACAGAAGCAACCTGACAATGTATTTAAATTCTTGTAGAGTAAAACGAACAACAGGTTAAGAATAATTTCAGGTTTAATATCTTTAATAAATAAACTTTTTATGACAGTTTTCAAATTTAAATTACCAAAAATAACTTTCATGTAAAAAAGCATCGTAGCATCGTTTTGCTATCGAGCCCATAGACCCAAAGTCAAAGAAAAAATGTTAATTTTTAAAATACACAGTCTCGTTATTTTTCATATTTAAAGTTGTCCAATTTTAATTTTTCAAAGTGCAATGTGCACCTTAAATATATGCTGATATAGTGATAGAATGACAAAAAATTAGTAAGTGTTTTTCTATTTTTAAAAGCTATTTCAAAATTGAGAATTTCTAACTCTTATGTTAAACTCCATTAAAAATAGAAAACACTTAACAATTTTTTGGACAATCTATCACTAGATCTGCATATATTTTAAGATGCACATTGCACTTTCAACCATCAAAATTGGACAAGTTTAAATATGAAAAATAAACATATTGCCGCCGCGACTATGTATTTTACAAAATTAACATTTCTTCTTTACATTTCTTCTTTAACATCGGGTCTATGGGCTCAATAGAAACGAAAAATGCTAGCGCATTTTGTGGAGATTTTTCATAGTAATTAGCCTCTTAATAATATTTTCATGCTGATTGATATCTTTCATTTTCAAACTGACATAAAGACGGATTCTTTTAAAATATATCAACATAAAAATGCCCTTAAGTGATTGAGCTACCTTTCTAGTTTCTAAAACAATTTTCATGTTTTTATTTATGTTGTTGCTTCTGAAAGAACAGAAAAGAATTACATTTGTTTCTGTTTTCAAAACTGTCATGTACAAATAAAATTTAAATTTTTAAATATATATTCAATACTAAACCTTAACAATAGTGATTCTTTACTATTCTACTTTCCAACAAACTTTCTATTTCTTCTTAAATGTATTAGATATAAAAGGAGATAGAAAAAAATAATTTAAACTCGAAAAAAACAACCTCAACATCTTATTGAAAAGCTTAATTCTTGAACAAAATAATGAGAATTTCTAACAATGGAAAGAATCTAAAACCCACCACAAAATGACCATTTCAAAGCAGATAATGTTTCAAAGACAAATAATTGCTTCTAATGAATGCCTGGTAAGAATTTTTTACCATTTTACCTCCAATAGCCTAACCAATCTTAA
Source organism: Brachycybe producta (assembly GCA_036925085.1). Taxonomy (NCBI): domain Eukaryota; kingdom Metazoa; phylum Arthropoda; class Diplopoda; order Playtdesmida; family Andrognathidae; genus Brachycybe; species Brachycybe producta. The sequence continues at coordinate 9,016,569 of JAUPFP010000001.1, read as the reverse complement.
AAGAGTGCTCACTGTTTTTCAGACTTTAGTGTTTCTATCCCTTATCCACAGTGAGCTCAATTCAAATTTCTGAAGGTAAAACCTACTTAGTAGGCCTAGACCTATACAGTATGCTGTACATGCAGGTATACTTTTTTCCCCTGTTCAAATTGTGTGTGTAAATAAATCAAAGCCCACATACTAGGAGAAAACCATTGGAGACAGAGACACTAAGTATAGGTTTCAATGTATGACATCCTTGTAAACAATAGAAAAATCTTATGTACGCCATTGCATTGCAATGAATAGAACAAGAAAAGAAAAAAAAAACCAAAATGTTGCCAGTATATTGTGTTTCAATACAAAGAAAGTTCAACACATTTCTTAACCTGAGCAATCTCAAACAGGTGTGAATCTTGGTGACAATACTTGCAAAAACCATTGCACTATATCTTACTGATTTATCTTAAACTACAAACATACAGAGTGACTATTCAAGCAATTAGAAGCATACGTCACAACATGATCCCTTAACAAAAATACCCCTCTAAAGGTTAAAAGGTTACACCCCTTCAAAATGTTTTAAACCCCTTTAGGTTATTCATTTCGTAAGCTCGTGCCCTCTCTCCATTCATAGGGTGTTTTGGGGTGTTTACACCTTTATTAAACAGGTAAGAAGGTAAAATGTCAAATATTTGCTCAACTTATCAAAAAAGTTTACACGATATTAGTGAGAACTTGTGGGCTTATATAACCGTTACAACTTACAAGTAAATTATAGAAACTTCAACATGTAAAAGTGATGATACAAAACGTTTTTATATTTTCCTTTTAATCTACAATAGGCCTTACTGTTGTATGTCTATATGGGGTTTTATTGAAAAGGTTTTTTTTTACATTTGGCCATTAGATTTATAAGTGGTCGTATGACCACTTGGAGCAAATTTGTTACCACTTTTACACGCGTGCAGCTGCTTCAATTTTCGGGATTTAGATCTAGAATTTAGATCTAGTATTGTACTTACTGGCCGTGGTGGTACTACTTTTAGCCCTTTTTATGCATTCATTTAAATTCTATACATTATATTCAAACTACGAGTCTTTTTTCATATAAATGTTCGCAAAATATACAAATGCAAAAAAAACAGAATAGACCTGTGGATATTTTTAATATCAGAAGTAGCTTTTAGAAACTAGAAATAGCAAAAAGGGTATTTTTATAGTGATATATCTGATACTTCAAAAGAAACTTTATTTTTAAACTTTTTCTCACAACTTCAAACAAGAATCATGATATTTATTTTGAAATATAAACAAAAATCAAGATATTACATTTTTTTATATTTTGATTAATATTTTTTTAATAAATAAAATAAGTATATTTCATTAAAATTTAAATATATACCTCATTTAGCAGGGACAACACAAAATAGTGAAACACTGTAACTGATTCCACCATGTAAACTTTTAGCTCAGAAGTTCATAACATACATAACACTTAATTTGTTCTACAATATTTGTTAAAAATATTTTAAAAATCTGATTTATTCATTTTTTTAAATAAAAATAATGTGATTTAAATCGAATCCATCCTGATGTCAAATACTCGATTTTTGTTTTTCATTCCTCTGAAGTAAAAATTGTGCTTCTGTAAACGCATTTGTTCTTTTGTTTTAAAACTATGATAATTTTGTTTCTAAACCCATTTTCAATTTATTTTTAAATTTTAATAAGTCGAAATAATTCTAGTAACCGCAACATTAAAGTTATAACAATCTACTTAATCAATAAGCAAAAATATAAGCTCTTTTAAGAGCCATTCGGTAACTCTTGATATTTCTAAAAAAAAAAGACCAGACTTACGAACCCCGCTTATCCAAAACCCCTTCTTTTTTAAACTTAAAATTTAAACAATTCTATCCAAAGGGGTTCAAAAAGAATTGAAATTGAATCCAATTGAAGAATATGTTTAATAAAAAAAGGGTGAAGGACGACATTATCAGAATAAAAATAGACTCTGAAAATCTGTCGTCTGTTTTAACCTTTGTTTAAATTCAGAGCTAAAAGGGTTCTCTTCTCTTCTACCTCTATGGAACCTACTGTATTAGGAACAAAAACAGAAACGAAAGGGATTGATGATCAAGAACACCATTATGGACTTTAGTTTCTTTTATATCAAAAGGAATCAAAAAAGGGATGGACGGGGATATCTTTTACATTAAAATGAAAGGATTGATGAGGATCAAATTACAACTCTTTACTATTTCAACTTTTTATTAACATATATTTAAAAAACCTGCCTTGAATGTCTTATTGACGTATAATTTTATATCAAAGTTAAACAGAATTTAGAGAACAGCTGAAGTTTGTGAAGAATCTCTTATTTAAATATAAGAGAAAGAAGTTGTGACTTCGAGCTCTGGTCAAGTTTATGTGGATTACGCCTTACGACTTATGCTAGACTGATATTTCTGACACCAAAATGGCCTTGAATGAATGAATGAATTTGAAATGGCCTTGCTATTTACTACCACAGCAATTAATTCATCACTTCAATCCTTTTCTGTAAACATTTTCCCGTACAGTATGCAGAATGTAACTGGCCAGAGCATCATATTGTAACTGTTAAGAGTGCGTTTAGACTACTCGTGTTCGTATTCGGGCTTGTGCCCTTCTTGGGCTTGGGCTCATGTCAACTGAGGGTTGAGATTAGTTACTCGATCGGTTTTGACTCGTGCTGATCTAATGCGCGACAACGAAGTTTTAATTACCAGTGCAAGTTTTATTATCATGCACTCATTGTTGGAACAAACGTCACGAGTACCGCGAGCCAACTAAACTGTGCTCGTCCCCGTCCAATGACTTGCAAGTCTTGACAAGTACCTCATTGATGTACCAGCTCCAGGCGGAGCCAGACGAGCCTCCTGGCTTGCGTTACTTGTGCTATTTGTATCGCTACTTGTGAATCCGTCCACATTACTGGGGCATGTCGACGAGCTGCCTCACCGAACCCAAGTAGTCTAAACGCACCCTTATATAAAAATGTGGGTCTAAAAATCGAATAAAAACTAAAATGTAAACAAATTGCAGATGGGCCAAACACAAACAAGCGCCATAATTTCACTGTTTCTTCAATCTTCACGGAATATGTACTGTATATACCGAATGATAATAGTAAATAAACAAATAGAACAAACCTGGACAACGATAACAATTGATTTGATAACAGTAGAAAAATAAACTTAAATAATATTTTAGAAGTTACACCTGTCCATGTTGTTGGATGACATCTGCAACATTTCAATTGTTGCAAAAAAAAAGGATAAACAATTGGCAAAATGGTCAAATTTGTATTCTTTTTTGTTCAACTGTAATTTCTATTTTTAGAAGCAACAATAATAAACAAAATTTTAAAGTTTTTTTCATTTAGAGACTAGAATAGTCGATACTAGTGGACTGAGCCTCTATATTTTTTCTAGTAGACGCTTATACTAAATAGCATCTTAACAATGACATCTTTCAAATTTCACTTTTTATGACAGTTTGACCAAACCCTCAGGCGTCGCACTCATAAACATCGCAGGGCCGACTTTATCCTAGTTGCTGCCTTTACACTATTTGATGCCCAGGACAAGAATAGGGCAACTGCTCCTTGCAAACAAACTACTGTTATGTACCAGTGATGATTGTTAGAGAAGATTGATACTTTAAATGAAACTTCATTTTTTTTTAGCTTTGTAAGGAGCAAATTCACTTAGGAAAGTGTTTTTATTAAAAGCATTTACAAATTTCATTTCCTATAGTCTGATTCCGGGTATTACTGATCTCAGATAACTTTTGAATAACTTTAATTTTGAAAAATGTTTTTCTGATTTCACAACAGTTACTGGAATGATGATAAATATTTTTTATAAAATTAATGAAAGTTTCATCAAATTTTTGATGCCACTCAAAAGTGATGACCAGGGCTAGTGCCATTGCCCTAAAGCCGGCACTTGAATCCAATTTAACACAAACATTTTAATTGTGTAAGCTTAATAAATTATACCGAACAAGTGGGTCCACTCTTCGTGATATAATTAATTAATCGAGTAATTCAAAGAAACCCCCTTCAAAATGAAAGTGATTTATTTATCTCATTTGTGCTCTTATGAAAGTATTAAAAAATAAACTACTATAAAAAAAATATTCATTGCTCGTCTTCTAAAAGTGAATTATATTCTAAGAGGATTTGAGGGGCCAATTGAGGGCAGGTGCAATTTATATAAGCATCTATTCCATTTGGTCCACCCGTCTTTACCTTAATATAAAAATCATTTAGAATTTAGAACAAGAAAAACAACAACAACCATGAAGTATTTCATCATAAAGTAATACTATAAAAAGGGGGGATTGCAATCATTTTAAATTGCAAACCACACCTCATCATCATCATCATCATCATTATCTTCTTCTTCTGCAATTATTGCCCCCACCCCTCTAACATTTACATAAAATCGGGATAAAACAGGGGAAAAGAGACAAAGAGAGGTTGGTGTCCACCCACGATAAAACATTTTGGACACACTTTCACGTATTACCATATAAAAAAATCTATTATGGGACGGTAAAAAATATAAAAGGCTTCATTTTATAAAGTAGAAAAAAAGACCCTTTTTTAAACGAACCAAAAATATCACTTAATGAGAGAGCGCAAAATGAACAGAGTTTTCATCTAATATGCATAATTTACATATATGCAAAAGAGATTACAAAAGGAATTTTGAAAAAAAACTTGGAATAAAGGGGGGGGGGGGGTTATTTAGTATTCATAGATTCATCCACTTTCACTTGCAACAATTTCATTCTCAAATATGAGGTAAAGATGCTTTGAAATAAACAACAAAAAAGGGTGAGATGAGTAATTATTAAGAAAATGAGGAATTCTAATAATAATAATGGACGAAATCAGAAACTAAAGACAATTTTGTGTTCTGCACAGAATAAAAAATCGATGAAAAGGATTGACGGCTTCACCTTCCTGAAAGATACATGGCACTTATATTAAAATGCCTTATACCCAATTATGCCTTATGCCTTATAGATCGTTGCTTATACCTAGTACACACCTGACGCCATTTTGAATATTAGCAGATGACAGTTATAGTTCCACTTTTCGCCGTTTAGTGGCGCCCCACAGCTAAGCCATTGAAGCCAATGAGAAAGAGAAATTCCTTTTTTAAAAAATCAGAAAACAAAGCAGAAAACAAATCATTTGCCTGAACCATGTGTTCAGGCAAATGATTTGTTTTCTGCAACGAAAATTGTGATTTTCAAAATTCAAATTGTAATATGTACATAACAATATTGCTCATCTAGTGATAAGTTGGTAAACATTTATAAACTAGTGTGGTAACCCGTCATAAATGACGGGAGCCAAATTCACAGGCAATTGTGTCCTGCCTTAGAATTTCTTTTCCTCCGCCCTTTTATGACGTCAGACCAAGTAACAAACCAATTAGAAATTGATGACGTTCATAAAAGGGCTGAGCAAAAGAAATTCTTATGCTGGGCACAATTGCCTGTGATAAATTCTAGTTTAGTTTTGCTACTATTATCCCCTCCCCTTTTTTATATTTGAAAGAGAGCGTTCTTTCTGGTGTGCACATGCCACGAAAGCTACTCCGTTTATGCATTTTATAGTGTGACGTGGCTGGCCCTTTGGCGCAAGCATTTTGACATGGTGGTGCCGGCTCTGTTGGACCAGCCATCGATGATTTCACCGCTCTCGACATTTCTGCTGTTACAGTTCTTTCGTGAACTTTTAACCACTCTTTAAAGCCCACAAAAAGACTTTCTCTTAGGGATCTTCTGTACAGGGCGTGACGACTACGATAGCACCCTTCTGTTGAGTCACCTGGAGGCTCCAAGCAGAGGGGCTCGGATAGTGTCCGAGTGCCTCTGTTGGGCGTTCCGCTATATCTGGAACAAATCAACTCAACACAATATACACTAACACAAATTGAGGTAGATAAAAATAAACTCTTTACTCGTTATCTTTTACATTGTTTCGTTTACATCTCTTCAGGTTATTATACCAAATCTTTTAGATAGTCAGAACTATTTCGATCTGAACTCCCTCAGTAGCTCTGACTAATTGTCCCAAACATAAACGGCACGGCACTCTCGTTTCTGTCTCTTGGGAGGGGCGACTGTCACCTTAGGGCTCAATGATTGACAACTGGGCCAATCATTGGCCCGGGCTGAAACTATTACCTTATAAGGAAAGATATTTTTGAGACTCTTCGCAATTTCTCACGGTTCGACTTGGTTCCTCGAATTCACTAAGAATTCGGGCCATCCAAGTCTGGACATCTGTGCACCAAGGGGTGCCATACTGACAGGAATTTCTACGGGGTGTTCCACCATTCTGCCAATACAGGGTGTCACACACACCCCTTCTTTGTAGGAGGCACTTCCCTGGGCCTCTCACTCCTCCAACTGTTAACCTTTAGCGGTCAACTCTCTGATATAGAGCTGTGAGCTCTTCTCTTTGACCATGAGACCCTTCAACGAGGCACGTGCAATTTATGTCTGTTCCTAGTCATTACAAGATGAATGACATAAAAACAAAAACTCTCTGAAACGAACAAAAACAAAATACTTATTTTGATTGATTACACAGAATGCTACTGATTCTTTGACTATGTGGCTAGAGCTGCGAAAAGCTCTAAGGACGCCACCCCTATGGTTAAACTATATAAACGAAATACAAAAATATTAAATAATACAAAAAACTTTATATTCGATGCATCTGTGGAAAGTTTTGATATTTAGTGAAATAATCACTCTCATTAAATTTATAGCATTTTTTGTCAAGTTTGGTCCGTTTTTGGCTATGCTGGGGTCAGATTTCAAATTTGAATTTTCTTTTCTTGCTAAGTAGGCCTATTTGGATGTAGTGTATCATCTGACAGTTTCAGTTAGTTTGACCACCTAGACACTAAACAAGAAAGTAAAGCAATCAGATATACCTTTTTGTTGTAGAAATTATAAATTACTAGATAAAAGCCATAAAATTCACGGGGACTATTCAAATACATGTATCAAAATTTTGGTTAAATATGGTTGAATTAGCTCATATGCCATATAAGGTGTAATAGAGTGTAATAATTTTGCGGTTTTCTAAACGAAAATTTCGATATTATTTTGACAGGACGATGCAGATAAAAACTACATGTGTTACAACACTTTTGGAAAGGTAACAGTAACAGTAATGAAATAATTTACACTTAAAACGTGTTTTGTAAGTTTAATTATTTATAATGAAGTATTTTTCATCAGCACTGCAGAGAATAATACTTTGAAGTACAAAATACCCCTTATGGACTTCATTGAAGACGAAGAGTGGTGAAACTGCAAATAACATTCGAATATTTATATATATATATATATATATATATATATATATATATATATATATATATATACGAGGAAGAGTAAAAAAGAAAGTTACAAACTAATGCAGTGCATGATATAATAAACATAGAAACTTGCATTTTTAAATATAGGTGCCAGCACATTCCATAGCCCTGTTAAACTTGAATTTGTTTGCATATGTGTCAGTTATGTGTTTTTACAGTTTCATTTAAGATGGCGACTATGCTACAGGAGTGTACGACCCTTGAACAGCGCGCAGTAGTTCGATTTTTCTGGGCAAATGGACATTTGGCTAAGGATATTCACAGACAAATGATCCCTGTGTATTGGTGAGAACTATTTGTCACATCAGGCTGTTTACAACTGGGTTGATAAATTTTCACGATGACGTTAAAACATTGAAGACGATGAGAGACCAGGACGGCCAGTTCAAATTGTGACAGATGCAGTTGTTGACCAAGTTCAAACAATGATCCGAGCCAATAGACGTTTGACAATCAACAACGTGGCGGATGCTCTTGGATGTTCAGATGGGACAGCCTATAGCATAATCCATGATAACCTCGCATTTCGGAAAGCTTGTGCTCGTTGGGTACCTAGAAAATTGACTTCAGTACAGAAAACACACAGAATGGGTCTTGCTTTGGAACACCTTATTCATTATGAGGTTGAGGGACTTGACATGCTCAGTCAGATTGTCACCGGTGATGAATCATAGGCTCATCATTTTCAACCAGAATCCAAACATGCAGCGATGCAATGGAAACATCCTTCATCACCCGCAATGAAAAAGTTTAAAATTGTGCCATTAGCAGGACAGGTTATGGTCACTGTTTTTGGGACTGTCATGGCGTTCTGCTTGTTCATTTTCAAAAGCCAGGAGAAAATGTGAATGCTGCAACATACTGCAATGTTCTGAACAAACTGAGAAACTCAATTCGCCGAAAACGCCCTGGACTACTGGCCCATTGAGTACTGCTCTTGCATGACAATGCAAGACCGCATACAGCACATGCAATGCTTGACACCATTGCAAAATTGAAGCGGGAACTTCTTGAACATCCTCCCTACAGCCCTTAAAGAACATCTTGTTGATAAACGTTTTTCCAATAATGAAGAGGTTCAAAATGCTGTACATAAGTGGCTACGACAGCAACCTACATCTTTTTATAATAAGTTGATAAAGCGATGGGACAAATGCTTATGTATTTGCGGAGATTATGTCGAGAAATAAATGTCTCATGTATACGTTAGTTCGTCACTTACTTTTTTATTTACTGCATTTTGTAACTTACATAGTGACTCTCCCCCGTATATGTATGTGTATATATATATATATATACTAGTGGGGTAACCCGTCATAAATGACGAGAGCAAAATTCACAGGCAATTGTGCCCAACATTAGAATTTCTTTTCCTCCGCCTTTTTATGACGTCAGACCAAGTAACAAACCAATTAGAAATTGATGACGTTCATAAAAGGGCAGAGCAAAAGACATTCTAATGCTGGGCACAATTGCCTGTGATAAACTAGTTTAATTTTGCTACTATTATCCCTTCTCCTTTTTATATGTTTGAAAAAGAAAATGATTTTTCATTTTCTCTGTTGTGCGCATGCGCGGCGTTTGTTCCTTTTTTACTCCTTTCATTTGAATTTCAGTCACCCCTCCCACTTTTTCCCCCTTCACGTTTCTCTCCCCCTTCACGTTTCTCTCCCCCTCATCTACCCTTTCTAACCTTTTCCCCACTCCAATTTAATATCATGGGGTTCTTGGATGGGAAGGGTGCAACATATAGTTGACCTTGAGAAAAAAAAAGCAGTTAATTTATTCAAATTTATATAAATTCCGACGTGTTTCAATTTTTGCACAGCGTTATCACAGACGTACAGATAGATAGATACCAACACACACTCACACAGACCTAGGATATTATTATATATATAATATCCCAGGTCTGTGTATGTGTGTAAGGAGTAACAAAACCATTGAAGCACGTCGGAATTTATATAAATTTGAATAAATGAACCGTTTTTTTTCTCAAGGTCAATTATATGTTGAACTCTTCCTTTGGAAAGTGTAGAAGGGGAGAGAGAGAAAAGTGGGAGGGGTTAGGGGAAGAGGTTGGAAAGTGTAGAGGGGAGAGAGAGAGAAAAGTGGGAGGGGGTGACTGAAATTGAAATGAAAGGAGTAAAAAAAGGAAAAAACGATGCGCATGCGCACAATTGCCTGTAAATTTTGCTCCTATCATTTATGACAGGTTACCCCGCTAGTTATATAAGATTTACAGTGCAATAAAAATATATTTAGATAAGAGAATTAAAAACTTTCAAATTATTTTCTTAAAAAAGTTGCCTTAAACTGTTGTTCAATGTTGAGACCTACATTGTGTAAAAATTTAAAGCCTAGCCCATGATACTTTATACTGGACCCAGCCCACAAAGCCCACCAGGTCCATGGGCATTTAACATAAAAATGCCGATCCAAGCCCCACCGTGTCCATGAGCTTTATGTAGGTCTCTAATTTCCATACTTAAATGGTTCACAAGTTCACATGCTTACCAAGAAAAGACACTGCCCCATTAATGGCTTTTAATATGTTTATTTTATTGATGGGCCAGTCAGGAATTTGTTATACTTTTATTAATATGTGAAATAATATGTGATTCAGCTCTATACATTTGTAAAGAATCCCATGAGAGAAATGGTCAAACGCCTTCCAAACCCGTGATGCCCACAAAGGCCACCAACCCCATGAGGCCCACAATGCCCACCAAACACCCCAGGCCCATGAAGCCCACCAGGCCCACTGGCCCATGGGCTTTATGTAGTGTCCTAGTTCAATGTGTCCGTTCTACAATAAAATTTGTCCGGAAATTCAAGAAATATAATATAATGTATTAATGTCAAATGTTGCAATTTACTTCGAGGTAATAAATTAAACGAAATGTCCTTAAACCCAATTAAATTGTCATAGTTCCACATCCTCCTTTGTCTATTTCTCATTATTCACATCATTTATAATTGTGCTGGATATATATATTTACAGGAACTTTGCATTTATACGCAATCATTTTAATTTTTTTAAATAATGACAACAATTTTTCGAAACCATTTCAAATTGGAAAATAATCAAGATTTCCCAATTTCATATTTTTATCGAGACCAAAGCGAGTTATGCTCGCTTGTATAAATACGAAATCATACAATCTGCGTACATTCATTACAAACGTTAAAACTTATCAGACGCACAAGTCAAATTACATCCTTTTAACATGGAAAAATATGCAAAAATGTATGCCGTGATTGCAACGTGTATTCTAGGTGCGACTTTGGTTATTGGTGATGTTACAAGTGATGTAAGTTTGAATTTCTATGTTGTATTCATTTGTTTCGGATGAAATATGTCACACAAAAGCTACCAACTAAGGTAGCCTGCAAAAACAAATCGTGTTACTTTCATGTTGTGAGTCAAAACTTAGTCAAAACCGATTAAAAATGGTTATTACTGACAACCTTTCGAATTAAACATAATTCATATTGAAAGCTTCAAACAAAAAGTACAAAAATCAAATATGCTTTAATACATTGTATTTCAATAATAAAGTATAAATAAAACAAAATTAATTAAAATTTTCTAATGAATTAATTAAATTTTTCTAACGAATTAGTTAAAATGTTTTTCAGTTTTTAACAAAAAAATTAATTTAAATAAAAATCCGATCAAGTAAAAAAAAAATACATAAAAATAACAAAATTACTTAATAGTTTTAATTTAAAATCATGGTTTTTCTTCTTCTCTGATTCCTGGATTATTTACAGAATAATTTTCCCTCGAAAAATCGCTAAATGTCTATTGGGGGGGGGAGGGGGTTTAAAAAAGGAAATAGGTGGCAAAAGTAGTATGTTCTAAATACATGTGTAAATCGATGCGATGGCATTGTCACTTATTCCTCTTGGCTTTTAAGCCCCTCATCATATAAGATTACAAAATGAAAAAAGTGTTCTCAATGATTTAGTAATACATTTTTTATTCCTTTCAGACATTCGATGAAACAACTAAGTGTATGCCTCCTCTACAAGTAAGTGATGATAAATAATTAGGTTTCAACTGTTTTATAAGTTTTTATTATAATTTCACTTTGAAACAGGCAATTGAAGTCATGCTCACCTGTTACAAAACTATCACTGGATCGGTTTTCGACCCGTCAACAACCAAAGAAAGCGATCTAACAATCGAAGTATGCAATTTAAACACAGTTTATTTATTGAATCCATATATAAAAAAATAACTATTTTATTCGTAGGTTAGAAGAAAGGTTCTATTTTGTGTTGCCGAAAAATTTCAGATTGTAAGTATAAGTGCAACAAAATCAGATATCTGATAGTTTTAGTTTTACAAACTAGAAGAGTTACGAAAAAAACCTTTTTTAAATTTTATTTTCAAAATAAATAAGTCTAATTTCGAAAACTAAAAACTTCAGACTTTTAAAACCGCTCTAAACGTTGATATTTAATTATAAAAATATAGAATCTAGATTAGCATCCCGTAATTAGATGCTTCTATTCTTGTTTCTAAAACGCTTTTAAACCTTTTCCTAAAATTATTTTCAAAACCGGAACTCGAAAAGTATTCCGAGTTGTAATGATAGTTTTCCCTTACAAGGAGACCCGTTTTTACATTGTTGCAATATCGCTCATGCACCATGCAGCCCCCCCCCCCACCACCACAAATTATATCAGAGCTCCCAGGACGTTTTACCCTCAGTACCTTAAATTCGTCATTGTTTCAAAAAGTGCGTCTTCGACTAAGATATGCCTTTGTTTTCACTTAATCCAGTGTTTAGATAACTTTTTTTCAGTTTTAAATAAATTATTTATTAGGTCACTTCTGATGGAAAGACGTTCAATTTGGATAAAGCAATCGCAGGAATTAGCTTTTATGAAGCGGACGAAGCCGTAAGTGACATAGACATACGATCAGACATACGTACGTTAGCAATAAAGCAATTTTGAATTTCAATTTGGCCCAAAACTGCTTTCAGATCAAAACAGCTCTAATCGCAGGCATTAAAGATTGCGGAACAAAATCGGTAAAGTATTACTTAAGCCAAAATTGGCGAAAAATGCAACAAACACAAGTATAGTTCCAATTATAAAACAATTGTCTCTTAAACGTTATAGGCTGATGGTCAAGCTTTCATTGTTTGCTTTCACGACGCTTTTCTTAAGGTAAAATGAAGCTCATGATGACGTTTACCCTTTTAACCTGCGTTTATAGTCGGCATTTAAATCGAAATGCCAACAATAAACATGACAAGTAACAGCTAAACATTGATTAATTTATTTTCTATTTGCAGGAATGTAAATAGGGATTCAAATCAACTTCTTTCAAGTAAAATCAAAATTGTAGAATATGAATATTGTTACTTTTGTCGTTTAGGATTTAATAATTACAAATAAAATATCTTCTTGCTTCATTTTATGACTTATTTTTATTAAGTATTAAGTCTTAGTTAAGTAGACGACACCACCTTAGGCTAATGTCATGGTGTGTGACATCAGCCAAAAATGGACCACAGGCACTCTCAATGGCGATCCAAAGAACCTATCAAAGTGGCATTTCCAGTGGCGTAGCTATGCAACCACAAGACCCGCAACTGCGGGGGGCGAGGGTGGGGGGCGCAGGAGGTTTGGGGGCGCTAAAAACGAAATGAAAGTTTTAAGCCTTAGTATACACCGGATTCTTTGTTGCGAAACATTGTTGCAGAGCTGCTCCGATTCAATGTTGCGGGGCAGAATCGCAACTGACGCGATTCAGACCCGCAACATTGTTCCGTGTCTACACCTACACTCAGTGTTTCTTCCTCCTTCTTGCTTTCAGCATGTAAATATTACCAGCGGAAGTGGCCCTTGCAATATGGGCCTACACGATGATTTATAAAGAGGGGCAAATAAAGCAGAAACGGTGGTGGGCACACAAGCTCTTCTCAGCTGAGAGCACATTCGGTTTAAGCCTTTTGGACACCCTGAAATTGGAAGATGGGGCAGGATTTCTAAATTTAATTTCTTTTATTTTCCTTTGTAGTCAGAAGACCATAACTCCCCACAAACACAATTCATACAGAAGGTTTTCAATTAGTTTAAGAATATTTTCAGTGGTGCACATATTTTTGTAAGTCTAGTTCTATAGACTTAAAAAACGACGTGGACCACTGAAAAAAACTCATTTAAAGGGCTCAGTTTGCTTTTAATTATTAAAGACGTCTTTTATAATTAAAAGCAAACTGAGCCCTTTGAGTCTTTGTTCAAGTTTCAACTTACAAAAGACGTCCACACCATGAAATGTCCCGCAACAATGTTGAAATGTTTCCCATTTCGATGGGACTCAAAAAACATGAATCTGAGCTGACGTGATTCAGCCCCGAAACATTTTAACATTGTTGCGAGACAGAATCGCAACAGACGAGTTTCAGCCGCGATTCAGCCCTGCAACAATATATCGCAACAAAAAATCCCGGTGTATACTAGGCTTTACGTATTCTCAAAAATAATTGAACAAATTAAGCGAGTGATTCCGAATTGCTTGCTTAATTTATTCAGTTCGAAAATAAATCTACTTTCATTTAATATTTACTATTAAAAACTACATATTTGCAACAGTAAATCTTCATAGAGATCAATGGGCATGGCGGAACAGACGGAACAAAGGTAGAAATAGTCGGAAAAATAGTAGGAACAGTAAGAAGGTTAGATTTAGTTAAATTAAGCTTGTTGCAGGGGGGTTTGGGGCGCAGTCTCCAGTTTTTAAAGAATTATTAAATCAAATTAGTCCATTGTTCGACAATTCCCTAATTTGATTAATGGGAGGAATGGTCGGAACAATGGACACAGTTGTTTTAATAATTCTTTAAAAACTGGGGAGCTGCGCCCCCAGACCCCCAGCAACAAGTTTACTTTCCTAACCTTCGGGCTGTTCCTACTGTTGTTCAGACCTGTTCCGCCGTTCATCAAAATAGCACCCCCACCCAGCACAACCAAGTCATAGGAACGCCAAGGGACCGTAAACCCCTGGCGTACCTATGACTTGGTTGCACCCCCCCCCCCCCCCCCCCCGATCACTGGAGAAACATAATTGTTCTCTCAGTGTTAGGCTTATTTGACTTAGAACCTATTTCCTGTTGCTACTTCACAGTCGTGCAATAGCACGATGCAATGAGTAGCATGCAGTTTTCGAAGACCCATAGACCGCATTATGCTGTATCGGTCATTACAGCTTTTTTTGGGACTTGGAATATTTTTGTCCTGCTACTTCACAGTCGTGCAATAGCACGATGCAATGAGTAGCATGCAGTTTTCGAAGACCCATAGACCGCATTATGCTGTATCGGTCATTACAGCTTTTTTTTGGACTTGGAATATTTTTGTCCTGCTACTTCACACTCATGCAGTAGCATGATGCGTTTAGTAGCATGGCGGTATACAAATACCCACGATCCGCCACATATGGTTTGTATCTCTCTCAGCAGCCTTTATATAAAACAGGCTCGAGCCTCTTCACCACGACAAGGTGGAGATATACAGTAGGTACATCGAAGAGGAAAAATGTTTCTTTTACGGAAAAAAAAGAAAAACAAAAAAGAACATGCACACAGGCACACACATGCACACACAGGCACACACATGCACACACACACACATACTGGTACCCGCCAGTTATGCGTCCCAGAACACTGAAGAACAAATACAAGCACTCACGAAGAGCCGTAACGTAACATTTGTAAGGAAAACCACGAAAGTGACTATAACAAGCGTCAAAAGTTCTCTTTGAGGTCTTTTCGTTTATAGGTTCATGCAAGAAATGAAGCACAGCACACGCACATGCGCAACACACACGAGAACACTGAAGCACATGCAGGTTTTTACCAACTTACGACGAGTCCGAATCGGAATGTCTGACCGGAATCCCGCGAAATGACTATGACGATTGTCAAAAGTTCATTTCCGAGAGCTCCTCGCATCGTGGGTAGATGGACTGCTATCGAAAGGCCTGAATGATCCCTCGCCACTAGGATGTGTTATGCCTGACGACGTGCATGGTTGAGCGTTGTTGTCATGTGGGTTTTGCGCACAGAGAGTGGTCAATTCTCTGTCCCATGATTGATCTTGCTTTTCACGGGATGTGGAGATGAGTTCGCATATGAGAGCAGAGTCTTGTGCGGTCTGTTCAATGTTCGGTTGGCGATACGAACGTTCTGCAGTCAGCTCTCGATGTTTGAGAGATCTGAAGATTTTCTCTCGTTTTTGTTTAGACTTAACCGCAATGGAAGTCTGGAGAGAGTGCCACGTATGGGTGACAGTGAATGGCACACCGTATTTTGCCCACATCCGCGAAAACTCTCGAGACGGACTGTTCCACGCAGTTCCCATAGAATTGAGAAAGAAATTCTGGGTCTTCAGGTCATGAACCATTGATCTGAGATGGTAATAAACATCAAACATCGACGTCTGGTCTCATGTTAGGGAAATGCCCTGTGGACCCGTGGCAGACGTCTTATGGTTGCGCACGAAGAACATGTAGTCTCCTCATGCTGCTGCTTTGCGATTTAAGTACTTGCTTAGGCGAAGGTGAATTATGGCCAATTCCCGAATTTCGTACAATGTGATGACGAGTATTAAATAGTGTGACCACGCAATAATCAATAGCATTAAACCCGTTATGAAGAAGGTGCGTGAGTTGTTTATGTCCTCCAAGAGCGCAGGGTCGCTTACTAACGATGTGGACACGGCCACAGTTCTTTGAGTGAATGCGTCTTTCACCACGTCTTCGCTCTTCTTCACACGGCTGTCGGCTTTCTGTTTTTTTTGACCCGTGCTTTTGCACGAGTCGATGAACTGAAGACTATCTTGTTGTAAATCATCAGGAGCATTTGATATCGATGAGAGCAACTTTCTTCAGATCCAACCCTAGAATCTGGACCAGGTGTAGTTTTGCTGGTCCCTTCTTCTGGAGTTTCTTGTTTAGTTCCTCTTCTTGATTATTAAGATTTTGAATGAAATCTTCTGCTCTTTGCTGCATTTGGAGTGTCCGATAACAGTTCCTCTCCTATGTAGACTTTCTTTTTGTTTATGTCAAGGCAAAGGTTGAGGTCTTTACCGAGGTTGTTTCCCAGCAAAGCCTCATGTCGTCTTTCAATGACAATCAATTTTCTCCTGACAAGGTTGTCGTCGAATTGGATCGGCACGACGACTTGTCCCATGGTTTTTAATGGATTTCCTCAAGCACCGGTCAGATTTGGGGAAAATGGCAGTAGATCCATGAGTTTCATGTCTTTTATCGATGACTCACTGATGATGGACGTTTCAGCACCACTGTCAGCAGTCATTTCTGACTTATGACCTCCAAAGTTCACAGAAACTTTGGGTGCCGTCTGCTCATCTTTATTTTGGATCTTAAGTTCACGAGGCGTGACTGTCTCAGTCAACTTAGTCCAAATGTCTTGAATCGTTTTCGTACAACATTGGCTTTGCAACCGACAGAGACTTGTCTCTCCGGTTGAGACCATAACAGGTGTAGTTACTTTCTTTTTCACTACTCTTTGTTCTTCTTTGATTTCTTCGACAGGTGTGGGTACTTCATTGGTGTTTGCCACACACTGTCCCTGCTTAATGTTTTTAACAGAAGTAGTTACTCTCGTTTTCACTACACCATGTTCTGCTTTAGTTTTAACAAGAGTAGCTTTCTTTGAGCCTACTACTTGTTCAATTTTGTTTTTAACAAGAGTAGCATTTTTGGTGACTACTACTTGTTCTGCTTCGTTTTAACAGGTGTGGTTACTTTTGTTTTCGCCACACTCTGTTCTGCTTTATCTTTAACAAGAGTAGCCTCTTTCGTGACTACTGCTTGTTCTGCTTGGCTTTTGGACATCTTGGCATCGTTCTTTTTTGCAAACGACGTTGAGGCCCCACTTAGCAGTGGTGTTCACCGGCTCTCATCTTCGTAGATAGTACGGAATTGGATCCCATCTCCAAAGTCTGCTCTATGCGCCCGAGAGTCCTACAGCTGTGCCGCAGCACAGCTCTTCTTAGGCATTGTCGATTCCTCTTCTTTACGGGCATCTTGGCACGGGTTACCCAGACCTAAGGACATCTCTGCATAGTTGACCGCAGCCTTTCCAATAGATTCCTTCGTTATCCGGTCCCGTCGAACCTTGACGTCCACTTCAGGTTTTGGCAACTCCTCTTCTTTTGGTCTGTCTTCAACATATGCTTCATTTTTAACAGGAGTAGCTATTCTTAATTTCACTAATTCCTGTTTGACTTAACAGGTGTGGGTCCTTATTCAGTTTTCACCACACTCTGTTCTTCTTTGCTTGTCCTTTTAACAGGAGTAGTTACTCTTAGTTTCACTACAACCTGTTCTTCAATGGGTTTGGTCTAGACGTCTGTTTCAGATGTTTCGATGAGCCCACTTTGCAGTGGTTTCGTTTGTTGGCCTCCCTCATGGATGGTGCGAATTTCTTTATCGGCTGCAAAGTCGTCTTTAGCAGGAGTATTTATTCTTAGCTTCACTACTACCTGTTCTGCTTCTTTTTTTCTTCAGTTCGGTCTTGATGAGCTTCTGGTATGGCTTCATTAGGATGAACTGCTTCTTCTTTAAACATCTGGGCGTCGCCCGTCCTTTCGGACGACGCAGAGGTCCCACTTTGCAGTGGTTTCATCTGGTTGTCATCTTTATTGATGGTGCGAATCGAAATTTCACTGTCAAAGTCTGCTTCTCGATGCTTTGGAGAGTCTTTCTTCAGCTGTACCGCAGCACAGCTCTTCTTAGGTGTCTCAGATCCCATCTCTAGTTGGGTGTGTTGGCATGGGCCTACCAGACATGGGGACATCTCTGCTTTCTGGATGGCAGCCCAATCTTTAGATTCCTTCGTCGTCTGCTCCTGTTGGACCTCGACATCTAAACTAACTAACTTTCGTTGACACCTCTTCTTCTTGAACCGCAGCTCAAACTTGGTGACTCTCTTTGGCATCTTTTTTGGTTTCAACAGAAGTAGCTAATTCTAGTTTTACTAACTCCTGTTTGACTTTTTTAACAGGTGTGGGTACTTCTTTGGATTTCGCCACACACTGTCCTTTTCTCTTTGTCATTTTAACAGGTGTGGGTACATCTTTGGTTTTTGCCACACACTGTTCTTTTCTCTTTGTCATTTTAACAGGAGTAGCTACACTTAATTTCGCTTCAACCTGTCTCTTGACGGGTTCAGATGTTTCAGATGTTTTGATGCACCCACTTTGCAGTGGTTTCTTTCTTTGGCTTTCCTCTTGGATGGTGCGGCTTCGGATTCCAGTTGCAAAGTCTTCTTCAGACAACATCAGCCTAGTTGAGTCCTTCTGCCATTGAACTGCACCCCAACTCTTCTTAAGTGTTGTCGCATCTGCCTTATGTTGATCACCTGGGCACAGGGCTCCGGATCCCTTGGTTATCACTGTCTGTCGAACCACAGAACACAGACTTTTGGACTCCGCCATGGATCCTTCCTGTCGAACCTCAATGCACATAATGTGTGGTTGCTTGGAAACTCCTATTTGGTGCCGAACTGCAGCATAGACTTCTTGGTTTTCAGATGGGACTAGTTGCTTTCTGGTTCACGTCTGCTGCTTCGTTTCTGCATAGGGCATCAGTCGGTGGTCTGAAATTAAATCTAATTGTGCAGGCCAAGGCTTTCACCGGATTCGTGTAGTCCTTCTTGGTGGATCATCGAATCCCTTCGTCTTAGTTGTCAAAATACAGAAAGATTCTGTATCATGGGCATGCTTCTTGGCTATTGCTGGACTAGTTGAAATTGAGTCAAGAATAGTCAGCCACTTCAACCTA
The DNA here is from genome assembly GCA_036925085.1 of Brachycybe producta. Lineage (NCBI taxonomy): Eukaryota > Metazoa > Arthropoda > Diplopoda > Playtdesmida > Andrognathidae > Brachycybe > Brachycybe producta. Next base: position 8,997,294 of record JAUPFP010000001.1, on the reverse strand, counting down.
AAACAGATTACACCAAGCACCCAGTGATCATTTGATGTTACGAAAGAAGTATTTGTACCCAAAAGAACAAATAATAGATCTTTGTTCAGTTAAGAATGTTGCTGCAAGAATGTCAAAGGTGATTTTATGGCGTTGTTTTAACTAGCACTGTCAGATAAAATGGAAGAAAAAGTATGGTTTCTGTCTTATTCAACTTATTGATGTTTGCAATGCAAAAGTCTTCGATGACAGTTTGTCAAAAATTCGCTTCCTTCCAGACAGTCATATTCTGTATTGATCATCATGTGCCCATGAAACTTCTGAACTGCTGATGCTCAAATGTTCGGGTTGAAGAGGGCTCACATCTGGGTCAAAATAATATTCTTCATCGAGAGGTGTGGACTCATGTGGAAGTTGTACTTTGGCACATTTGAATGATTGTTTTGCTGCAAAAGAGTCTTCTGCGGGGATCGGATTTATTTCAACATCCCTTGGTCTGTTTCTTTTTACCAGATTTTCCTTCTCTTTCACGGGATTTTCGTTCGATTGTAGATAACTTGTACAGTTTTTTGTCTGTGGTCAGGAAATGCATTCGGAGGCTTTCCATTGCAGAAGACTCTGGCAGCAAAACAATCATTCAAATGTGCCCGAGTACAACTTCTACATGAGTCCACATCTCTCGATGAAGAATATTATGTTGACCCAGATGTGAGCACTCTTCAACCCGAACATTTGAACATCAACAGTTCAGAAGAGTTTCATGGGCACATGATGATCAATACAGAATATGACTGTCTGGAAGGAAGAGAAATTTTGACAAACTTTGTCATCGAAAACTTTTGCATTGCAAACATTAATAAGTTGAACAAGACAGAAACCATACTTTTGGTTCCATTTTATCTAACAGTACTAGTTAAAAATGGCGACATAAAATCACCTTTCACATTCTTGCAGCAACATTCTTCCCTCAACAAAGATCTATTATTTGTTCTTTTGGGTACAAATTCTTCTTATGTAACATCAGCTTATCACTGGATGCTTGGTGTAATCTGTTTGAGGTTGTAGTGGCTGACTATTCTTGACTCAATGGCAAGTAGTCCAGAAATAGCTAAAAAGCATGCCCATGATACAGAATCTTTCTGTACTTTGGCCTGTTTAGTACGTCTAAGCTTTGCTCTTGCCAATATTCAGTTAGATTTTACAGAATGGGAACTAAATTATGGAACAGATAAAAAAAATCCAAAGAAATGGATATGACTGTGGCCTGTAAGTGTGCCAGGCAGTTACTGCCATTCTAGAAGACACTGAATTCCTTGTGATCGAATGATCGAAAAATGTAGGTTATGAGTGACCCGCAAATCTTGTCTGAATAGCTATATGAAGTGTAGGTCACTGAGTGAAACGCAAATCTTGTCTGAATAGCTATATGAAGTGTGGGTCACTGAGTGACACACAGTTCTTGTCTGAATAGCTATTTAAAGTGTAGGTCACGAGTGACCCGCAAATCTTGTCTGAATAGCTATTTAAAGTGTAGGTCACGAGTGACCCGCAAATCTTGTCTGAATAGCTATATGAAGTGTGGGTCACTGAGTGATCCACAAATCTTGTCTGAATAGCTTTTTAAAATGTAGGTCATGAGTGACCCGCAAATCTAGTCTGAATAGCCTTATGAAGTGTGGGTCACTGAGTGACCTACAGTTCTTGTCTGAATGGTAATCTAAAGTGTGGGTCACTGAGTGACCCACAGTTCTTGTCTGAATAGCTATTTAAAGTGTAGGTCACGCGTGACCCGCAAATCTTGTCTGAATAGCTTTATGAAGTGTAGGTCACTTGAGTGACCCGCAAATCTTGTCTGAATAGCTTTATGAAGTGTGGGTCACTGAGTGACCTACAGTTCTTGTCTGAATGATAATATAAAGTGTGGGTCACTGAGTTACCCACAGTTCTTGTCTGAATAACGATTTAAAGTGTAGGTCACGAGTGACCCAAAAATCTTGTCTGAATAGCTATATGAAGTGTGGGTCACTGAGTGACCTGCAAATCTTGTCTGAATAGCTATATGAAGTGTGGGTCACTGAGTTACCCACAGTTCTTGTCTGAATAACAATTTAAAGTGTAGGTGACGAGTGACCCGCAAATCTTTTCTGAATAGCTATATGAAGTGTAGGTCACTGAGTGACCTATGATTAGTCCTAGTGTAGGTCACTTAGTGACCTACATTTCTAAAGTGTAGGTCATTGAGTGACTTTCGATTAGTCTGTCCCGAAATATAATACTGAAATAATTGTCAAACTGTCATAAAAAGTGAAATTTGAAAGATGTCATTGTTAAGATGCTATTTAGTATAAGCATCTACTAGAAAAAATATAGAGGCCCAGTCCACCAAATCCATGAGACCCACACAACTCATTATTATGTTTTTTTTTTTTTTTTGTGAAATTTCTGGCCCAACTCAACCTATATAGATCTACGTGATTTATGTACGAACATAGATCTCTAGTATCGATTATTCTATTCTCTAAATGAAAAAAACTTTAAATTTTTTTTTATTATTGTTGCTTCTAAAAATAGAAATTACAGTTGAACAAAGAAGAATACAAATTTGACCATTTTGCCAATTGTTTATCCTTTTTTTTTTTTTTGCAACAATTGAAATGTTGCAGATGTCATCCAACAACATGGACAGGTGTAAATTCTAAAATATTATTTAAGTTTATTTTTCTACTGTTATCAAATCAATTGTTATCGTTGTCCAGGTTTGTTCTATTTGTTTATTTACTATTATCATTCGGTATATACAGTACATATTCCGTGAAGATTGAAGAAACAGTGAAATTATGGCGCTTGTTTGTGTTTGGCCCATCTGCAATTTGTTTACACTTTAGTTTTTATTCGATTTTTAGACCCACATTTTTATATAAGTTACAATAGTTACAATTTTTATATAAATTGCGTTTAGACTACTTGGGTTCGGTGAGGCGGCTCGTTGACTTGCCCCAGGAATGTGGACGGACTCACGAGCAGCGATACAAGTAGCACAAGTAATGCGAGCCAGGAGGCTCGTCTGGCTCCGCCTGGAGCTGGTACATCAATGAGGTACTCGTCAAGACTTGCAAGTCATTGGACGGGGACGAGCACAGTTTAGTTGGCTCGCGGTACTCGTGACGTTTGTTCCAACAATGAGTGCATGATAATAAAACTTGCACTGGTAATTAAAACTTCGTTGTCGCGCATTAGATCAGCACTAGTCAAAACCGATCGAGTAACTAATCTCAACCCTCAGTTGACATGAGCCCAAGCCCAAGAAGGGCACAAGCCCGAATACGAACACGAGTAGTCTAAACGCACTCTTTAACAGTTACAATATGATTCTCTGGCCAGTTACATTCTGCATACTGTACGGGAAAATGTTTACAGAAAAGGATTGAAGTGATGAATTAATTGCTGTGGTAGTAAATAGCAAGGCCATTTCAAATTCATTCATTCATTCAAGGCCATTTGGGTGTCAGAAATATCAGTCTAGCATAACTCGTAAGGCGTAATCCACATAAACTTGACCAGAGCTCGAAGTCACAACTTCTTTCTCTTATATTTAAATAAGAGATTCTTCACAAACTTCAGCTGTTCTCTAAATTCTGTTTAACTTTGATATAAAATTATACGTCAATAAGACATTCAAGGCAGGTTTTTTTAAATATATGTTAATAAAAAGTAGAAATAGGAAAGAGTTGTAATTTGATCCTCATCAATCCTTTCATTTTAATGTAAAAGATATCCCCGTCCATCCCTTTTTTTGATTCCTTTTGATATAAAAGAAACTTAAAGTCCATAATGGTGTTCTTGATCATCAGTCCCTTTCGTTTCTGTTTTTGTTCCTAATACAGTAGGTCCCATAGAGGTAGAAGAGAAGAGAACCCTTTTAGCTCTGAATTTAAACAAAGGTTAAAACAGACGACAGATTTTCAGAGTCTATTTTTATTCTGATAATGTCGTCCTTCACCCTTTTTTTATTAAACATATTCTTCAATTAGATTCAATTTCAATTCTTTTTGAACCCCTTTGGATAGAATTGTTTAAATTTTAAGTTTAAAAAAGAAGGGGTTTTGGATAAGAGGGGTTTGTAAGTCTGGTCTTTTTTTTTAGAAATATCAAGAGTTACCGAATGGCTCTTTAAAGAGCTTATATTTTTGCTTAATGATTAAGTAGATTGTTATCACTTTAATGTTGCGGTTACTAGAATTATTTCGACTTATTAACATTTAAAATAAATTGAAAATGGGTTTAGAAACAAAATTATCATAGTTTTAAAACAAAAGAACAAATGCGTTTATAGAAGTACAATTTTTACTTCAGTGGAGTGAAAAACAAAAATCGAGTATTTGACATTAGGATGGATCGATTTAAATCACATTATTTTTATTTAAAAAAATGAATAAATCAGATTTTTAAAATATTTTTAACAAATATTGTAGAACAAATTAAGTGTTATGTATGTTATGAACTTCTGAGCTAAAAGTTTACATGGTGGAATCAGTTACAGTTTGTTTCACTATTTTGTGTTGTCCCTGCTAAATGAGGTATACATTTAAATTTTAATGTAATATCTTGATTTTTGTTTATATTTCAAAATAAATATCATGATTCTAGTTTGAAGTTGTGAGAAAAAGTTTAAAAATAAAGTTTCTTTTGAAGTATCAGATATATCACTATAAAAATACCCTTTTTGCTATTTCTAGTTTCTAAAAGCTACTTCTGATATTAAAAATATCCACAGGTCTATTCTGTTTTTTTTGCATTTGTATATTTTGCAACATTTATATGAAAAAAGACTCGTAGTTTGAATATAATGTATAGAATTTAAATGAATGCATAAAAAGGGCTAAAAGTAGTACCACCACGGCCAGTAAGTACAATACTAGATCTAAATTCTAGATCTAAATCCCGAAAATTGAAGCAGCTGCACGCGTGTAAAAGTGGTAACAAATTTGCTCCAAGTGGTCATACGACCACTTATAAATCTAATGGCCAAATGTAAAAAAAAACCTTTTCAATAAAACCCCATATAGACATACAACAGTAAGGCCTATTGTAGATTAAAAGGAAAATATAAAAACGTTTTGTATCATCACTTTTACATGTTGAAGTTTCTATAATTTACTTGTAAGTTGTAACGGTTATATAAGCCCACAAGTTCTCACTAATATCGTGTAAACTTTTTTGATAAGTTGAGCAAATATTTGACATTTTACCTTCTTACCTGTTTAATAAAGGTGTAAACACCCCAAAACACCCTATGAATGGAGAGAGGGCACGAGCTTACGAAATGAATAACCTAAAGGGGTTTAAAACATTTTGAAGGGGTGTAACCTTTTAACCTTTAGAGGGGTATTTTTGTTAAGGGATCATGTTGTGATGTATGCTTCTAATTGCTTGAATAGTCACTCTGTATGTTTGTAGTTTAAGATAAATCAGTAAGATATAGTGCAATGGTTTTTGCAAGTATTGTCACCAAGATTCACACCTGTTTGAGATTGCTCGGGTTAAGAAATGTGTTGAACTTTCATTGTATTGAAACACAATATACTGGCAACATTTTGGTTTTTTTTTTCTTTTCTTGTTCTATTCATTGCAATGCAATGGCGTACATAAGATTTTTCTATTGTTTACAAGGATGTCATACATTGAAACCTATACTTAGTGTCTCTGTTTCCAATGGTTTTCTCCTAGTATGTGGGCTTTGATTTATTTACACACACATTTGAACAGGGGAAAAAAGTATACCTGCATGTACAGCATACTGTATAGGTCTAGGCCTACTAAGTAGGTTTTACCTTCAGAAATTTGAATTGAGCTCACTGTGGATAAGGGATAGAAACACTAAAGCCTGATAAACAGTGAGCACTCTTTTAAGATTGGTTAGGCTATTGGAGGTAAAATGGTAAAAAATTCTTACCAGGCATTCATTAGAAGCAATTATTTGTCTTTGAAACATTATCTGCTTTGAAATGGTCATTTTGTGGTGGGTTTTAGATTCTTTCCATTGTTAGAAATTCTCATTATTTTGTTCAGTAAGATCTTGAGGTTGTTTTTTTCGAGTTTAAACTTATATTTTTTTCTATCTCCTTTTATATCTAATACATTTAAGAAGAAAGAGAAAGTTTGTTGGAAAGTAGAATAGTAAAGAATCACTATTGTTAAGGTTTAAATTTTATTTGTACATGACCGTTTTGAAAACAGAAACAAATGTAATTCTTTTCTGTTCTTTCAGAAGCAACAACAAATCAAAACTTGAAAATTGTTTTAGAAACTAGAAAGGTAGCTCAATCACTTAGGGGCATTTTTATGTTGATATATTTTAAAAGAATCCGTCTTTATGTCAGTTTGAAAATGAAAGATATCAATCAGCATGAAAATATTATTAAGAGGCTAATTACTATGAAAAATCTCCACAAAATGCGCTAGCATTTTTCATTTCTATTGAGCCCATAGACCCGATGTTAAAGAAGAAATGTTAATTTTGTAAAATACTGTACATAGTCGCGGCGGCAATATGTTTATTTTTCATATTTAAACTTGTCCAATTTTGATGGTTGAAAGTGCAATGTGCACCTTAAATATATGCAGATCTAGTGATAGAATGTCCAAAAAATTGTTAAGTGTTTTCTATTTTTAATGGAGTTTAACATAAGAGTGAGAAATTCGCAATTTTGAAATAGCTTTTAAAAATAGAAAAACATTTACTAATTTTTTGTCATTCTATCACCATATCGGCATATATTTAAGGTGCACATTGCACTTTGAAAAATTAAAATTGGACAACTTTAAATATGAAAAATAACGAGACTGTGTATTTTAAAAATTAACATTTTTTCTTTGACTTTGGGTCTATGGGCTCGATAGCAAAACGATGCTACGATGCTTTTTTACATGAAAGTTATTTTTGGTAATTTAAATTTGAAAACTGTCATAAAAAGTTTATTTATTAAAGATATTAAACCTGAAATTATTCTTAACCTGTTGTTCGTTTTACTCTACAAGAATTTAAATACATTGTCAGGTTGCTTCTGTAATTTTGTTTTTCTTTAGTTCTCTCCATAAAAAATGAACATTTTATTGGAAATTGTTTCTCGTAAAAATTTGTATGAACTTAAAAAATAAACGTTTGCTGTTGCAATTACCTATTGTTAATTGCCCCTTAAACTAAATAAATATTTGGCCTTTTTGAACAATTTTCTCGAGCCACATATATATAATAATAATATTTTGACTGATTTTAAATGTTGATAATCTAATTGGCAGTTAAAAAAAAGAACGACTGGAATTTTTTTTGGTTTGTTAAAAAAAAGACTTTCAATTAAGTGTTTTAGTCAGGTGCTAAACGAACAACAAACATTTAAAAAGAATTAAATGGCTGTTATGTTTTTGCTTCTTGACTGACCTAACTAAAAAGTCTCAAGATGGTTAGACATTTTTTTCTTGTCTCATAACAAAATGAAGTTATTTTTTTTAAAAAAACATGAGTTATGAATGGTACCTAAATAAGAAAAAAGGTCCTGTTTTGTTGGAAGTGAGACATTTTTATTGCTTTTTTTCAGTTGGGTTAAACTAACATTTGCCGACAATCATAATTAACAGTGGCTGCATGTAATTGAGCGTTTAAACACACCTTGATTTCTTTCTTTCTCTCTGTATTTTTTGTTGTTGTTGGGTGAAACAAAAACGAACTTCATTTTGTTCGTTAAAATTGGGGTAAAAAAATCATTGAATGAGTTTGTGTGTGTGGTGGGGTGCGACCCGAGGTCTCATATTACTTTGTGGCTAATATATATTGGCCTCTTGATGATTGTGTTTGCCGTTTGTGGTAATTGCATGTATTCATTGGGCCTTAAGACCTTTCAGAGGCAAGAAACTGGAATGGCAAACAGTTGGCACGCGTGCCACAGTTGATGGTTTAAAGGGATTCGCATAGAAAGTTGCAATCATACAATTTTGACAAAATGATTTTAACCAATAATTATTGTAAAGTTTTTATTTTATTTCGGAAGCAGCTGAAAGGAAAATTCAAAATTTTGCTAAATAAGTTTGACAAAAGTAAACTTTTCATTGCAATCTGATGTAAAAATAGTTTATTTTTAAAGATGTGTGAGTAGTGACAAACATCGCTGTAGTAGGCCTAGTACTTTCTGTTATTCTAGTTTGTAACAGACTTTGAATTCTTTCAGAATCTGGTTTAAAAATGTAAAAAACCCTTGAACTCTGATTATTCTTTTTTCAGTCCTGAGCAAAATTAAGAAAAATGTGAAAATGTTTTAGAAACTAGAAGGGTTGCTCAATGACAAGGGTATTTTCATGTTCATATTTTTCAAAATGAGCTTTTTATGGTAGTCTGAAAAGGACTCAACTTTTTAGTAGCCCTAGACCATTTTTATTTTTTGTCTTTACAAAGTTCATTTTGAAAGATATCAATACGAAAATACTATATAGTAAGTGATTCAGCTACCGTTCTAGTTTCTAGCCCACTTTCAGTTTTTCTTTTGCGTTGAAACTTATTAAACGCAAAATATAACAGAAAATAAGGCTTTCATATGACAGTAAATCGACATATTTAGCTCATAACCGTGTAACAATCACAAAATACTATTATAACAATTGTTGTCATTACAGTGCCATAAAATGACAGTCATAAAATAATAACAAACAAGGCTGGACATCATAAGATATGACTTTTTCTAAAATGAAGTTTCAAAACTTCCTAAATGAGCTGTTCATAAAGTTTCTGAAATGGAGGCCACTTTCAAGTGGCTCAAATGATGACATTGGTCGAGCACCACTTATAAAAGGAACCCATAAAGCTCAGGGCATCTTATGTTGGTAATATACTTATAATTATAATGTGTCTTTTGCTGTTTTTTTGGTGGGGATTATTACAGTACTTACTGCAATATAAGTTCATTTTGTTCAAAAACGTCCCGTTCCGTTCTTCAGGTTTTTTCTTTCAGTTGCGTTTCTCAAATGAAGCAGTTACTAATTCTCAATGAAGCTTGTGCTGGATAACAAGAGCAAGCACGCGACAAGGAAGGAAGGAAGGATGAGGAACACAAGGGAGCCATGATGGAGGGAAATATGGGTGGTGGTGAGGGGTTCACATATGGTGCAAAAGTCCAATTAAGAGATTCAACTATGCACATAATGGGCAGGTGGGGTTGAAGCTGCTTTGACAACTCCTCCTGTATGATACACCTTTTTTTTCTACTCTGGAGTATCAACCACACACAGCCCTCTAGACTTTTTAAAACCAATTTTTCCTTGGAGTCGTTTTTTTTTCTTTTTTGTTGAAACTGTTCAATTGCTTGAAACATGTTTCAGAAAAAAGTAATTGACTTGTTCTGAAATGGTGTTGGGGGTCAGTCAATCAGTCACTCACTCATTCATTGTGGAGATTCCAACCTTTTCTTTCTTTCTTCTGTGATTTCAAAAAAGAAAAACTGACCCATGTTTTTCGAAAGTAATGAAGAAATTTCAACTGACAAGTAATAAATTAAATGCTGTTGGTTCTGTACTAATAATTCGTTCTTCTTCTTATTATTATGAGCAATTTGTCTTTTGTTTGGTGTAAGTTACCACAATTTATTGTTTACTTTTATTTATTAAAAATGTGGCAACATGTTATCAATAAATACCTCATAGGTCTACAAATGAAACATTCAGTTTTAATAAGTAATTTGTCAAAAATAATGAAGTATTGTAATTAAATTACTTTTTTTTTTCCGAAGTAAAATACTAATTCAGGACATACATTTGTAATTTTTAATTGAACTTAATTAGCTTTTCTAATGAATCATGCACATGACTTTTGCTTTTTTGTATTTTTAAGTAATTAATTCTAATTATTGTTAGTAATTTTAGTTATTAGTTCTAATTATTTGTACAGCAGACTGAATTAAGTACGTTTAGTTGTCACTTTCTACATTCAGTTTTGTAATTGTTGTTTTTATTAAATGTTTTTGCATTTGATTGATGTCACACAAATCATCTGATTTGTAATTAGAAAGTAATTCAAATTCTTTCAAAAATAAGTACTTCTAATTAATTTTTTTTAATAAGTAATTGTAATCAATTAGTTGTTCACTTATAATTGTTATTAGTAACTTTAAAAATAACTTGTCATAACACTTTTGCATGTTTGAAATCGAAACAGTTTATAAAATTTGCTAGAAATTAGAATATACGAGCGTAAGTTTATAATAAAAGGTAATTTCATGCTGATAATATCATTTAAAATAAACTTATGGCAATTTGAAATTGCATCGAATTTGCATCAACTTTTATTGGAAACATGATTTTCAAATTACCAGAACTCAATTTACCTATTTAATAAGATAACATGAAAATAGATTTTAACAAATGACTATTCTAGTTTTAACAAACTTTGAATTATTTTTTTAAAGTTTTCATTCATTTTTCAAACAGCCAAAAATAACAGTTTCCACACCTTTGAATTATTAGTTCAAAATCATGAGCAATGTCAAAAACACTTTTTGAAACTAATAATAAATTGTTTCATTTGTGTTTTAAATTTATTTGCTTTGATTCTTTAACCTAAACCCTAGATTTCATTTTCTGACATATATTATAATGTGAAAAAGAGAGAATAAATTATTCACTTTTTTTCTCAATAAAAATGCTAAAAAAGAGGTTTTATTATTAAATGTGAAGCATATCGAATCGGATATCGTAATAAAAATACATCATTGTAATGGGAATAATAGAAAAAAAATATATATAATGAAAAAAAAAAAGGTTTTTCTAAACGAAATAAGAGTTTATAGAATAAAAAAACATGGCTATTATTATTATTTTTTTGCTCATAAAGCAATATGTATTAAAATGACGACAATAGTCGAATTTTAATTTTTGATTGCATCTCTCTCTCTCTTTTCTCTTTCAATTTCTCCTAAGTAAATCCAGATTTCCGTGAAAATAAGTGACACGCAAAAGATGGGTCTAATTCACTCGAACTAATATCCCCAATTGTGGAACCTGATTGAAGGGAGAAAACGGTGGGTCCATTGTTCAAAATGGGCTCTAAATTTGCAAAAATTGTCCCTTTTATTTTTATTCTTGTGTCTCCATCCTTCGTTCCGGATGATTATGATTATGATGATTATGATGATGACTCGCTTTGTAATCAATGTACTGTTACCATGGTTACATAAAAACTCATCACATTTATTGATGGCAACAATAGTCCTAAAGTCTTTTCAGATTTTTCTATTTATTCCACTTTTTTCCTGTTTGTCTTCATTGGATGTCCATTTAGCTCTCTCTCTCCCCCCCCTCTACAAATGTAAAATTTGGCTTAAAATCAGATAACTAATTAATTAAATTATTATCTCCTTTTAAGACCTGTTGTCCACCTGCAATTTAAATTATAGATTTTTCTTCTTCTTCTTCTTGATTATTTGATGTTGTACAAAACGTGAAATCGAGAGGAAATAATTCAAAAGTTATGCTAAAAAAATCAGTAAATGCACTTCAATATTATATATGAATTGGGTTTTTGGCAATATCTTTTGCTTTTGAAAGGAACCCTCTTTTATGTTGTTTTTTTGCCATTAAAAATCCTTTCTTTTGCAAAAAAAAAGTATTTCCCCTCTTTTTTTTCTATATTCTTCTGTTACATTTTTTTTTTACTGAAAATTACTTTTTGTACTTAAAAATGTTCTGGTTGCTTTTATGTTGTCATTGTGATTCATGAGACAAAAATGCATTTGCAGAAAAGAAAGATAAAACTGACCTAATGATTCAAAAAAAAGAAACATGGTGCCAATATGTTTCTGGACAAAATATTGATGACATAATCTAACAAATGTTTTACCCGCATCTACAATATAAATAACGGCAAAATATTAAGTTTTGTATGGCGTGTACACGTGCACATGGAACAGGTCTTATTACACCTTTGCACAACATTTTTAATAAAATAAATTATTATTAATAAATATACAACGGGTGCATTTGAGGACTCCTGTGCCTGGGAGCAGTAGGTCAGAGACCTACAAAAAGCCCACTTGAAAGTGGACTTTTGTGCCTGGACTGGGAATTTGAGGATAAAAAGCCCCTGGACCTCATGGGTTTTGTGGGCTTTATTTGTCTGGTTGATTTTTTGGGAAAAGCCCAGGTCATGGGCTTTGTAGGTGTAGTGGGCATTTATAAAAACTCAGCTCTTGGGCCTAATGGGCTTCTTGGACAGGAAGAGACAGCCTATATGAGCTTAGTTGGCTGTGCTCACTTTTAAAGTTTTGTGGAATGTGGATACAGTGGACAATTAAAGTTTGTCTGGCCTATTTGAATTTCGCATTGAAATTCTTAACTTCTTTATGTGTTTATCAAATATTTTATATATTTGCATTTTTTATTCAAAGAAAATTGTTTATTAGAAAAAATTCACGAAGTTGCAAACTGTTGCTGTAAAAGGACATCTATTGATTACATTTTTTAATGTTTATCTTGTCATTTTGAACTATTGTCGCCTTTCAAGAGGCATTTTAAGATCGTTTTGTTTTGCTTATATTTTGAGACATGATAAATCTGAAATCCAGTTAGTGTTCATCCATATCTTGAGTTTTTTTTCAATGGGATGAAGGAACAATCGTGTAAATGTTTTGTGTTGAAAAAAGACATTTTTTTAAAAGAAATATGGTTTTGAGGAATATTACGGGAAAGGGGGGGGGTAGTATTAAGGGCGTTAGTCAGAGTTGATTTTTTGGGTGATGGGTTTGACCAATTTAAGTTTCTATTAGAGGAGGTTTGGCTTCGAAAAGAAAAAAAAATACTATTGCGTTGGTGCCATCATCGACAGATGGCTGTCCTATGCAAAATGTAAAAGAACACGTATATTATGTGGTCGATTATTTTGTGTTCTAATTTTTTTGTTCTATACAAGGTGTCCCAATAAAAATGCAACTGTTTTGTTCAATTCAGCATAATTAGTTAAAACAAAATTTCAAATAATTAGGAAAGTAAAAAAATTATGCAAATAAAAATTCAGAAATGTGCGAAACGTTTATAGAAATTGTTCGTTTTATGCAAATAAAAGTAGGTATGTCTTGCATATATACATTTGCATACAATACCTGAAACTACATTCACCAGAACCAATAACAGAAAACGTAAAATCAAAACCATTTGGTTTAAAAAAATACTTTTGTAGACTTTTTTCCTGAAATTATGCAACTTTATGTAAAATTCCTAGGGATTATGCAAGTTTTGTATTCTATACATTTTTATTTAAAATTAAATTTATTATTATTATCACAGTGTTATTCAAAATGGCTGTCATTATGCGTTTTGTGCAATAAATATGCAAACCTTTGGCTTTAATAATTAATTGTACAAGATTGCAGGAAACGATCTCAGTTTTATTAGGTCACCCTGCATGTCTGTACATTTATGTGTGTATACTTAGAATTATATAGGCAATATTATTCAACTATATATTTCATTGTATGTATTAAAAAAAATGAATATAAAAAAGCGACACGATCAACACTTGTGATTTTTTCTTATATAAAATGGGCACTTGAAACGGAGTGTGCGCACTCTAAACAAATCTTTACCCGCATTTGACACAACACACAGAGAAATCACTCTTCTAAATAGAAATCAAGAGAAACAAGACTTCAACATTGGTACAGAAATTCAAATATAAATAAATCCCCACAGCCTTTTTTAGAAGTAACTTCTAAAAAGTTTATTAGAAACTAGAAGAATAAAAGAATATATATTATGATGGTATTTTTTCAAAATGAACTACTACTAAGGTTTTGTTATAAAAATGATTAGCTTAAAATTGTGACTTTGAAGATTTCAACAAAGAGTTTATTTTTAACATTGTCATCATGAAAAAAACTTATGTAGTTTTGTACTGTACTTTTCTAGTTTATTCTGGTGTCTTTATGAACACATTTTAAATTAAACTGGTTTTAAAGTGTAAAACGCCTCTCGAACTTTAATTATTCTGTTTTTCAGGTGGAGAATGAAGAGAGAAAAACATGAATGTGTTTTATAAACTAGAATGGTAGCTCAATCACTTAAGAATACTTTCATGTTGATATATTTCAAAATAAGCTTTTTATGTGAGTTTGAAAATGACCCAACTTTAAGCAGTGGACGGTTAGCAGACAATATTTTAAATTTACCTTTCTAGTTTCTCTTAATTAAGTCGGTTGTTCATATTCTATGAACTTAAATGTAGGCTTACATTTAGTCCATGGTCTGGGTTGGGCCCCTTTGGCTGGGTTGGGCCTGCTATGCTTCATTTGTCTAATAGGTTTTTGAGCCTCATGGTAGTGGCACAACCAGGATTCTGGTCTGTCTGGGGGCTACTTAAATATTAAATATTTGATGTCTCTGGGGGAATCTGAAGGGTAAAGGGGGATTTATATGTTCTGGGGGCTTCAGTCCCCTTAGCCCCCCTCCCCCCGCCATGGACCTCTTTAGCTTTATGGGGCTTGATGAGCTGGGTTTACTATAAAATTTTGGGAGCAGATTTTTACAACATTTAGGTCTTTACTGTGTTGAGTCCTTTGTTGTCAGTAAAAAAATGGTTTAGATAAAATGCAAATGAATGAATATGAGACACCTGCAGTGTAACTGTGTCCCACCAAACCCCTCTTCTTATTTCGGCACTTTTTGGTTAACCGAACGGTTCCGTCTCCTTCCAAGGAAACGGTTTCGCTCCGTTTAAGGCGCGAATGAAAGAAAGAGATTTGAACACGTGTAAAACAAAAACAGGGTTTGAAAGATCGAGGGCACTTCCTATGAATCTTATATTATAGTTTAAACTTCTTGAGAAAATGTTTTTTTTGTTCCTATTCTCTTTTGTATATTTCGGCACTTTGCCGAAGAAGTTGTAACTTGTGAGCAACTTTTTAATGTTTGGGTTCAGTTTTCATGCCTAGGTTACTATCAGTGACCCCGGACTCCGTAGAAACTTTCATTTTTGCAAAAAACACAAGGACAAATGTCTTAATATAGTAGTTAGGGATACAAGGAAAATAACAGTTTTATTCTATTACAATGGGTTATTTATAAAGAGAAATATAAATTTTGTTAAAAAAAAACTTATAAGTTCAAAGTTTGCTGAAAACTTGGAACAGTAGACAGTAATATTATGTTTAAAAGTATTTTCATGGTGGGTCATCTTTAAAAAATATTGCCTTAAAAGTATATTTTAAAGCAAGATAATATATTCATAAAGGTAGCCCAACTAAGTGATCTATCTGCATATAGAGCATTCCATGCCATAGCTGAACCTGAATGTGGCCGATGGATTGTGCCACCTCTACTCAAGAATATATAAGCACAAAGCACATCATCACAGTCCCAACCTGTTTTCGGGTTTAGTTTCAAAATGAGTGTCAAATGTGCAATAATAGTTTATTAAAAATGAAAATGCATAAATTGCACGAATTTTATAATTTTTGGAAATAGAAAAAGACGAACTTCAAGGTTCAGAGTTGGCGATAGTCTAATTTGAGTTGTGGATGGGCTGCCCAGTAGGTAGCTTTTCGGTATGCTGCGTCTCTGTTGGGTACTGAGAACACCCTCCTTTGTCGAAACCCTCAAGCTACGAAATAGGTAACATAGTAGCAATTCATGAGACTTGCCGCAATTTATGAGACTTGCCGCAATTTATGAGACTTGCCGCAATTTATGAGACTTGCCGCAATTCATGAGACTTGCCTCAACCCAAATCGTTCCTGAGACGGGACGAGGAAAGTTGTGAAGGTTTTGACGACCCATTTTTTTTTAAAAAAGTTTTTTGTTAGAAAAAAATGTCACAAAGGGTTTCTTTAAAGTCGTTTTGACTTTGCGTTGGCTGTCATTGCTTCGGATATTAAATTATTTATACATAATATACAATTTTTATTTGCATAAAATGAACAATTTTCTGGTGGTTTTGTTAATGTGGATAAAATGCATAACTCCAAAAATATCGTTTATTTTTTAGTTTTTATTTGTATAAACGTTTTGTGGCTTATTTATGAAATACCGACTATAAACGTAAATTTGCAGGTTTCATTCATGATTACTTGATTAATCCTGCTAACGTTGGTTTACAACTTTACAACTTACAACTTCATTAGAAACTTTTAAAAGTTTTCTCAATGAATTTACCAGATGACACGGTTTAAATTTTTTTTGTTAAGAAGATAATACTACACTGTATGTCGAAATCAGAAATTTTCTTTCTGAATTTTCTATTGAAAATATATTGCTTCCCATTGCTTCCCAATGATTTAGAATTGGTGAGTTTTAACATGGGAGGTCCTAAAAGTGATTGTGTCTTCATTGAATTGCACTGCAGTATACATGATAGGTATGTACATATATATAAATAATACAAAGCTGAGGCCATCTTTCACCAAACCAATTTAGAAGACAAAAAAGAGAAAGAAAGGGCAGTAGACCAAAGGAACGTTTTCTTTTATTATCTATCGTCACCAGGTGGGAAAGGGCGAAATGATTCCCTTCTTTTACTCCCCCCTTCTCTCTTTCCATCTCAATTTAACCGTTACTAAATGATTGCCACCTTGTGAATTGTTTATGAGATGGATGCGCGCGCGCGAGTCACACACACACGCACGCACACAAACGCGTGCCCATGACATGATACACCTCCACCCTCTTTTTTTCCCTCTCATTTTCGGAAATTCCTTCCTTCCTTTTTTTGTCCCTTGTCCAGGTACATACAATGTAATATATGTACATGTATATTTAAACTGAATGGTTATAAATTTACAAAGGAGGAAAAACGAAACTAGAAACACACATTTTTTTCTGACTATTTTGTCTCTGCGTGAAATATGTTCACATTGCTTTTTTTTAAAAAAACATAAAACACACTGACGCACTGACGTTAAAACGTATTGCAATATAAAATGTTTGTTGTTGTTGTTTTTGTTTATGTTATTTATATTTCGTATCTAATTTTTAATATATTCATAAACACAAATAAATATTAGATATAAATTTCACGTGTGTGTTTTTTCCCTCTGTACCGTCTGAAGAAACCAATATATTGCAAGCAAGAAAAGTGGGGGGGGGGTGATAATAAACATGTGTTTGTACCATATTTTTGTTATGTTTATGTGTCACATTATACATGCATCATCATTTCAATGGTGAGGGTGAACATGGTCCTAATAATAATAATAATATTCAGCCTGCAACATAAAAGGAATTTGAATGTCCAAACCTTTTTTTTTTTGGTAATGGGACAGGTTTTGTATTTTGCCTATGTGACATTTTAGAAAATAAATCTTTCATGGCTTTTTTTTAATTGAATGTAAAATATTTATAATTTGTACATTAAAGACCCTTTCTGTGAAAGTGTAAAGGATGATTAAAAAAGTTCTGCAAACAGCCATGAAGGCCCTGTGGCAGAGAGCGAACAAACCAGCATAAAACAGCATAAAGATGCATTCTCAGAAAAATCTGTGAATCCCATAAAACAATGTTTTTTTCTTTCTTTATTAAATTGAGCGAATAATAAACAAACATAAATCTGTTCATGCAGTAATCGAGTGCCACCTTCTCCACTATGGGTAAAAGATGTGTCCTTTTTGATTTCACAGGAATTAATTTATAGATTTTAAATTAAACTTGCAGAAAATTAAGATTTTTAATCTAATAAATACGAGTTGTAGGTCTATAATAGTGTTTCTCAAACTGTGCTTCGCGGACCACTGGTGGTCCGCAGACTGAGGGTAGAGGGAAATAGAGAAAAAAATTGTTTACACTTCATTAAGTGCACAATAAATAATATAACTGTCACTGTGCTCACTGTGCATGCTCCATTTCTGGCTCAAAGTTACTTGAGCCAGTGCATGTGCAGGAGGCTATTTTAAGGTTGGTGGTCCGCATGGAGATTGACAACTTATCTAGTGGTCCGCCATTCCGAAAAGTTTGAAAAACACTGACCTATAGACAAAGTAATATTGCCTTGATAGCACTGGTGGATGTTGTCAACATGTCAGTATATACCAAATAGCTCATTTTACTGACAGCATTATCATGTAATTTTGGAAATTCTATCAGGTATCAGGGGATAAACCCAAGATTAAATTAATCATTTATTAATCTAAAACAATAGTGATGATAAATGATGCGAGTCATTGGAAGTCGATCAGCCCTACTACTACAGTAGTATAGTCGGTGTGTTGTGTATCTCACACGAATGCATGTTGCACAACGACGAGGGTTGGAGGTGAAGGCTAACAATGTTTCTAGTTAATGGGGTTGAAATATGTTATTTTGGTTTGTACTAACTGGCACACTCGATATTCTGTGCTGTGAGTCACAAATGGTATTCTGCAGAATTTTGCGGTTCCGTGAAGCGAAAGTAAGAGTTCCGCCATTAAATTAAAACTTAATGAACAGTGATTTTGATAGCCTAATTTTCATTTTATTAAGGGTACATCTATGTACTTATTAGTTTTATCCATATCAACTTTTTCTGTTATTTTTTTAGCTGAATATACAATATTATGCAAGGTATTGTGTTAAAATACTATTGGCGTTAGGTGATGTTATAATTTATAAAGGTAATGAAATGCTTCCATGGCTAAAATAAATTGTCATACACTGTTCTAATGTTATGTACTAAAAGTTAGCCTCCACCTCTGACCATCATTGTCATTTGAGATGAGAGTCTTGAGGGTTCAAATTTAGTCAACGATCCACTTCTCTCATTTTTTTAGTCGGACACCATTCTAATAATATAAAAGTGACTTTTAAAATAAATAAAAAAAACCTAACTAAACAAACATTACGAAGCTCTTTTTTTATTTTAAGGCGAAGATCCTCATAAATATGGCTCCCACGAGATTTCGATTGGTACACATACATAGTATACAGTATATATAATAATAATAAAAAAATTAGATCATATATGAAGAAGTGTGTGTTGTGTTTATGAATGAAGACACGTCTTTATTATTAAGTGCTGGACAGATGATATAGAAACCTGACTATATATGGTGGATGAGACGGTGTCTTTTTTATTTTTGGTCCGTCCCATACTCATCTTCTTTGCAGGAACTCAAATGCCGTGGGAATCACCTTTTCGAACACGTGCCTCCCCTCCTTTCTATGTTTACAATGTGCGTCCGTGGCATCAGATGCATATAGGGAACAGTGTTAAAAAAATAACACGTATTTTTTATCTCTCCTTATTATAGAGACATATATAATATATGGCGCGTGTGTCTGTTTATTTTATTCTAGTTTTTTATCATTTTTTTTATTTCTCCTCACGTTTTGTTATCGATTTTTTGTTATTCGACTTCTTTTTTTTAATAAACTATGAGCAACTTTTTGAATAAAAGTTATGATAACTGTGAGTTGTGAACGAAAGTTATCAAAAAAAATGAGGTTCACATCATAGTTTTTATTCAGATGTTGAAAAGTACACACTGGACCATCTGCCTATTGTGAAATTTTTTTTTTGATATATAATAATAAAGGTTAAATAAGAAACACATAATGACAGATTTCATCATTTTTAGTTAACTTTTATGTAATTTTTATATAATTTTAATGTGCACAAGCTCAAATTTTATATAATTTCTTTGTCATATTTGCATAAAGTCACATATTTTTAGTCATTAAATTATTTTGTAATAATTTATTGCCTAAAATGTACAATTTTCTAAAAAAAAAAGAAATACTATTTTTAAAATTTATATTTGCGTTTTTCATGTATTTGATTCATATTAAGAGTTCTAGATAAACCATTGGACTGAGGTGACAATTTGATGGAAAAGTTCAGGGCTTTGTGGGTTTCATAGGTCTGGTTGTCTTGTGGGCCTCGTGGGCTTTGCACGAGCCCCATCACATGGGTCTTGTGTGTTTGTAGGCTTCATGAGTCTGGTGGGCTTTGCAAAAGTTCAGCCTAAGGGCTTGTTCGGCTGGTTTCATTGTAAAGTTTTGGTGCTGGTGTTCAATTTCTTTTTTATAAATTATAATTCTCCAGTTCATATAACCAATAATCATAATTAATTATTTATTGGAATTTTTTTCTTTTAATTGCATATAAAACATAGTGTGGTGAGCACAATTTTTTTTAAAGTTTTTTTTTATTATAAGGATGATGAGTTGAAAGCATTTTTAGGCAAAGTATTAAACTAGGGTTTTGTTGAAGGAAGGTCTTTGATTGGTTTAACTGAAACAGTAGCTTGTGTTGGTCCGTTGTTATTGGAGCCAGAGGGGGCTCATATTTTTTTAGATATATCTTTCAACCTCTCTCTTTTTCTATAACCCCTCCTCCTCTTTTTTTCTGTACACGGGCCTACGTGACGTCACTGACATTTTTCTCCTATAAATATGGCAGGTGCTCTTTCTGTGAACCTTAATATTCGATGTGCCGTCACAGGAGTTGAGCCCGTGTGAATTTCAATGCTCCATTCTCACTCTCTCTTTTGGAGCAAGCTTTATAAGACCCTCTTGATGTTTACAGGACAGTTCTCATGCTATTTTAACTTCATTCTTTTTTGAAGTTTAAATAAGAGTTGGATTATATTATACTTCAGTGTTAATTTTGATTCACGAGAAACAGTTGCAGCTGAGGATTAATTTACATCATTTAAAACAAATTGTAAGTTTAATTTTTTTTTTAATTTTAACTTTTAAAAACATACTTCTGTATGTGTTTTTTTTGCTAACATTTTGTTTAATTTTGATACAGGGCCACAATATTTCTGAAAATCAAAATAAGATATTCAAAGAAAAAAATCATCAGTTGACGTCAAAAGGATGTTTTGTAAGAAAATCATCCAAAATCATTTTAGGTGACCAGAAATTCTTCATGATGCCCATAAGAGACATTAGAAATAAAGATGATGATCCATCGGAAGTCATTGAAAGCACAATGGCTGATAGTACAGTTCCTGATGAACTTCCTGAAGATGATGATGAGGAACGATCAGAAAATAATGATGATGATGATGATGATGTTTCTGAAAATAAAATTGAACAGCGTTTAGTGAATAAAAAGAAACGTAATAGTCGTTCTTCAGCCTGTTCTTCCACGTCGATGGATAGTAATTCTATGAACGAAGAGATTCCTCTGAAAAAGAAACGTTATATGAAGTCTCGAACGCGTCAGCGAAGTCCAGCAGTTGTTCAACGCTTGAAAAAGACTCGTCGAACTAAAGCAAACGACCGTGAACGTAACAGAATGCATATGCTGAACGATGCGCTCGAAAGGTTACGTCTCGTACTTCCATCTATTCCAGATGATACGAAACTAACAAAGATTGAGACATTACGTTTTGCTCACAATTATATCTGGGCTCTGTCCGAGATGCTCGACATGTACGATCTTCAAGAACGTGAGAATGGAACTGGATGTAATCGGACCAGTGGTGGTGGTGGTGTTGGCGGTGGCCTCAGTGATGATGCACTGTCAGTTGCTGCTAGATTTCTAATGTCATCATCAACTGCATCTGAAAGAAACTCTATTGTGTCTTGTAATGGTGCAGGTTCTGTCGTCAATCATGCTCCACTTACACCTTATTCAGATATAGGATCACCTTCCAATCCAAATACCCCATTGACACCATGTGCATCTTCAGATCCTAGTACACCTTCCACTATTAACTGGTCTGGCGGTAGTTGTAGTGCAAATCGGTCCATTGACTTTGATTCTGATTCATCATCATCTCTAAGTGTTGTTCATTCAAGTCGACGGTTTCTCGGTTATAACGAGGTGCTTTAAACTGGCTCAAAACTGTAATTTTACATACAGACGCTCTTAACAAACCGTAGGAGAAGAAAATAAAATTTGTTGTTAGAAACTAGAATAGTAGGCGATTATGCTAAAAGTATTTTCATGACGTCATGTTTAAAAAAAAATAAACTTATGGCAATTTGAAAATAATATTTTTTTGCAGTATTTGCACAAATTACTCTCAAAATTAATTAATTGCAATTGCTAATTACAATAGTGGGAAACTAATTAATTACGATTACCAATCACAGTAGCAAAAAAGTAATTACAATTTTTAAATTTAAAAAAAAAGAAATTAATTACAATTACTCATTTTTCAAAAGCATTTCGATAACTTTTCAATTACAAAATCAATTAAAAAAACTGAATGCATAAAGTAATAATAATAAATTAATAGTTAATTCAAGTCCCAATTAGTTTGAAAATAAAACTAAAAAAAAAGTAATTGAATTTTTATTTGAAAATTTATAATAAATTACAATTACAAATTACAAAATTTCAAAAAAGTTACGTTCACGAATTACTTAAAAATAATTTAATATTTAAAATTAATTACTTTTAACAAATTACTTCCCAGCAATTATTTTTTTTGGCACCAATGTTTAATGAAATGATTTTCAAATTGCTATATTTTGTAACATAACCAACCGTCTACTATTTTAGTTTTAACAAATTTTGATGAATTTATTTTTTTAATTTACTTCTCAAATTAAACCATCTTCATTGAATTTTTTTGGTTAATTCTTGACAATAAGCTGCTAGTCAAATTATTTTATATACAAGAACCTATCTGACAAATATCAAACACACGGAAGTCGTCGTTTATTTGCCTATTTTTGTATAAAATATTAATAAGTGCCATACTTGTTCTTTATACTGTCATGAAAATCCATTCAATGTCTTCTTCTTCTTCTTCATCAAATAATATGAATTCATATAATTTTGAGTTCGAAAAAATATTAACAATTTTTATATAAAAGTATTTTTGCTATATATGTATAATATATATACAATAGATTTTAAGAATATTTTTGTTTAATAATAATGCAATCAATGGTGCCAAAACAAATCAAGTGAGTAATTAAATACTGATTTTTTTTCTAATTCAGAATGAATTAAATAAAAATTTTTATATGCAAATTATTTAGGACTGTTTTAATGTTTATTTTCTTAAAATGGTTCATTTTGTACAATTAATCAGTGATGGGAATTTGTTATTTAAATACACCACGTCCTTGAAATTTTTGAAGGCTTTATCAGAAATGAAAGCCATTTAAACTGGTTATAAAGTGTAAACGCATCTCGAACTCTGGCTAATCTGGCTTTCAGAAGCAATATGAAGACAAACTTGAAATTATTTTACAAACTATAGAAGGGAAGTTCAATCATTTAAGGATATTTTCACATTGATATATTTTCAAATAAGTTTTTTATCTGTTTAAAAATGACTTAATTTTTAAGCAGACGATGGTTTTTTTAATCTTTGTTTATAAAAGTTGATTTTGAAAGTTAATCAACATTAAAATACTATGAAATGATGCAGCTAGTATCATAGTTTCTATCGTACTTTCAATTTTTTTCAGGCTACAATTATCAATTTATAAAGAACACTTCAATCATGTTGTATTTGCGTCAAACGTCAGGTGATAGCTTTTGGTAAGAGTAATCATTTTCTAACCCAAGGTGGGTTGGTCTAAAATGAAACATTTTGGACATTCATTGTATAGTTTAGTCAGACATATTGTTTGTGGTCATATGCTTGGTCACTTTTTGAGTTTCATTTTCTTCCTCATATAAAAAGACCATTATTACATTATATATTGATAAAAATAGGAAAACTCAGATCTATTTTTAGGCGACAAAACTAGAGAATGTCACATGGTAACATATTTTATATATATTCGGTGATATTGTTCCATAATTTACGTTGAATGTCCAGCAAAATGCTTGTTTCGTAACCTCCATATATCATTTTTAAACTGACACATTTCTGTTTGGTGACTGGTATAATTTAAATTCTGGACACAATGACCAGTGGTGTTGAGCTATAAGTCCTATGACAACGGTGCAAAAAGGGAAATAATAATAAGGACAGGGGGGGAAGGGGGAGGGGAAGGTGGGCTATACTGTAGCTTTGTGTTTTTGTATAATGTTTGCTAAATAAGATTGTTACACAAGAGTGTTTGAGGGGGTGGTATATTTGAAACGGACTCGTAATTGTCAAATTTTGAGGGCAAAAGTTACTGTACTGAATTTGAATTCTAAAAGTTTGTCCAGTCATCGTCATCATCATAATCATAACTGTGAATTCAGATCGGCTTCTGCATGCAATGCAAGGTTTGAACAATCATACTTGACCAGTACGTGGTCAACATGAATTTAAAACAGCTGACCAATGAATGACCAGTCTACTGAGAATAAAGTTTCAAGTGATTATCATGAAAAAAATTATCTCTTAACACATGCTAGCACATTCCCAATAAAGATTTAAAAAAAAATAGTAAAATAACAAAATAGGTGCCACAGTGTAACTTGAACCTTGTGATGTCACAGAGCTCGACCAATTGTGTCAATATATCTTTTATTTTAAATTGTTCCGAACAATTGCTGTCATTCTATATTAATGAGACAATTATAAACGCGGAATTGATGGCGTAACTTTTCAACTATTAAAAAAAAAAGATTTATTGAATACTTTTAGGTTATTATTACCCCCTTTTTATAAGACAAGAAGACACAAGCCAACCATTTTTGTCAACTCATTTGACGTCACAAGTTTCAAATTAATGTATATATAGTGTGGCAAGTATGTCACAATTCATCTGTACTATTCTACTTTTTAACAAATTTTAAATTTATTCTTTAAATTGCTTCAAAATGTTGATGTGCACCTAAAAAAATCACAGTTTGTGTTAATCTATATTAGCATATCGTATAACAAAGAACAATTTTTTCTTCTTGTTTTCTTTTTTTTTGTAGGTAAATTTCAACAACTTGTAAAAAGTGGTTCCAGAAAAAGTTACATGTTAAATCTAGCTAAATTTCCACGTTTTGACATACTATACATTCTGTGATGTGTGATTCGAAACCGGTGAAACAGGAGGACCTCCTGTTGTAAAGTAGCAATGAACAACACCTCGACTCGAATGACAAATGGGTGGCCCTTACTCTACTTATACCTCCATTATCCATTCATTTTACTCTTACTTTTGTCCCCTTTTTTCAACTTGGAACTTCTTCTGAAATGAAAAAAAAAGAAAAGTTTCCACGCGACACAACACAAAACACAAACAACCCCTGACATAGAAGAAGAGCAACGGTGTTTCTGACATAATAGTGGTCCCTTCTTTGACCAAGTGCCAATCATCAAACACAATTCCCCTTCATTTTTTCCGTTGGAAAGTCCTCATGTGAGTGCCTCATATCAATCTCCTCGTCCCTATCTTTTTCTTAACTTATTGAAGTAAAGCCCTTGATACACAGACGACTTTCGGGAACACTTTTTGACTGCAAAATGAAGTTGGATTGTCATCAAAACTGACCACCTTGAGTTTTTCCATAGAAAATACACTGAAACCACAACCAAAACTCCTTTGACTTCATTTTGCAGTCAAAAAGTGTTCCAGCCTCAAGTTTTTTTTTTTCGAGGTTATGTAAATTCATGGATACGGATTTTAAGACTCAAGCTCAATTTCAATTTCAATAAGAAGCAGTTTTTATTATTATTATTATTAATATTATTTTAATTCGAGATTGTTTTACTCATATTTCGTTTTGGTGGATTTGTTACACACAATGTACAGTACAATTCATTCTATACATGTGTTTTTTTTAAGTTTCTGTATGAATCCATTTACATGCTTTTATATGTTTATATACATGTACATATATATATATATATATATATATATATATATATATATAATTATATATATATATATATATATATATATATATATATATATATTAAATCTCAGATGATGCTTAGAAATATATATAGAGAGAAGAGGAGAGATATGGTAAAAACACTTTGTGTGTGTCCCTTCTGTTGTTAATTCAATGGTGCCCTGAATTAAATGAAGGATGATGGAATAGATGATGATGATGATGATGATCATTTTATACATATACTAGTTTATATAGGCCTATATTATAACAAATACAATAGAGAGAGAGAGAGGGGGCTAAAAAAGACCCTTCTTCATGTTTTAGATTTTTTGTTAAAAAAGCAGCTCTTGTCATGTTGTGTTTTTTTGTTATTCCTGTATGGATTCTCCAAAGAAGATATATGGAAGTTACATATAGGATACGGTATAATCCCTTATAAAAATGCCTCTTCTTCAATAACATCAATGATCTGTATACTAGATTTATTTAGAAATGTCTTGTCTTGTCTTCTTTTCAAGAAGACAAGACATGGTTTTTTATCGATTTAGAAAAATTGCCATTCATAATAAAAGTTCTACTTTGTGGGCCTCGTGATTCTATAAAAACATTCATAATCCGGTTTGATGATTCGTAATCATCAATTGGACATGGTTAGTTGTGTTTTTTTACATATAAAGTACACGTGGTTCAAAAACAGCAATAATATAATGAATTTTAGAAAATTTTTAACGTTGTCAAATTTGTTTAAAAATAATTATATATTAGTAAAAAAAAATAATATTGAATTTTACTAAATGGTAATTATTGTTACATTTGTTTAAAAATAAATAGATACTTGGAAAATTCTAATTACTATAACATGTGTTTAAGAATCAGTAGATATTTGTAAAAAAAAAAAAATATTGACATCAATCAGTTACTGTTTCACATTACATCACATTACATTGGTTAAACTACTGTATTTGAAACCAGCTTTTTTCATGAGATTTGTTCAATAAATAAAACTATCTGATAGATTTATATATTTATAATAATAACAATAACTAAGGAACTGGAACATGTTTTCGTTGTATTCAGTCGGTCTGATACGGGTCTGTTGACAAGTAGTATGGTAACTAATAATAAAATCGGTTCAATTGAGAGAAAAAAAAGTAACATTTACAAATTCAGAAGAAAATCCCTGTTTTCACATTTATATTCATCATAGAAGAAAAAGTGCAATGTGATAAGATCAACAACCGAAATGCTTATTTGCTAACCAATTGCAATAATAAAAGGGTGCTGAATGTATTTCCCCCTTATTTTTGTTAAAATAGGATTATTGATGGTTTCTCATCCAAAAAAAACCCATCTTTTTTGTACTGAATCCCTGTTGTTGGGTGATCACTGCAAGCAGCAAAAAATTTTCGCAAGAAAATGCGAGGTTTTTTTTATTAATTTAACAACAGTCACAGATATTATTTTATATGGTTTTAAGTTTTATTAGTTCTATAAACTTTGCTTAGACTAATTGTATATTTCCACTTTATATTTTATATCAAATTAAATCTTTTATAGGACTGGTATGGGTGAACTTCAGCTGCTTTTTCTTCTTCTTGGTTAAGTGGGTCCTATTTTGGATACTATATACAGTATATGAGTTTGATAGGGTGGACTAAAATCAAGAGTTGTAGGAGGGGAAAGGATATAGAAGTGGTATCAAACTGAAATCTTGATGTCCGTACACTGTGGATATTTATTATAGAGGTGAGTGGGTGGTTGGGATAGGAGTTCATTGTATACTATGAGGGGTTAGGTGAAAGATGGCCACCCTGGGGAGAAAAAAAGAGGGGGAAGTAGTTGTCCTTCCTGCATGTATATATGGAGAAAAAAAGAAAGGTTTTGTTGTAGGCCCTAAAGTGAAAGTTGGTGTTTTACACAAAATCCAACAGCTGCTCTCTCTCTCTCTCTCTCTCTCTCTCTCTCTCTATATATATATATATATATATATATATATATATATATATATATATATATATATATATATATATATATATATATATATATGTATGTGTGTATATGGACTCACTGCCATATAGACAACTAACTCCCCTTCAATTCTTTATGTGATTTTTTTGTCACTTGTAGGCATAAAAAAAGTTTGTATAGTATGTAAATGTAATGTAATCAAATGGCAACAGAAAATATTTTCTAACGTTTTATCACCTTTAAAAAAATAAACAGTTTTTGTGATGTTTTTTGATAAAAAAAAATTCTAGTATTTGTTTAGAAAAGCAAGTTTTACAACTACTTGCATCTACTTTTAGTCTTGATATACGTTTTATAGTACTTATAGATTAGTTTTCATTGGTTTGCAAGTAAATTTGCATAAACACAAACTTTCTTTTGGTATAAAAAATAGAAGTATTTGTTTAAAAAAACTTTTACATTCTACTTACATCTGCTTTTAGTTTTGATGTGCGTTTTCTGTAATGAAAACTCACTGAGTTTGACTTTAGTTTTCAGGCTGTTTTGATGTGTAAACGAGCTTCTCAAACAATGTGTCAAACAAACTTGAAAGTGTTTTAGAAACTAGACGGATAGCTTAATCACTTAAGGATATTTTTGAAATTAATTTTTATGAATGTTTGAAAAGACTTAATTGTAATCAGGCAATATTTTTTTAAACATTCTTGTGTCTATAAAAAGTTCATTATAAAAAATATCAACATGAAAATACTAGTGATTCACCTACTGTACTAGTTTCTGAACCTAACACTGAAACGTAGAATAACCAGAGTTTGAAAATTAGCTGATTTATAAAATATATTAAAGGTGGTTGTGATAATACAAAATTGGCGTCCATAGTTCATGCAAAATGGTATTAAATTGAATGAACCTTTTTCAGAAGAACTTTTAGAAAAAAAATACAATTTGGTATAGAAACTGAAATTAGTAGTTAAAAATATGTTAAATTACTATTACATGTTTGCAATTTTAAAATTATTTTGTACTAATAATAAACATAAAATACACCGTTTTCAAAGCACTTTTTCAAAATTGGAAGTGAAAGTGACTTTTGACCAGGTCAATTTAAAAAAGTCAGAAAATTATGCCATTTTTTAATTTGTTCTTATGGAATTAACATTCATTTTAGTTTTTATTTTGATAACTTACATTCAAATATCTAGTCTAATTTCTAATTGTTACTAGAAAAAATAATTCTATTCGCTTTAGACACATAACAAATTTACTGTTGAGCCATTTTAATTTGGTTACAAGTAATTTAAATTTTTATTATAGGATGCTGAAATCAATCATTTACAGGTTTTTCAATTTGAAAACGTATTTTCAATATTTTTTTTTGTTTTCTATAACAATAGCTAGTTATATTTCATCCAAGTTCATTATTCTCAGTTATCAAATAATATAATTTTTCTACCCTGAAGAAACAATTTTTTGTCCTTCATGCTCTGCAAACATTACCATAAATTTTCAGTTATTCAAATTAGGTTGCACTGAGATAATTCAATTCAATATTATGCTGCTAATATTAATAAGATAAAAATCAGAAAAAAACATATACAATTGTACATGTATTATTGAATGAATATGTGTATTTAGCCCTCAGGGTGAGAAGAGGGACTACAGATTTCGACTCTCTCTCTCTCTCTCTCTCTCTCTCTCTCTCTCTCTACATGGGACTTTTACTTTTATTTCTACTATAATAATCCGAATTATCCAATTAGCTTGAAACATGGCGTCAATATCCTAATAATGACGCATTTCCGTTTGACACACGTGTACGACGCGTGTCCATTGACCGAAGAGGGGGTTGCTTCTAATTGCTTGTTATGGGAAGACGACGTCCACTCGTTAAAAGTAGCGGCGGAGGTGTATTTATTTAATGCACACACGTGTACACAAAGACAACACACAAAAAAGATCAAATTGAAGTCAATCCTAATATATTTTAATACAATAAAACCGCACGCACGCATGCATTGGGATTGCAACCAATTTTAATTGTGGTCACACCTGTGAACATTACAATTAATTATGTCATCTCTTAATTATTTGTTCACTTTAAAAAAAATACAATTAAAGCTGCAAATGTACAGAAAAAAATGGGCTTACCACAATGATTTTTAAACAAAAGGATTTTTAGCACTGAGATATGAATCAAAATTCAATTTTAGAAATGAGTGTAACCCAACAGAAATGTTTGTTGTGTGTGTGGGCATAAGTTTAGATTGTATTTAGCTAACTGTTGTCACTTATTTGAAAATTTATTGAGAAACATTTAAGAAACAAAACTATAATTAAAACGTTCCCCCCAACCCTCATAAAATCAGCTTTTAAAAAAACAAAATATTCGTATGTTTTGACAGCCCGGAAGTCATGAACTGCTCAAAATTTTCAATTTTTCTTGTCTATTCACATATATTACACTGGTTTATTGATTGACTTTACAATGAGAATGTCGTTTGTAAATGGTGCAATTATTCACGAATTGCTCGATTTTACAATACCTCCCATGTTCTATAGCTTAAAAAGAAAACAGAAACTGGCAACAAGAAAAATTACACTAATAAATTTAAAAGTAGTTGTAGTTAAACAAGAAAGGTTACATCGAAACCATTCATTCATTCTTTAGAGAGACATGACAGTTGTATACAGAAGGGAATCTTGGACTTAAGACTGTTTCGTGCATTACAGCTTCAATGGCTGTTAAGCCCTTTAGCCCTGGTTATTTTGAAGGATTTTCATGTTTTATATTTTTTCAATTTACTTATGCTTAAAACGTGCAACTTGCGGGAGCCATCCCCTCTCTCCCATATGGCTTTCGAGCTGATTGCAGGTGTACTGAGTTGAATTGATATTGAATTTGAAAATTCGAGCGTAAAAACGGGTGGCTTGGCGTCGTGAGCCCTCAAAAATCGATTAATTCCGCCAGCACTGCAGTGAGCAAAGAAATTTTTAAAAACAAATTTATTCTTAAAATTTGCAGGGAGCAAAGTGAGTGATAAAAATAACAGCATTTTAAATGTGAATTATAATTGTAGTTCAAACACTTTATTTTCTTTCAAATTATAACTATAATATTAAAATATGATAATTGGCTTTTGTATAAGTGCCAATATCTGCGGGTGCCCATCGGTCAAACTACCCTTTAGCATAGCTAAACTAGAACGCCAATCTTAAACCAAAAAAGTGCATTTTTTACTGCTTCCTAACATGAAAATTTTATTTCTAAATGTCCTGATTAATAAATAATAATGTTATATTAATTAATAAATTAATATAACATTATTATTTATTAATCAGGACATTTAGAAATAAAATTTTCATGGTAGGAATTTTAAATCTGAAGGGTACCTTTTGGAGACCGGGCCGGGAGCAAACTGCTTCCCGTAGTTGTGCCATTGCATAAAACAATAAATTTAAAATTTTTAAAATAATTATAAAAAAAGCCGTATAACAAAGTATCCCGGTTGTTTATTTACCTGTCAAGTACATTTTTATAATACATTCATTTAAAAAAATTTCATTAAAATAACTTGATTTTTATGATGTTGCTATTTTATTTATTAAATATTAATAAATAAATTGCGGTTTAAAACAAGTTAATTTTATTGATTTTAATTGCAATTCAAATCAGTCTTCTCTGTGTGATTTTAATTTTTAAATCATCATCTTTTTAAATCTATCATACAATTCCGGATATTGAAAGTGTGAAAAGAAGACGAAAATGAAAATGCTTTTTTTTGTTTTGTTGTAAAATTCTTCAATGAAAAAAAAGCACCAGGTTTTTTTTTTTTAAAAAAAGTTAAATTTTGTTGATTCAGATATTCTATATGGACACACCATTATAAAAAGCGTTAGAAGTAATCTGAATGAATTTTTGTCAAAATGTCAGACATTCAAACAAAGTAGGGTCATGTACTGGTAGTAACACAAAATAATGAAAAGATGGAGGGAGGGATTTGAGAGAAAGTTTTTGAGGAACTCAACTGAGGGGAAAAAAGGACCTAGTTTGAAGGGGGGAAATGAGGATGGGGAAAACTGATGTCCCGCCATTTACCACTGAAAAAAGAAGGCTATTGTTATATACAGGGATAAATAGGTATGGGGTGGTAGATGGGGGACCTCTAAGAGCAATGTAGACCTCCCCAACCCCCTTTTACTCTTTTTTTTTTCCAATGTCCCGTTTTGTCCCGAGGTTTTCCCTATGAGTGCATTTCAATCAATGAACTGTATGCGTGTAAATTAAACTCGCTTAGATTCTAGAGGGGTTCCTATAACAAATTTATTTCTATTGACATAAAAGACAAGAGACAAAGTAAAAAAATAAAAAGTAGTAAGTTGAAAAATGTTTTAAAGCACGCGTATAACATTGGCAGCCATTTTTTTATTTTGAAAGGATGGAAAAAAAAATGAGGGGAAATTTCTATATAAATCGACAACTTTGCTCAATAATCGTTGAAAGTGTTGTGAGTTGTTCATGATCGCCTCTAGGTAGGCTGTATGGTCACTAATCTATTTTATGAGACTAGATGGATATTTATTGGGATTCCTCCCTCAAAAGCTTTTTTGTCTCGTTTTTTTTTTTTGGTGGGGCTCCTCCTTGTTTGTTGTGATTTAAGTTTTTAAGTCAACACAAGGATGGATAGATGGATGTTTTCCTGTATTCGATGTCTCCATAAATATTCACGACTTAAATAGTTCCTGTAGTAAATTGTTTCAAAGTTGTACACATTTAAGATGTGTTTGAAATTGGGATTATTTGTATTAAAAAATGTGGTTGAATTCACTCATTAATTTAATAATGATTGTTTAATAAAATTGAAACAAATCTTCAAATAAAATAAAATGTTTAGACCATAATTAAAATGTAAACTTCTTTCTTGACCATAATTGTAATAAATAAGCCAAAAGGATCTGTAATATAATAGTTATACAATCGACGTGTCAATCATTCTCAGCAACTGCAAGCATTCTCCTGAAGTACCTCACAAAATCTGGAGAACTTGCACAATTTATGAAGAGGATAGTCATTTTTATTCATATGAAAATGAGGCAACTACTTACAGTTTGAGCAAATGCTTCATAACATGAGATGGTTCTCTCAGTTTAAGTAAATACTCACGCATTTTATTCATACTAAGTTGAGCACTTGCTCCATAAACTTGAGGGCAAAGAGCAAGTTTTTCTTTAGTTTTTTCGATACAGCCATTTGTAACTGGATTTCTCGTCAATGCTCCAGTGGAAATTGGCTTATAAATTATTTTATTATCAATGGAATGAATTATTTTGTAAAAAAATAGTTTAAATGAAGCATGCATTTTGTAAAGAGTTCATCTCATCTCGGATATTTTGTGATTTTCACCATTTTTACAGAATTCCAATCTACAAGTGTCCACACACCGTTTTTGAACCAGAAAAATTCATCTCTGATTTCCTTCGCACTAGAAAATGAGGGGCCAATCTTGAATGAATTTCGTGGAGGGTCCTTGTTTTTTCATCTACAATAGTTGTGATTAATTTCAGTGGTTTTACATTTCTTGGAAATTTTCATTTTTAAGAGATTCTCAATATTACAAAAATAAATTAATTTGTGTTTATTAGTTTTTTTAATGTGAAAAGATGCGATGTAATGGCAACTTTTGACATTCTTATGTACAACCATGATAAAACTTAATATTATCCTACAATTTATCAATCACAATGCATTTTGAGAGCAATTTTAATCTGAAGTTCTCACGATGTCCTCCTAATCATTAAATAATAGCCAAAGATACACACAATGAAAATGTGTATCACAGTTTTGTTGTAAAATTGGTTCCGCAAGGTATTACATAAGCAGAGTACTGCGTTTTTAGCTTGGTGAGAAATATTGGATATTTAGGCCTTAACTTTTGTAAATTTTCGATTCCAACTGAATCGACAAAAGAATAAAAGATTCTAGAAAATGTGACGAATCCATTTTTCCGCAGTGTTAAGTGGCAGCCTATTCATTTGTCAACGTCAGGGCACCAACGCTTTTGCTTGAAATGGACGTGGCTATATTTTTCTGCCTGTTCTTCATCAATTAATCGGTTGGTTCATGGCTCTCATTCAAAATGAATTTGCAAACTTCATGGTGTTTTCATACATGATACAAGATAGAAAATCTTTTATATAATATAAAAATGAAGTGGTGCACTTCTTGCAAAGTCATTGTTTCTAGCATGTTCAGTACAATTGTTGACATGGTGACGCAATATATAAATATAGGTGAATTTAGTATCATTTTGTTGGTGTTAAGGTGATTTTAAAAAGCTCCTCAAAGATGGCTCAGTCACTTAAATGTATTTTCATCTTATTATCCTTTAAAATAAGCTTTTATTTCAGTCTGTAATAATGAGGAAAACCAAAATTATGCATTTGTAAGATGCTGGTTTTTAGCACCTTTGATGATTATTCTAGTTTATAACAAACAAAGAAATTGATTTTGAAATATTTCGAAAAATACTGTTGAGCCTCCGGAAACTCGTTAAAATCCTACATATTTTTCATGTTGTACACAACAAATATACATATATATTATTGGAAGTTCTATATGGCCACAAGAAAGGATTTACTGAAAGTGATTGTCACTTTCAGTGGATTTATTGAGGGGAGAAAAGTTATAGAAGTAGGATTTAAGTGAAGTCCTTCTGTTGGTGCAATGGGGCTACTTTATGCTACGCTGAATTGCTTGTTCGTCCGGAACGCCAATTTTGGTTCAATATACGGATGAAATCCATCAATGAAGGGTCCAATTTGTAGACCACAGGGAGCATAGAACCCAAATAGTGAGCATCAATTGTTCTGCCGCTTTACACGCTTCTAGAAAGAAACTCAAGTCAAAGAAATGTTTTTTGAGTGACGGTTGGGCGGCCTGTTGCCTATTACGGTTATTTCACAAATAATCCAACTCCACCTCTATTTTTCATCTTTTTTTTTGGATTTTTTTTGGGGGGGGGGGGGTTACCACATTAAAGGAAGAATCATACATGCTAAAAAAAACCAGCAGAAATTTGAAATAAAAATAAAATATCAGAATAGTTCTATTGTGTGCTTTGCACTGATTGATAGATATATGGCGCTTCTGTTAAATGCCTAAAAAAATGAAATTCAGTGGGGTTTTATTTCGTGTATGGGAAGTAGTTTCTAATATCCTTAGAGTTTACTTTTACAAATTTTCAGAGAAATTTGTTTCTTCATTCCATTCAGTATTTGACTTGAAATTTCTGACAGAAAGATAAGGTTTTTTGCAGTGCTGGGAAGTAATTTGCCAAAAGTAATCAGTTACTTTTTCAAGTAATAAGTAATTTAACACATTACTTTTGATTATTTTTCTACTTTACTTTAAATTACTTTTTCTAATGAAAACTTACATTGTAATTACTTTTCAACTTTGTTCGTGTATATTTTTAACGACTCTTAAGTTTGTTTAAATTTTAGTTTAATTTAGTATATTTTTAGTTGTTTTTTTTATATTTTTTTTTGCATTTGATGACGTCACACTATTATCGGTCAACTGATCTCTAATTGGAAAGTAATTTAAATACTTTGGAGTAATAAGTTACTTTAGTTAATTTTTTTGAATTTAATTGTAATTAATTCGTTTTGCACTGATGTAATTACTAATTACAATTAATTACTTTGAAAAGTAATTTGTTCAAAATATTGTTGTTGTGTTTGATTTTAAATGACAAAATTTCACAGTCAAAAATATTTTGCAGATACTTTTTTTTACGTCAAATGTATTTTGTTATTTAACATGACATAAGAAGGGGATTTATAAGTTTAGCTTATCCTATTGTTAAACATGTGAGATTTTCGGGTATTAACATCACGGTTGGTGACAGCTCAACTCTGCTATACTTTATATTTACTTGAATATGAATTCAATAGAGAGAAATTGAACACACACACACACATACTGTACAATGTGTATAAGAAACAAGAACTGGGTATATTATGCAAATTTAAATACTAAGACCCTCGTCCATCAAACTGT
This sequence comes from Brachycybe producta, assembly GCA_036925085.1. NCBI lineage: Eukaryota > Metazoa > Arthropoda > Diplopoda > Playtdesmida > Andrognathidae > Brachycybe > Brachycybe producta. The sequence goes on along the minus strand of JAUPFP010000001.1, from coordinate 8,961,604 downwards.
CACTTTGTGATTGTGATGATGCATGTGTGGTATATTACCTAAGTGAATATTTAAATACACTTTTTTTTAAAAAAAAATATAAGGTTATGTTTGAGTTTAATGCTGTGTATCCCATATGGGTTAGAACTTAGAAAATTCATATTTAATGCATTAGTAGGTCAAAAAGTCACACTGTTTATCCATACAAACCCTTCTACCATTGCAGGTAGTATATGTGTCACTTTATCAAGAATGGAAAATCTCAATAATTTGGCACAATAGTTTAAGCTGCTCACTTCTTACACAGGCATGTTCATCAAGCGAATCATTCCGACTTTTTTTTTGCATAAATTTTTGGTATTATTATATGCAAATTATTGTTGTCATGTGCTGAGTAAAAGTGCACATACACATAAATATGCAAATGGCGTTTTTATATTCATAATTATGGTAATTTTATGACTAAACCCGACACTCGTTTACGTATAGACACCATTTTTAAAAAAAAAACGTTTTTTTTCTTCATGCAAACCTATTATTTTGTTTACTAAAACACAATTTATTATATTTTTTTCTTGAAACTTGACAATTTATTCCGCGTTTAAGCTATAGTCTCAGATGATCAGTTCTGGCTTGTCAGTGTCATTAAAGTGTGATTCTGGCTGAACAGAAAGTTGAAGCAAGTATTGTACACACAATTAGTGTTTGCAATTAAGATGGTTTATGAACAGTTGAATTTCGAATTCTGATTATTCTGTCTTTCAGGAGCAAAATTTTGAAAATGTAATGTTTTTAAAAACTAGAAGAGTAAGCTCAGTCACTTAGTAGCTTGCTTAGTCGCTCAGATACAAAGCTTATTTTGAAAGATATCAACATGAAAGTAACCTTAAGTGAATGAGCTACTCTTCCAGTTTCTAACGCACATTTCATGTTTTTTCTTCAATTAGTACCTGAATTCTAGAGGCGTTTACACTTTAAAACCACCTTACCAAGCAAGGATTATCAAGCCGGTATCGATCGGTTGTGACTACCTTTACGATGAAGTTTTTTAGTTGATTTTGAATTGGACATAAAAAAATAAAATAGAATTAGCTTTATTTTGCTATTGGTCAGTGCAGATTTCCAACTAAATCTACAAACTAATACTCATTTGTCATAACACATACAAGGACACATACTGTACATAGACTATAATCATATAGTTTATTGTGGATGGATTAACTGTGGCGAGCATAGAACCGTTATTTAGTAGAATTCAACTGAGATGTTCTACTGTAATTCATTTTGTTAAGTCTGGTTGAATGAAGTAACCTCATAATAAAGATTATTGCAATTTTAGTGGATTATAGAAATTACCCTCTCTCTGTCTCTCTCTTTCGCTCTCTCCGATTGAAATTATGTGTTGACAGAAAGAATTACCACAATTGATTTTGTGATTTATATTATGGCACTTTGGGATAACCGAGGTGGACCTCGAAGTTGTACGCCCAAATATTTTGCACGATCCTATTTTATGTGACAACTCAATTTAAACTTTTTGTATTTGATGATTGGGTTCATTTTCTATGTTCAAATATCTATGTCCATATTATCGTGAACTCCACCCTGTCTAGAAAAATGTATGAGATATTTTATAAGGGTTTCAAAAAATATTTCTAATGTGACTTTATGAAGTACACATACTGCATGAGAAAAAGTACGAAAATGGGTGCAGAAGTTCACAGATTGGTTGGTCTCTTGCATAAAAAGAGTCCTTCCTGTCTCATAAAATAGGCTATATTCTATTTCTTATTGCAAAACCCAGAAAAGAAGGTTCCTGGGTTTTTTGAGAATTGAGTTTCACATTTTACTCCACCTTAAGTTTTTAACCCTCATAAAAGTCATAAAGATCATACAATTCAGGTTTCTTTTTTTTTTGGGGGGGGGGGGGGTGTATCAACCTTTCTGAATATCAAAGCTGTGAGTTGGGTAAATTGTAGGCATTTTGTGTGTTTAAATCCCGTAATTAGGGAAGAAGAATATTTCTACAGTGGCTATAATAAGATTTCAAGTTTGTATTGAAATCTCTTATAATATCAGGGCAGTACCCATATCACATGATTCCATCTCACACGAATCCATCACGCACGACGACTGGTATTGGAGGTCGAGGCTAGCTTTTAGGTGATTACGAAGGCCAAAACGTTGCATAAAATGTAAACCTACATAATGCATAATGACAATTCCAACTCCATTTGTTTGGTTTTCTGTGATATCATATTAGTGTCTTAGTGTATGTGCAATACTTATTTAATCCAAAATAAAAATTGCAGAATTTTTCCTAAAGGAAATCGTTTTGATGATGCATTTTTGTTGCTTCATACATTTAAATTTATTTGGCTTTTGCTATAAAATATGCATTTTTTATTTTTCATTTCTTAAAAAAAACAATTAGTACATTTTTTTAATTTTTATTTGCATAAAAGTGTAATGTTCCAAGAATATTGAAGAATATTTTCAAAAAATGGCCTGAAAAGCACTGAAATAAAGTCAGGAGGGCCCAGCAGACTTTCGAGGACCATAAAAACTCATAAATCACATGCAATGAATTTTCGAAGTTAAAATTTCATGAAGAACCATAGGTACACTTCAACTACGTCCACTCTTAACGGCGTAACGTTTGAAGCGTATTTATTCTTTTGTAACCACTAAGGTTACAATGGAATAAATACTGAGTGTGTGCAGAGACCAAATTAACATTCTACACCCCCCCTATACAAATGGCAACTAGTTGGAGTAAACATGACTCATCCCCTCCATGTAGTGAAGTCAACCTGATGAGGACTAAGCGTGCCAGCCGGAAACCAAATCATCATACTTCAACCCCAATGAACTAGAAGCATTGCTTATGCCTCCATTTTCAACCTTCGTCATCATACAAGATGGATTCGAATGAGGTGGAACTTACTATTTTTTTTACTTTAGATCAGTTTCTAGTTTCTTTATATTTTATTCTATGAATGAAAGTGTATTTATTCTTATTTGTACCCCTTTTATACAGAAGCTATGTAGTAATTAGGAAGGAAAAGAACTTTTCCGCTTCTTCTAGTTTTCTTGGACAATGGCAGGAGTTTAAAGACCAAGAATGTGTGTATTGTGTAGGTACAGAAGAAAAAAAGGAAATCCTTCAAAGTATGTGCTCGTAAACAATTCTGAAAAGTCCGCCCTAAAGATTATGTCTAGTTTTCTTGTTGCACCTTTTCTTTGGTTAGAAAAAAGGACACATTGAGAATTTTGTTGTGTTCTCAAATGGATGAAATCGTTTCTAGTCTAATCGGATGATGTCGTAAACTTGAGATTATCTCAACCTGATTCTGATCATCATTCTATATAAGAGAGATTAGTGATGTCAACAAATAAAAACTCAATATACCAAAGTAGTTGACAATTCTTAACAAATAACGACCTTTTCTCTTTTTTTTTGTACTACGTAAAAAAGTTTTCAAAATATTTCTAAACTATAAATTACAACATTTAAATTTTGTAGTTTCTCATGTTATGGTAGTAAAAGTTTATGGAGTATTCGTTTCTATACATCATTTAATTTCTTTCCCCGAACAACATTTAGTTGTGTTATGTCTTGGGTTTTGGCAAGATTTGGATTGTCCGAGTATCTTATCAATTGTTTACTCGACACTTCACTTTTAGTTCAATGAACACAACTAAAAAATGAAAACCGAGAATGGCCACAACCATGACTAAATCGCAATGATGTATAATCTAGCGGATAATCTCTTTCTACCTTCGTAACATGGGCTATGGATTTAAATAAAGAATAAAGGTGTACCTGTATTTATTTAACCGTTGGTTGGGAACTTTTTTTTGTTAAATGTAACATGGTGGTTGAGGCTAGGGAGATGACAGAAGAAAGAATTTAGGGAGTGCAATCTTGCATTCAAATTGATTACTGCAAACATTTGGACAGATTTCTTCAATAGTTTATTGTATCGATTATTAATTTTTAAATTATAATGTGCGTATGCAAATATACACTATATACAAAGTGTCTCCAAAAAATGTACACACACTTTGGTTGTTAATAATTACCGTGTTTATTTTCTTAAATTTAACGTAATAATTTTATAATTAAGATGTAAATGTTAGAATCAAGATTAGATATACTGTAACAAGCATTGCATGTTTTATGTTTACTGTATTAGGTATTATCTCAAGTGTTCAAAATGTCGTTCATTCTCATCAAGGCATTGCTGACATCTGCAAACAAACTCTTGTAATTTTGCGACAATTCTGTTCGATTTCTTGCCATAATTCAGTTTTTACAAAACTTCATAGTTTCATATTTTGGCCAAACTTAATTTTATTGCAGTTTTGTAATCATTTTTCTATAAAAGTTACAAAAGGAAGACGTATCCTATAGTAAAAGCCACTCGAAATTCAGGTTTTCTATCTCTTTAACATGTAGAAAGATTCGGTTTTTTCGCGTTTCCTGAAAATTTTGAGTAATTTTTTTTTTAAAAAAGTTCCTCAGTTGTACAGATGGGAAGAAATAAATGAGAATTGTCCACAATTGCAAGGAATACATGTATTAATGTTTGCAGATCAGTTATTTTTACTAATGTCAGCTATGCAAATGGATGACATCTTGAACACTTGATATAATGTTGTTATATCTAATCTTTATTGCAACATTTACTCTTAATTATAAAATTATCAAGTTAAATTAAAAAAATAAACATGGAATTTATTAACAACCAAAGTGTGTATACATTTTTTTGGAACACTGTGTATTAGTATAAAAAACTGAGTGTAACAAGCTGTTTTTTTACGAGTATACATTGTAAAAAAGAAATACTTCAGACTGAATTATGGTAAGCTGTACAGCTGAGCTTGTAGCTCAGCTTTCTAGCTTTTTGGCTATTTGTAACAAAGACAGGCATTTACAAATCGGGACGAACACAAGTTTACTCCGCCCTTTTTATGACGACCGGCAACTTCTAATTGGTTTGTTGTGTCGTTCGACGTTGAAAAGGGCGGAGCATGTGACGTCAGACTACATAACCAACCAATTAGATAATTAGATGTTGCCGGTCGTCATAAAAAGGGTGGAGCCAACTTGTGTTTGTCCCGATTTGTAAATGCCTGTGTAACAAAGAGGATGATTCTCAGAAGTTCTCAACAGTTTAAAACAAGAGTACTTGAGTTACGTTGAGTACTTTTATTACTCCTATTAGATAAAATGACAAAAAAATAGTTTTTTTGGCAAATCCTTCTGACGTCACAAGTTTTAATTTACAGTTCAGCGACTGCATGTTAGCTGTCTGGTTCATATTTGAAATGTTGTATAGACTTTTATCTCAAATTGTTTATTGACAACCGTACCTAGTCTCATGTCATAATTTTACTATGCATGATGCATTGTGCCATTTTGCGAAGGGTTTACTCAGAGAAAAGTTTGAAAAAACTCTTACATGATTATTAGATCATATGATATTCGATATTTCAAACTAATTGTTTTGCTGACGCGTGTTTCTAAACGCTTATTTTACATGCAGTAATCGTTTCCGACATGGGAAACTTTGCTTGTGACACACGACTCTTGAACCACACCTCGGTGTCATTGTGGCCACTGGTCTGCCATTGCTTGTACCACTCACTCAACTATTGTATGAGCCCTTTTTTCTAGACACCGGGTTATGTTTAGAGCCGGATTTAAGGGTACTAAATGAGGGGTGTGTAACAAAGCTGTGGCACGTGTCTGCCTTGTTCTGTCTTTTCGTGTTCAACATGAAAGCATAAAAAAGTGAACACTCGGGATTTTTTTTTCTAGAACATTATCCTTACTACTTTTCTCTAGTCTGGGATAACGTCCGCGCGTTTACCGGATGAAATATAATAAGCCATATACAGTAGTACAATAAAGAAACACATGAAAGGCTCTTTTTGCAAGTTCATTCATTCAAACACTAGAAAAAGTTAGCAGTAATTCAATTCATTTATCAGCTGTAAACGTTAAGAGCCTACAGTGAAAAAAAAAATTACAAAAATCTTCGCATGTAGGCCTTTTCTGTAGCGGTGACGTCAACATGTGACAAAAATTCAATTTTGATACACTTTTGTCCGCCATCTTTTCTCTTATCGATGGATAAAAGTGGCTATATTTTAATAACGACTCTTTTTTTTTGATAAATATGCTTTACTGAAAAAAGGAAGAGCAACTTTTGAACTACCAACCTTACCAACTTATCACTACATGAGCAATATTGTTGTAACGAATCCCACCTTAACGTTTTGGGATCACCCGGTAAAGTAAAAGAATGTTTTATCGGTTGGTGGTCACTACAGCTACCAAGGCTCACAAGCGTTACTAAGGGGAGAACCGCTACTTGGGTCACTACAGCTACCAAAAAAATTAATAGACCTTTTGTTCATCAAAAGGGTCACTACAGCTAAAAAAATAACCCTTTCCCCCTAACCTAACCGAACCTTACATAATGAAACCTTACCGAACCTTAACGATCTTAACCAAACCTAACCTAACCGATCCTAACCGATCCTAACCAAACCTAACCGATCCTAACCAAACCTAACCGAACCTAACCGATCCTAACCAAACCTAACCGAACCTTACCGAGCTTAATGAAACCTAATCGAAAATAATGAAACCTAATCGAAAATAATGAAACCTAACTGAACCGAATGTAATCTAAACTAAACATATTGATAAATAAAAAGACCTATATTTTTTGGTAGCTGTAGTGACCCTTTTGATGAAAAAAAGGTCTATATTTTCTTTTTGGTAGCTGTAGTGACCCTAGTAGCTGTAGTGAACCTAGTAGCTGTAGTGACCCAGTTAGCTCTAGTGAGCCAGTCCTGTTTTATCCATAGGATCTCACCTCATGCTTGGGGGTGGCTGGGAGGTCATCGAGAGGATGCCTCCCTGCCCACCAAGCATGAGAAGAATGGACAAGAGATCTGCATCGGCGGTTTTAAAAGGATATAGCCTAGAGAAACCAATGATGCAGAACTCTTGGTCCGTGAGTATCCTATTTTTAGTTTTAAGAAGTATGAAGAATATCCTTCTTCATTGTTATATTTTATTCCATCTTATAGATGTTTGTTATATGTTTTTATGCAATTAATTTAAGGTCCTGGTTGTGTCCAAAGAACTTGGACACACCTGGCGCCTTTGTTAATTGGAATCATATGTTGTATTGTATTATTTGGTATAAATACAGGACCGCTTGGATTGAGAAGACAGACTGATGATTGCCATAGATACGGAATCACCAAGATCTTGCTCTCTTCTCAATCCACAGCGAGTCGCTGTCTTTGTAAATAAAGAGAACATTATCTAAAATATCAATCTATGTGTGGACTCTTGTTATTTTTGGGACGTGGGACTTTATATTACAGTCGCCACTTAACTCGATTCGACCGATAGAAGAAGTCTCCAGCAGCCACGTGTAAGTGGATTCGACACTACTATTTTCTACCTCTGGACTCCTGAGGTACCGACCCTTGTCTTCCTGGTGTTCAAGTATACAACACAGGAGCCAATAGACCTGAAAGACTTGAACATCAACGTTCATTCAACACTTTCAAATGGCTACCAGAGATCTCTCTGTGGGCCGTGAGAAAACGGGAACGTTACATTGTTATGTATAGATTGCAATTTGAATTTTGAAAATCACAATTTTTGTTGCAGAAAACAAATTGTAACGTACCCGTTTTCTCGTGGCCCACAGAAAGATCTCTGGTAGCCATTTGAAAGTGTCAAATGAACGTTGATGCTCAAGTCTTTCGGTCTATTGGCACCTGTGTTGTATACTTGAACACCAGGGACACAAGGGGCGGTACCTCAGGAGTCCAGAGGTAGAAAATAGCGTTGTCAAATCTGCTTACACATGGCTGCTGGAGACTCTCCTCTTTGGTCGAATCATTGGCTAAGTGGCGGCTGTATTACAAAGTCCCACTTCCCAAAAATAACAGAGTCCACACATAGAATATATATTTCAAATTATACTTTATTACAAAGACAGCGACTCGCTGTGGATTGAGAGTATCAGAGATCGGTATAGTTCTGTGGTTGGAACCAGTCTGCCTCTCAATCCACACAGTCCTGTTTATATACTCTTATAACAATCAAAACATATGATTACAAAACAAAGGCGCCAGGCGTGTCCAAGATCTTTGGACACAACCAGGACCTTAAATTAATTACATGAAAATATATAACAAACATCTATAAGATGTATTTAAATCGAAACAATTAAATCCAATTAACTATTTAAACGAAAAGGACTTCTCCATCCTTTTCGTCGCACCTGACGGGAGTTTCACTGGCCAAAACTTCCGCATCGTCAATTCTTCTAGGATCTATCCTATTAGAATTGACGATACAGGCCTTTTACCATATTTTACTCATCTTGGGGGGTTGCAAATATAACTACGGCCCACCCGCCGATAGGCTTAAGGCCACTTTTACCATTTGGTGTACGACAGTCTTAACAAGAAGGGTCTTTGCCACGAAGGTAGACAAGAGCCTATAGGTTCCTACCCCTCCCCGGTACCACCAAAACATAGTATCTCTAGGTTAGCAGCTAGGGTTTGTGCACAAGGTTGTGATTAACAGGTCTGTTATCATAGTTCCAATGTTCGGTTTGGATGATTTAGTCGTCATTGTAAGGGAGAAGCTGAAAGGGTGTGGTGGCCACTTATCTCACTAGGAGTTATCACTGTCACTGGCAGAGCTGTTGTCAGTAGTGGCATCATCATGAGAAACAGGGTATCGGAAGACTGCTTCATTAGCGAACTCACGCATTGCCTTCAAGTGTTCAGCTTGAAAGAGGACAGCTGGATGGATTGGCCAACTAAGATCAGTTCTAGTGGACCACAAGATGAGTCGTTCACGTGCTGCAGTGCGAATGGGAAGCATACAATGGAACAGGATGTGCTGTAGAGTGTCCTGCTCACCAAGTTCGCATGGGCAACAGCCGTCTGTAGTAGAGAGCCGAAAACGTTGGAGGTAGCGATTGAACGGACCATGCCCGGTCATCAACAAAACTATTTTCCCTGAGAAGATGTGGTGAGAATGAGAATGGTCCAGTTGTGGAAGCAGCTCATGGACTTGACGGCCGGTATTAGAAAGGTTCCACAGTGACCGCCACTCCCGGTGTTCCCTAGCTCGGACTGTTGCCTGGAAGCTCGATATTGCGCGACTGTGAACTGTCACTAAGTGACGTAGTCCACAGCTTGGCAAGTTGGTCGGCACGCTCGTTCCAGGTGTGGCCAGCATGGGCTCTAATCCAGGCCAAGCGTATCTGCCTGCCATAACTCCCAAAGCGACGTATATCAGCATTTGCATGGTATGAATCAGCATGTGTGCTGGATCCTAATGACACAACAGTTAGTGCAGATAATGAGTCAGAGCAGATCATTATGGTTGTCCCTCGCGGGGCACGCTCCCCGCCCATTTTAATTGCTATCCGGATTGCTAAGAGCTCAGCCTGAAACACAGTACATTCATCCGGTAGATGGCACCCCCATGAATGAAACTCGTGATTGTGGTTGGTTACTACAAATGCAGAGCCAACCTTATTGTCTCGTTTTGATCCATCGGTATAGATGCAGAAATCCACCTGTGTGCTTAATTCTGTAGTCCATTTTTCCACAGGGTATTCTTGCTGGAGTGCATGGTGCATGGTATTCTTGATGGTTAAGGGGGTGTCCAGCAGCTCAGCGGATGCCTGGCGATGTTTCCAAAGTACGTGACGGCCGTGTGCAAGGATGAACACAGGTGGGCAGCCAGAAAGCACCTGAAGCGCCCTTTTCAGTGCTGTACGAAATGCCTTGGTTATTGCCAAAAGAAAGGGCCTCTGGGTAGCATCCAGAAGACGGGTGAGTGTGCCAGTAGATGCTCTGTTACCCCAGACTTCCGCCCCATAAAGCAGCATAAGGAGAAGTGCACGCCGATATACCTCCCAAAGCACTGCCGGACTCATCCCCCATTCACGGCCAAAGATAGCAAACAGGCGAGCAGCCATGCTTCCCACCCTCCCTTGAAGATATCGGATGTGAAGAGACCAGTCAAAGCCTGGGTCTAGCATCACTCCAAGATACAGCATTGAAGCAGATGGTTTCATTACTTTTTCTCCCATGTGAAGGTAAGGTTGCTTAACCAGTCTACGTGCAGAATGGAAAAGAACAATAGTCTTGTCCACTGCATAAGACAGCTTCATGAGGGTGGCCCACTCTGTACAACATGACCAAAAGTCCCGGAACTTAGCTTCTAGAGTTCGTACTGATCGACCACACAGCAAACCTTGTGAGTCATCTGCAAAAGCCTGAACACTATCCTGGCAGGAGATGACACTCTTGATTCTTGTCAGCCATGATTCCATCAGCACCAGCCACAACACTGGGCCCATGCAAGAACCCTGAGGGCAACCAGTTGTTGCCTGATGCTGTACTGTTCCAGACTGCACCGAACGGCCAGATAGAAAAGATGAAATAAGGCGGAAGAGGTTCTCCGGGCATTGCACTGTACGCAATCCATCAAGTATAGCAGGGTGCCAGGCACAGTTGAATGCATTGGAGATGTCCAATGCAACAGCAAGGGCATGATCACCTCTGGCCAATGTCTGTTTTGTCCATCACACGTAGCTTTCAATAGCAGCCACTGAACTGTGCCCCTGACGAAAACCAAACTGTTCAGGCGAGAGATGGCCATGTTTCTCTAAAAAGTAGTTAAGTCGGCGAGCCACGAGTTTGTCTAATACTTTCCCCAGAACAGGTAAGAGGCAAATAGGGCGAACTCGATTCCCAATTTTTTTAGGTAGCCATACCACTTGTGACAGTTTCCACACACTAGGGAACACACTTTTTTCGTATCACTTATTTAACATCTGTAACCATTCTTCTCCAGCAGCTAAAAGGACATGTCGAAGTCCAGCAGGTGGAAAGCCATCACATCCTGGGGCTTTGTCAATAGCAAAGCTCAGGACGGCATCACACAGTTCTACCCCCATCTTGGGGGGTTAGGGAGGTATCGATTGGATATCTCCCAACCACCCCAAGCATGAGGTGAAACCCGTGGCTAAAAATACCTTAAAACTACAGGGTGTTTACAAACGATTATCCTTTAATTCGTTACAAAATCATTTGCCTGAAGCATGTATTTTTGAAATAGTAATTTAACATGGGCTAAAAAAATACGAGATTTTAAAGCGAAATTAAACATAGATGAGCAATATTGTTATGTACATATTGCAATTTGAATTTTGAAAAAAACAATTTTCGTTGCAGAAAACAAAACATTTGCCTGAACCATGTATTTTAAAAAAAAGGAATTTCTTTTTCTCATTTGCTTCAAAGGCTTAGCTGTGGGGCGCCACTAAACGGCGAAAAGTGGAACTATAATTGTCATCTGCTAATATTCAAAATGGCGTCAGGTGTGTACTAGGTATAAAGCATTTTAATATAAGTGCCATGTATCTTTCAGGAAGGTGAAGCCGTCAATCCTTTTCATCGATTTTTTATTCTGTGCAGAACACAAAATTGTCTTTAGTTTCTGATTTCCTCCATTATTATTATTAGAATTCCTCATTTTCTTAATAATTACTCATCTCACCCTTTTTTGTTGTTTATTTCAAAGCATCTTTACCTCATATTTGAGAATGAAATTGTTGCAAGTGAAAGTGGATGAATCTATGAATACTAAATAACCCCCCCCCCCCCCTTATTCCAAGTTTTCTTTCAATATTCCTTTTGTAATCCCTTTTGCATATATGTAAATTATGCATATTAGATGAAAACTCTGTTCATTTTGCGCTCTCTCATTAAGTGATATTTTTTGTTCGTTTAAAAAAGGGTCTTTTTTCTACTTTATAAAATGAAGCCTTTTATATTTTTTACCGTCCCATAATAGATTTTTTTATATGGTAATACGTGAAAGTGTGTCCAAAATGTTTTATCGTGGGTGGACACCAACCTCTCTTTGTCTCTTTTCCACTGTTTTATCCCGATTTTATGTAAATGTTAGGGGGTGGGGGCAATAATTGCAGAAGAAGAAGATAATGATGATGATGATGAGGATGAGGTGTGGTTTGCAATTTAAAATGATTGCAATCCCCCCTTTTTTATAGTATTACTTTATGATGAAATACTTCATGGTTGTTGTTGTTTTTCTTGTTCTAAATTCTAAATGATTTTTATATTAAGGTAAAGACGGGTGGACCAAATGGAATAGATGCTTATATAAATTGCACCTGCCCTCAATTGGCCCCTCAAATCCTCTTAGAATATAATTCACTTTTAGAAGACGTGCAATGAATATTTTTTATAGTAGTTTATTTTTCAATGCTTTCGTAAGAGTACGAATGATATAAATGAATCACTTTCATTTTGATTAATTAATTATATCACGAAAAGTGGACCCACTTGTTCGGTATAATTTATTAAGCTTACATAATTAAAATGTTTGTGTTAAGGTGGTTTAAAGTACCGGCTTTAGGGCAATGGCACTAGCCCTGGTCATCACTTTTGAGTGGCATCAAAAATTTGATGAAACTTTCATTTATTTTATAAAAAAAATATTTATCATCATTCCAGTAACTGTTGTGAAATCAGAAAGACATTTTTCAAAATTAAAGTTATTCAAAAGTTATCTGAGATCAGTAATACCCGGAATCAGACTATAGGAAATGAAATTTGTAAATGCTTTTAATAAAAACACTTTCCTAAGTGAATTTGCTCCTTACAAAGCTAAAAAAAAAATTGAAGATTCATTTAAGACGTTGTGGCACTGGGCAAGCTTGTGAAAAACAACAACAGATGTCATTTAAATAGCTAGCTCCATGTAAACCTATGGCCATAAAATAAAAGTTGCACAGAAGATACAACTTTATGTTAATTATGAAATTGGCCACTGTTTTCAGCACTTGTTCAATTAAACATAATTATAGAAGAATCAATTAATTGTGTGGTTGCACGTTTATATTGAACTAAATTAGTTATTGTAATTTGAATTTTGTGTATTTCACGTCCTATGGCCGTTTACATGTATCAGTGAAATACATGTCATAACTACATGAATCAGACAAAATCTACATAATATACAATAAATTGAATTATTGTTTCACATAGCTAGGTTAATAGGGAATTGTGTGGTTAGTTTTGTTTTTGTTAACTTTAGCACTGAATTCATTTTAAAATTATTTACACAAATGACACATTTGTACTTATTTTTCTATTCTTGTTGGTATCTGACAACAGTGCCTGAATGTGTGACGTCATTTAGCACCAGATTTGAATGTTTACTAACGTGAAAAAATGAACATAAACCTATTTAAAATGCAATTTCAAGTGACATACAAAACGTGATAATTTCAAATTGGCATAAAACGTAATAAATTTCATATCAACTGAAATAAAAAGCCTATAAATTGCCAATTTCCAATGTTGCCCAATGTACAAACAACACCCGAAAACATAACTCCCAAAACAACTTCATTTCTAACATATAAAACATAATGACAGGCAGTGGCGTAGCTAGGAACCCGCAAGACCCATAACTGCAGGAAGGGGGAGGGGGCAACCAAGCCTAGCTACGCCACTGATGACAGGCCATTGCCCATAAATGGTAACACCACAAAACAACAATTAATGAGGCCATGATGCTTCCAAAGCTTATGATGTCCATAGAGCCCACAGTACCGTGAAAACCCACAATGCCACCAAAACGCATGATGCCCTACAACCTCTGAAGTCCCAATTTTGTGACACCCTTGCCTCCAATCCTGCAGTGCCAAATGATGCTCCCTGAGCTCAAATTGCACTCAGAGCAGGAACATAGCTAGGGAGCTGCAGTCTCTGTGACTGTAGTGGGGTGCAGGAGGTTTGGAGGGTGCAATTTGGGGTGTAAATTGGGTGCACTGTTTTAAGCAGTAGGTGTGGCATGGGGCACAACCAAACCTAGCTGTGCTACTGACTCAGTGCCCATACATTCCCCAGTGCACTAAAAAACAAACAATGCCCCAAGAGACTACAATGTTGCTTGAGCATAAGATGCATCTAAACCTGGAGTATGTGACATCCCACAAGTCTGGGATGCCCCAAAGTATACGATGAATCCAGAGATCATGCAACCTCTCAAAGTTCGTAACACCTCAAGAGCAAATGAAGCCTACGAGCTGTTCAAATACAAACACTTATAAAGAAATTAAATTATAAACTCGAAGTGTAACATTCTGGCCCACCGTTCAAAACACTGATGGAACCTTAGATGGTCACTTACCACTCCAGACTCTGGTTATGGGCCAGGACCGCATATGTAGTGCCCTTGGTGAACCACTGGGTGGCATTTGACGACCATGCAGTCTCCCTTACCAGTGTTGACAGTCACATGAAGGTGACAAAGCGAAACACACTGTGGCGAGCACAGTGGCAGCCAAAGAACGATGTTTCCCCACCGAAACTTTTCTCCACCAAAACTCCCCACAATGAACAACACAAGGCAGTGATTGAATAATATACAAACAAATGGTATAATTATTTACAAGGCGGATGATTATTTGCATAACTCCTGGCCATCTTGGCCAGCAGGAAACCGGTTACACACTTCAATAAAACAATAAAAATACACACGCGATTTCCACGTGTGTTGGAGGTTGACCTGGCCTCCAACAGGTTGTGTTGTTCTCCAGAAAACCAGTCCACTGCCGACTGCATGGATTAATGGCAATTCTGACCATTAATTTCCACAGGTGGCTTCTCCTGAGGACAGTGGCAAGACTGACCTTTCACCCATAGAACTCTGGTGTACAGCCTGCTAGACACAATATGGCATCTGCCTGGCTGTCTCTTGTGAAAATATTAAGCCAGGGGGATACCATGCAGTGCTCAGCAGGCTGCTCACCATAACGTTCTATGGGTGCGTGATCAGAGTGCAGTCTGGCAGACAGTCATGAGTAAATGTATGTTGGAGGAAGCAGGCCAGGCTGTAACACAAGTCAAAATGATGAAATGGTAATATTAATAAGTGTTAAATATATCTGTATCACAACTGCATCCTTTCAGACACCAAAGGATGTTGATGTTTGATGTTGGATTGTTGATGTTTGGAGGGTAAAGTATGCTTGATACCTTTGACCGGCAACTTTTTCGCAACATGTCATGAATAATAATAGAACGTTTAAAATTTGAAGCTGTCAGCCGTTGCATTCATGCATGTTTCCACTCATCATTTGATGCCTGTCCTCTAGTTCTCACCTCAAAATTGTCTCGTTTTGTAAGTGATGGTATCTGCAGGTGTTTTCAGAATTTCAGCTTTTTGTTTTGCCATGTCTTCATCAGTTATGTCAGGTTTTTGGCAACTGGGCCCATAGTCCTTTGTACCACCCTGGTTATTGTTTTCTCTTTGTGTCTTGCCTGCTGATGTTTTTGTTGATGGGAGTAGCCATTTGCATACTCTTGAATGTAGCTCACGTACTTTACGTTTTCTGTATGACACCAAAGCAGGAGGAGGTGGTTGAGAGATACACTGTCTGATGAAGGGTTCCTGCCATCCAGCACCTTGAAGTTTATTGCAGGCTGCGGCCATCACCCTTATGGCATAGGATGTTTCAAGGCAGTAGTCGACACGCTTACCCCCAATCATTTTACATATTAATCCTATAAATTGTTCAGCAACATTTGTTGCGCGTTTTTCTACCAAACTGTCAGCATGTTTTTCTAATTGTCCATTTGCAGCCTTGACTGCTGCATACACAGCACCTTTTTCAAACTCTGGTGTCAACACAGATTCATGTTTCTCATTTGGGATTTTGCAAAAATGTGCCCTGCAATTACCATGATCACCAAAAATGTGTCTTGGGGCATTCCGCAGGTCATGTTTGAGGTTTATAATTCGCTGTTTGACATTCAGGTCTTTTTGGTTGAAGTTGTACTCAACATTTTTCCTAGCAGCAATACCTAGTCTTTTTGATCTTGATTTCAGGACCTTTCTATGTTCACGATTTAATTGTGTATTTCCACAAATGTTTTTAATCTTGTTGTTATAAACCCTCAAAAGGTGATTTGTACATTCGATCTTATATACAGGGTATGGTCTACTTTCAAGAATATTGTTGAATGTACTTGAATCTCCATCAAAAATAATATAGCAATACTCTAGGTTGTATTTCTCTACACTATGCTGGAAACAGTCCACAAAGATGTCTTTTTTCCATAGCTGACGAACTGCCACTGAAGGTTTTGTTGCAGTTGTGTTTCTGAGGTTCTGTGTCTGTGTTGTATGCACGAGCACATATGATGCAGTACTTGTTTCTTATCCCAATGTCAAGAAGGCCTCCAGTTTCAGCATCAAAAACAGCTGCTATTCCCGACAATGCATTGAAACTATGACCAAATGATCGTTTTGTCCAAGAACCATCAATTACCACTAGGATGTAAGGAATCCCATTGGTTACATGTCCTGCAGCTCTTGCTTTTTTGGCAGCAATACTTGCAACTTTCTTCATCTCAGCATCCAAATATGTTTTCATGAGTTTGTTGAATGTTTCTGCCTCACGTGCAAATGTTTTTGGGTGCACTGAAGGTAGACCCATGACAGCTGTAAGTTTGTTTAGCTGAGACTGACCAATACCAATACTTATACTGCCAAGGACAGCAGCAGCATGGATTTTAACTTTGTTGGCATCTGACTCTGTATTTAGTGTCAGCGTGATGTTGCATGCCTGACACTGGACGTTGAGGAAACTGACAAATAAAGATTCATTTAAGTTTGACAAAGATGATTCCGTACATCGCTTGCTGTGCTTTGCAACGCGCTTCAAGAATGTATTCAACTGCTTCAAATTGATAATTCGTGACCCTATTGGTACTTTGTCATCAACTTTTATATGTTCAAAGTGAAGTTGTTGGCTGGTAGATGGTTGACTGGTGAAAGAATGACTATCAAATTTGTGACAAGTAGGTAACTGACTGGTGGATGGTTGATTTTGATGTTGTTGACATGTATGTAGCTGGCTGGTGGAAGAATGTCTATGACATTGTTGACAAGCAGGTAGTTGACTTGTTGATGGTTCACTAGATTGCATTCTGTGTGCATCACTAGCATAGTGATTAGCAACCTCTAGAACAGTCCACATGTTTATGTTGCAAGTATTACATGTCATAATTGGTTTATTTAGTTCAGGGTGTGTACTTTGTTTCATAAAGAGTTGGTCCTCTGACACTGTTTCCTCTGATGATTCTTGCGATTGCTTCTTGATGCCCCCTGTATGTAAAAATGTACTGGCATTTTTTATTATGTTTTTGCATACATTTCATTACATTGTTCGTTTATACTCACTCGATTTTCGCTTTCCATGCTAACTTGATTTGTTTTCCTTTTTTTTGTTCTGCTACATGGTCTTGCTTTTGGTTTACCCATTTTTGTTTTGGAAATGGACATCCAACAGAAAACAAGCCCACTATAGTTTGCACTTTGTGACAACTGTTAGGTTGCTTACAAGGTATAAATGAACAACACGTACAGGGCGTGACGATACCGGTGGCACTACTATCATCCTTTTTCGGTTCCTTGGAGGCTCCAAGCAGAGGGACTCAGACAGTGTCCGAGCACCTCTGTCGGTAGTCCCTGGATTTATTGGGACAAGTTTAGGTAAAATAAAATATATCTCTTTACTCTTTATATTTTACATTGTTCTGTTTACACTGTTTTACATTATTTGAAACTCTTACTTTAGTCAGGACTGTTTCGGTCTGAACACTCTTGAAATCTCTGACTAACTGTTCTTCAATTCTCTATCTCGAACTGTCCTCACACATAGGCCGCACGGCACTCTTGTTCGGTCTCCTGGTAGGGGCGACTGTCACCTCAGGGCTCAATGATTTACCAACTGGGCCAATCATTGCCCTGGGCTGGGGATACTACCTTAAAAGGAAAGGCATTTCTGTGACTATTCTCAATTCTCACGGTCTGACCGGGTTCCACGAATTCACACAGAATTCGGGCCACCCAAGTCTGAACATCTGTGCACCAAGGGGTGCCATACTGTCAGAAAGGAATTTCGACAGGGTGTTCCACAACTCTGTGAATACAGAGTGTCACAAAAGTATCAATCTTCTCTAACAATCATCACTGGTACATAACAACAGTAGTCTGTTTGCAAGGAGCAGTTGCCCTATTCTTGTCCTGGGCATCAAATAGTGTAAAGGCAGCAAATAGGATAAAGCCGGCCCTGCGATGTTTACGAGTGCGACGCCTGAGGGTTTGGTCAACACTCGAACAAGACTTTGAACAAGAATTTTCGAACAAGAAGACTTAAAACTATCGAGGAACACTATATATGTGATTTTGGTAACCTCGTTAATACTAATTCAAATTCAATTCACTACCACGCTTATAATTTCATAACCAAGAATTATTCTATGTTATTCTATCAAAAGTTTGATTTTGAAACCGAAATCATTTTAAAGAGTTAGAAATAAAGGCTTAATCAGAGAATGTGTTGTGTTAGTGATTTGTAGCATAAAAATTTTGCTCCCGGTTTTGAGCTATTTTCTTAATTTAATCATTCCATTCAAGTTTAATCTTAAGTTTTTTAAATAGAACTAAGTGTGCTAAATACGTTTGCTCACTTCTACCATACAAGTTAAATTTTCACTGTTCCTGATAGTAACAAAGCCTGCTGAACACGTTTCTCGAATCGGATTTCGATTTGGATAAGTAGTTTTTATTATATAACCTTTATAATTAGATTCTGTCTTTTTTATTTTTTGTAAAAGGTGCCATTTTCCCCGTTTTTTAGTGCTTTTTGAGTTATTACTGTTTTTTTTTTCTCAAAAAAACGATCTTTTCCTTTTTTTTCTTTTCTGTTTTGGTTCTTTTACAGGCTTAATTGTTGGGCTCATTTAGTTTTTGTTTTTAGTAATGGATTTTGTTTGTAAGGATCAGCTAAGGCAGGAAGTGGCAAGACTTCAGGCAGAAGTTTCTTTGCTGAGGGGAAATGTTAGCTGTATTTAATGCTGGCCCTTCCCATAGTAAAGAGCCTGTGTCTGCTGCCACACCAGTTAGGTTAACACCAGTTAGGTCTGCACCAGGAGGGCTAGGATGGGAGATTGTAGTTAAGGGGCTAAGCTAGTTGGGGCCCTTTTAGTGTCACCCAGGACTCCTATATGTAATAGATTTGATGCATTGGAGAATTTCTCTAGGGCCCAAAGGAAATTTGTAGGACGTGTAGGTGTGGGTAAGGGGGCTAGGGTGTCCTGTATGCCAATTAGCATAAGATTTAATTGTGAAGATGGGGATTCAAATAGGAAAATAGCTAAGACTAGATCTGTTGTCATTGTTGGTGACAGTAATGTGAGGCGTATTGATAGGTGGGCTGTCCCCAAAGGAAATACCAGGGAAAAAGTTAGTGTGGCATGCTTACCAGGGGCTAAAATTGAGGATGTTGAGCAGCGTATTAGTAGGATGGTACGGGGTGAAACTGCAGATGAGGTGCTAGTGGTGTTGCATGTAGGTGCTAATGATCCATGTAGACAGAGTGGTTCAGAAGTTTTAGATAAGTTAGTTAGCTTAGCTCAGCATACAGTTAGCTCTAGGGTGGGGGTTAAGGTGTGTGTTAGTGCAATCTCAGAGAGGGTGGATAGAGGCAACTTAGTCTTCCGCAGGGCCTGGTTTGTTAATGACCATTCTTCCCGTTAATCAAATTAAGAAACAGTCGAACAATGGACTAATTTGATTTATTAATTCGTTAAAAAATGTAGGCTGCGCTCCCAACCACCCTGCAAAAAGCTTAATTTAACTAAACCTAACCTTCCGACTGTTCCTACTATTTTTCCGACTATTCCTACTGTTGTTCCGACCGTTCTGCTGTGCCCATTGATATCTATGAAGATTTACTGGTGCAAGTATGTAGTTTTTAAAAGTAAATATTCAATGAAAGTCGATTTATTTTCGAAATTAACTGAATAAATTAAGCGAACGATTCGAAATCACTCGCTTAATTTATTAAATTATTTTTGAAAATACATAACTTTCATTTCGTTTTTATGCCCCCAAACCTCATGCGCCCTCCCCCGCAGTTGCGGGTCTTGCGGTAAGTTGCATGCAGATGCAATTAAGTGGCCTCGTTACTTATTTACGTTTAATACCAGCATAAATGACATCAAAATGACGTCACACCAAGCAATCAATTGAGTTCTACGGTGTCAGATGTTATCTTGTCAAGCGTGTGTGGTGCATGGTGCATCTTGCTGGGTGTTTGTCGTCGAGCACTTTCCCAAATTAGTTGGTGCAGTCTGGCTAGGCCGTTTATCGGGCCTAGAGTGATTTTGTGTGTCATAAGATTGGTAATCGCCTGGTCCTGGAGAGATTACCTCGTCACAGTTGTGTTGATGAGGAACAGAGCAGTTGCCGCTCGGCAGAACCCTCGCTGGCAATTCGTCATAATTCTGGTGCACGTGCAAATGTTCTGTACACTCATTATTTCTATAACACAGACCCTCGGCACGCTTTCGATACATTGGCTCAGGAGCTCGCAGAGAAAAGGGCTTTTCATGGTCGCGTTCTTCAGATCGATGACAGTGATCTGGTGTGTAGTGTCGATCGTAGCATGAGTCGTACTGCTCTTGGTAACCGCCATAGCGTGGCAAAAAGTGGTCCAAGTCGCTACAATGTTGGTTGGTTCATGATCGTTGGGGTGTTGTGGTATGTGTGTTCCGGTCGGCCATGGCATTCATGAGGCAGGACATTTGTGTTGCTAGCGTTTCCAGTTGCAGCCAGGCATCGTCGAGGCTGCGGCCGATTGGTTGTGGTGGTGGTGTCACATCAGCAGTGACGGGATTGTCCTGCAAATTCTCATGAGAGTTCTGGTGATCAGTCAGGCCATCAGAGGGTCTGTGTGTGGCAGCCATGATTGGTGATGTGGCATGTATGGTGTAGGTGCTGTATGTCTTTGTTGAGTGAGTCCTCTATAGTTCTGATGGGTGCATGCCGCCCCGAGAGTTCAGAAGAGCCCTTTGAGCAGCCCCAGATAATCGTGGGTGGGCGTCCATTATGTGGTAACTCGTTCACACGTAGTAGTCAGTAGTGTAGTCAGTAGTATCGGTGTAAGTTGGTGTGTGTAAGTTCAATCGGATGATTTTGCTGTGAATCGCGATCTTTTGTCGGTAACCGACACCCTCGTACTCTTATACACTATTACACTGAGTAACAGTGGTTTACCTATGTTTAATAAATATGGTGGCGTTGTTCAGGTCATTGTGTTGGTCGCGGTGTTGTTCCTCAGTTGGATGTGATGATCCCAACTGGTATACTGTTGTAAATTTTTTATTGAGTTTTTCTTTGTACTTGACTCAGAGAAAATCTCCCTTAACACGTGGTATATGGTGACCACGTGGAGAATATGAGAGTTCTAAGAGTCGTCAATAAGAACAGTAGATGCACAATGCAAACTTCGAGCGTGGTACACCACCCAATCAAAGATTGCACTGCAGAAATTGAAAAATAAGAAGAGTGAAGCTAGAACGCAGTGCCCGCACACTTAGGTTCACTTGTAAACAAGAAGTAAGTGTGTGTGTGTGTGTGTTTGTGTGATGAACACACAAAGAGATGAAAGTTCAAGATGGCTGGGCTTTCAGAAAAAGGACAGGCAAAGAAATAAAAGTCCAAGGTGGCTGGGCTTTTATATAAAGATTGATGAAGAAAGCTGAATTGCTCAAAAGTGTAGTAAATTCTGGTGTGGTGACCACACGTCCCAGAATTTGATTTATTGAAAAGCAGAGCAATTCAGTGCAGAAAAAAGAAAATGATGATTGTTCAAATAAGCAAAATGCTTGTTGAACAAGAAGGAATGTTCAGATGGTTAAATTTAGTTTTCTTCACTGGTGGATGGCTCTGGATGAAAAGACAGCATCAGTGGCAAGTGAGGAACTATGCTGAGTGAAGACCGAATCTGTCGATCTTCCCCCTCCTATAGTCAAGAGAAGTTCGTAGGTGGCGCTGATGTGGCCACTTCCGGTTGTAGAGTTATTGCATTATTCGAAATGAAGAAATCCGCCAGGTGGCGCTTTGTAGTCACCAGGAGGAAGAACACAAAAAGAGAGAAAATCCACAGAGAAAAGAGGAATTTTTTCTAAAAAAGAACAAGAAAAGAAAATAAGAAATAAAGTCAATTTCCAATATGGTCGATCACACAATGTAAATCACCAAAGAAACAAGGAAGAAGATGGAATCTACAAATGAATGATGGATTCCACAGAAAAAAACACAATAGAAAAAAAGTCTGAATCCAAGATGGCGGATTCAGATGAATAGAAGTGATAAAAACCGAATTTTGAAAGTGAAGTGACACCCAAGTGTGATAACCACACAAGTTGAATGTCACCAGAATAGAAATAAATTCGGCTCCAGGAAAAATAAAATTAAATTCAGAAAAATCTGAATTTAATTCACAAGAAAAAGTGTTCAGAATGTGCCAGACAATGTGTAAAAGTGGATGTCCACAGCTTAAAATCATAGTCCAAGCACACTGATAGATAGAAAAAAAAAATCCCATAGGTGGCGTGCTAATGCAGGGCCTACTGGATGAGAAAAAAGAAAACAAAAAGAGGAAAGAGCAAAAAGAGAAACTCCACCAGAGGGTGTGCAAATGCAGGCCCACTGGAAGAGAGAAAAAGAGAAGATAACAAAAAGAGAAGAGAAGAATCAACAATGTGCTCACATGGAGCGAAAAACCGCTCTGTTGGCGCCTTTTTGAAGAGCTTCTGGTCGATCCAAGATGGCGGCCGGCTTCAATATGGAGATAGTTCATGTGATGAAACGCCTTCCAAACCCGTGATGCCCACAAAGACCACCAAACCCACAAGGCCCACAAAGCCTTCCAGGCCCACAAAGACCACCAAACCCAAAAAGCCCACCAAACCCACGAAGCCCACAAAAAATATAGGTTTAAAAATAAATAAAAACAAAAAAATATAAATAATAAAAATAAAATATATAAAAAAAATATTTCTTAAAAGAAATTTCAACGACTGAATACGGCCTTCTTTAACTTTCAATGACCTCTCAGTTTTAATATCGATTAGTTTTTTTTCTTCAAAAATATCGATTGAATTTAGCGCCAAATTCAAAATTATCTAGAAAAAAAACAGCGCGAATTGGTTTATGGTTTACGAAGAGCTGATTTTCGAACTCTGATTAGTCTGCCTTTCAGAAGAGCAAAATTAAGACAAAACTAGAATTGTAGCTCAATCACTTAAGGGTGTTTTCATGTTGACTTTCAAAATAAACCTTTGAGAGATATCAACATGAAAATACCTTTAAATGATTGAGCTACCTGTCTAGTTTCTAAAAAACGTTCTATTTTCTCTTCATTTTGCAACTGTAATAGAAAATAATCAAGAGTTCGAGAGGCGTTTATACTATAAAATCACCATAATTGCAATTTTAATGAATATTAGGCTGAGTAAAAATAAAAAGAATTAGCTTTATTAGTTTTTTTTCATCAACAAGTGATAAAATCAAATATAAAACAAGAAAGAATACAAATTCTGCTCAGTAATTCAAACATTGCAATGAATCCAATGATAGGATCTAAGAGATTATCCTCTCTATACATATGATGATCAGAGGGCGGAATAAAATGTTTTTATTATTGGAAAATATGTACATATATATGTACTCAAAATGGGCAAAATATGTATTAAAATATTTTTAAATTCCTAAATAGTCTTTAATAAGCAAATAGTCTGTTTAATACTTTTAATTCATTTATTTTAATTTTCTTAGAAAGTAAAAATGTTTTATCATCAGAATTATCATAAAATGTAGATGGTAGATAATTGATAGTGAGAGACCACTTTACTACAATAGGGACTTAGCGAAATTTCGTACGAAATTAAGTTTCACGAAATTTATATATTTAAATTAAGTGATTTCGTTTTCGTTTCAATTTCGTTATTGTAGTTAGCGAAGCAACCCGAAAACGTAAACGAAATCATTCACCTTTTACGGCGATTTGTGTGGTACTTTTTGCCTAATTAATCGCCACTAAACGTAGATTTTTTAATTTTTATTGTTCTTTGCACTTAATATTCTTGCTTTAATCGGAAATCTTTCATGTAGGGTTGGTTATTATTTTTAAAACGACGTCGTTTTCCATCGACAAAATCCAACTACAAAATAATTTTATAATTTCGTAAAGAAATGCCTCATTTCGTACGAAATCTTTGTGTTGTAACGAAATCAGCCGGAAATGACGTCAAAATAATGGATTTCGTAAATAAATTTATTTTGTACGAAACTAATACTTCACAAGTTACTGTAAAAGACAAATTTTCTTTCAAATAGTAAATGGTTTTGTTAAATTTCATTAACAACTGGAAAACAGACATAAAATAACTTAACTTTCTTTGTCTTCTTTGTTTCTAACATGTGGTCTCTACTAACCTTATATAAAGTAACTAATGATTCACGAAATCACATTTAGATACTTGAAAAATTATAATTTTGCTAGTTTCTTTCCAATTCAGTGATTAATAATGATTGTGATTAGTAAAAATATTTGAAATTTGAAAAAAAAATATTTATATGTTTAAATTTCAATAAATATTTACAAAAATATGTGTATTTAAATATTTTCCAAAATATGTAAAATATGTATTTATAAATGTAGTTTATTCAATTCCTAACATTCTGAAATGGATGGATGTTAAATTTGGGCATGATAGCTGAATGTATTTGGAATATGTTTTTTTATAGAATTCCGCCCTCTGATGATGATATGTAAAATCATTGCCAAACTCAATCAAAATAGGCTCCTAGAATTAAATTCAAATCATTTGTAATCATTACATGAGCATCAATAACTATAAAAAGAAAAACCTCCTCGAAAGAGAATAGTTTTCAGATTTCTAAAAACAAACAATTTCTTTGTTTAAAAAAATAATTATTTCAAGAGAAAAATGTTTTCATAACAAATACAAGAACTATAGCTGATACAATAGCTGTGGCTGTATTTTTAGCTGGTTTCGAAGCTGAATTTGTGAAACGGCTTGTACCGGCACAGGGACCCTGCTTTTGAACACTTTTAAAGAAATCCCACAAGAAATCTCTTAAGCCATTATTAGGGCACATGTTAACTGCATCAATGAAACATTGCATTGAGTTATCCAGTTGTCTATTTGAAAGTAGAAACAGAAGCAAAAAAAAAATTAGTCACTTAAGACGGTTTACGGGCAACTGATTTTCAAACTCTTGTCTTTCAAAAATAAAATTAAGAAAAATTAGATAGTGTTTTAGAAACTAGAACGGTAGCTTAACCACTTACGGGAATTTTCATGTGAATATCTTTCAATATTAAGTTTTTATAGACTAAAATTAAAAATATATAATGTCTGCTTAAAGTTGCATCATTTTCAAACTCGCATAAAACGCTTATTTTGAAAGATATCAAACATAAAAATAATTTTATGTGATTGATCTACCATTCTATTTTCGAAAACATATTCAAGTTTCGCTTCATTTTGCAGTTGAAAGATAAAATAATTCGAGTTCGCAATTAATCTGAAGTTTACACCAAGTGAAGGCGGTAGGACAAAGAAAGATTATTTTTACGAGCATAAATTTCAAATATAGTAATTTATTTACTAATTACCCGCAATAACCGTTGTTGTAGTCAAGGCTAGTTATGAGATTACCCAAAGCATTTTGGCAAAAACCAATTTTAGTTGCAGCTGTTGTCTGAATACAATCTTGGCCACCATTTTGCATTAAACCTATAACAATTAAAACATATTTCCA
The DNA here is from genome assembly GCA_036925085.1 of Brachycybe producta. Taxonomy (NCBI): domain Eukaryota; kingdom Metazoa; phylum Arthropoda; class Diplopoda; order Playtdesmida; family Andrognathidae; genus Brachycybe; species Brachycybe producta. The sequence continues at coordinate 8,935,815 of JAUPFP010000001.1, read as the reverse complement.
AGTTTAATAATATAAAAATTCTTTGTTGCATGATGATATGATTAAAGTTGTTTTCGTCACTTTCGATTGTGTTTCGTCATAAAGGAAATTAAGTTAGAATTTAGAAGGTTACACTTTATGCCATGATCAACAAATCTGCAATTCGTAATTAGCTAGTCATTACTAATTTAATAAAGAATAAAGCCACACCTGCAAGAATACTTTGTCCCATGGAACATAGAAAACGTCCACCGCCATCAACCCAATTCAAAAGATGATTCATGACATAATTTTGTTGATTAGGATATAATTGCATAGATTGCGTCAGTGCAACTGGAAGTTGTGTTCGACAATACTGAAAGAAATCTCCACTACATAGAAGAAAAAATAACGAAAAATATACAATTACATTACTTAAGATGTTTTATAAACAGGGTCCGATTAAGGGAAGAAAGGGCCTTTAGCCTTTTTGGTGCATGGGTCCCTTTTCACCGAGTAGGCAATAAAATGCCAATAATTTGAATACCCAATAATGCAAAAGTTGTACATGAGCCACCAAGATTACCGGGCCCCTAGGCTTCAGCCTACTTAGCCTAAAGGATATTCCAGCCCTGTTTATGAATAGCTGATTTTTGAACTCTGGTTATTTTGTATTTCAGGAGCAGCACATGTTTAGAAATTGAATGTGTTTTAAAAACTAGAATTATAAATGATTCACTTAATAGCATTTTCCTGTTGATATTTTTCAAAATAAACTTTTCATAGATATTTTTTCAAAAAATGAACAAGAAATTATGGTAAACGTGATTGAGACTGTCAGGTTTTTCGTAATGTTGCTTCTGGAAGACCAGAATAACTAGAGTTCGAGGAGGAGGCATTTGCAATTTGAAATTACCAATATTTTTCTCAGAAATTTAATACATAAAGGCACATACATACCTCCTTGGACATAATTTCCAAGAGCAACACTCATTGGTATTTGCGCTTGTTGGAAACAATTTGTAAAAATTTGAGATGAATATTGTTGGGTTTGCGGTTGATATCCAACGTATCCAGGTCCAGCACCACCACCATATCCAGTACCAACACCAGCACCATATCACCCGTTCTACCCAATGTTTGTGGAAATTCTACAATTAAATAAACAATTTTTGATCATAAAAAATTGAGTAAAATTTTATATAAATAGAAAAATGAAATAAATTATTGATAAACTTACGAAATGGCACCAACTGAGCTCCAGCACCCAAAATACAGCATAATAATACCGATAATGCTTTCATGTTGCACTAAATGTAAAATCCCAAAAATTCAAATAGAATTTGGTTTGCACAGTTAGCAACAATTTTTTTTCTGCTTTCTGTACACTTCGAGTTCCAGTTTTTAACTGCTGGCATAAAATAAAAAATGTTGCCTCAAAAAGCATGGAACTTCGAAGTTGGCAATCATACACATTTACGCAATACTATAATAACAAACACACATCCAAAGTGACACACAGGTAAAACTTCCTCCTCCACCTAACATTTGAAAGTAAGTCCTACATATTCTCATATACTAACGCCCAGTTACAGCTACAATCATTTTCCACCTGACTAATTTTATATAGAAATATATAACTATGTTGACGTAATTAAATGTCCATTTAGAAGTAGTAGTAGGTCTAATAAAAGTGAAATGTATTTGTTATAAATAAAGAAAAATATTTTGTTACAAATGGTGTCGAATAAGGTTGAACCGAATGTGATAATGATTATGATAAAGGAGGCAGTGCCATCTGTATATTGGCATAATAAAATTTTAGAAATGTGATAGTGTTTTCTGCAAGATTGGTTTTTTGTCAACACTTTTCATGATAAGATTGTAGGTCACAAGTTATAGCATTCATAGAGTTTCATACAATGCAAGTGTATTATGGTACAATAATGTAATATTTTTTAATTTATTTGTTTAAAAATACTAAAATAGAAATAGAAGTTTATAGTGAACAATTCAGGTTTTGTTTGTATTTTCAAGTTTACTTATTTTTTTAATGATTCGATATTACAGTTACACCCATTTACAAATATTTATATTACGATCTATAATTAGATATTCTACAGAAAATAAGTCAACAAAAGTGCATTTAGATTGAACAGAAATATTCTACTCAGATGTCACTACTAATAATTTTTTTAAAAAAAAATTGGAAACTAGAAAGGGGGAAAAAATAACAAAAATGATAGCTGACTTATGGACCTTTTTGTTTTATCTTCGATACAAACTACAAAGGAAATAAATAATAAAACTACATTTTAATAAATTATTATTAATATAGTCTGATTTTTTATTGATGGTTATTGATTGATAAAATATTTTTATATAAATCACATGGTTTAATCTTATCAAATTGTTAACTGTGTATTTAGTAAAAATGTGATGTAACCACTCGAGAAAAAAATACCCAGTGTGTGAAAGTAGTAACCAACATGCAAATAGTATCAGAAAACTATCTTGTTAAAAACTAGAGAAACAAAAGTAAAGACACATAAAAAGATGGTTGTGTTAAGTTTGTTTGCAGAGCCATAGGCACTGTATTTACTACACGGTGAATGACGAATAGTATCTCGATAATAATTTTCCCAAAGACGTTTCAGATGTTCATTCTTGCAACCGCTAATGGCTTCCAAATTACATTCAAATGAATAATCCAAAGTACTATAGAAAAGGAAGGAAAAAAAATACGAAAATAAAAATTAATTATCTAACCTTGAAACATACCTTAAGATTAATTTAATTGGTTTTCATAAAGAGATGGTGATACACCCCCCACCCAGAGGGAAAGGAAAGGGATACACTTAAACGTATATGTATAGTTGAATCATCAAAACTACATCATAACATTGAAAGAAATTGTTCACGCCTTCATCTCGTCACGTCTATGCAGTAATTTTTCAGGAAATTCTTTTTTGAAATGTGCGCTAATCAATGTGCGTAGCCTGATGAATAAAATTGATCTATTCCAGTCGTTTCTTTTGGCTAATACATATGACTGTATCTGTATATGCGAATCATGGCTCAATGTTGATGTACCTGATGGTTTGATAGGTCCCTTGGGCTGGTCTGTACTTCGTTGTGATCGACAATCAAGAGGTGGTGGTGTTTGCCTTTTTTACAGGAATGGTATTCGTATAACATCGGTTGAAACAACACCAGTGAATTGTGAATTAATTTGTGCAGATATATGTGGAAATTTTATGTCGATTCGCTTGATTGTTATCTACCAGTCTCCTTATCTCTCGGCATCGGAAGCTACAACAGTACCTTTCTTGGAGTCGATTGTGCCCATTTTGGCTGTGAATTATCCTGTAGTTTTCGTTGGCGATTTTAATCGTCCGGACATTGTTTGGCCTATATATTTTTCACGTGCAAATAGTGATACAGCCTTCTTGGATCTATTTTTGGGGAGAGGTTTTAAACAATTAATAAACTTTCCTACGCGTGGTGAGAATATTCTAAGTCTCCTATTAACTGATTCTGTAGATGTGATTCATTCATTGTGTCCTTCTGATCCATTCACATTATGTGATAGGCCTCCCCATGTTATTGTCGAGTTTGCCCTAAATTTCAGGTATTCATTTACATCGAATTTAAAGTTCCGATCCTGGTCTGCAAATGGTCTCCTGGCTATCAGAGGGAAACTTCAGGAAATACCTTGGTCTGATGTTTTTCAAAATTTAGACATTGAGTCAGTTTGGTCTCTTTTTCGTAATATTATAATTGACTTATTTGATATGTATGTTCCTCTTTAAGAATCATACAAAACATCAATTTATACCCCGTGTCATAAAGAAAATGTTTGCTAAGAAACGCTTAGCTTGGTGAACTTGGTCACGTTATGGAGATGTGTTAGCTTTAGAGCGTTATAAATTTATAGTTACTAAATTACGTGATGCAACAAATCATTATGCATCACAACAAGAAGCCAAAGTTGTTAATTCTAGTTCATTATCAAAATTTTATCAATATGTAAAGTATAATATGACCAATTCAAATACTGTCACTATACCTCCATTATTTGATAGTGACTTAAACCTGGCTAGTTCAGATATAGAAAAGGCAAACGTTTTAAATTTAACTTTTCAGCAGTCATTTAATAAAATCACTGAAAAGGTTACAGTACCCAACTTGGATTTACATAGAAATATTGATGAAAAACGTATTTTTATTGACTCACTATTTAGAGAATTAGATGTTTATATCTCATTAAGTAAGGTAAAACAAAAAGATTCTTGTGGTCCTGATGGTATTTCGGGGAAATTAATATCACTATGTGCAAATGAATTGACTTATCCAATCCATTATATATAAGCTTTTTTTACTAACTGGGTGTGTACCTTTGAATTGGAAAAAATGGGATTATTATCCCCTTATTCAAGAAAGGTGATCGCTCTAATCCACAAAATTATCGACCAATTTCTTTGACATCGATAGTTTGTAAGGTATTGGAGGGTTTTTTGGTTAAGTATTTAGTCAGTGTGTCACTGAATATTGGGGCAATTAGTCCTTGCCAATATGGGTTTATACCTGATAGATCAGTGGATTCACAACTTTTGGAATTTGTATCTTTGATAATTGATGATGTTGATAATCACGGATCTCCCAATGTATTATATTTGGATTTTGCAAAAGCCTTCGATAAAGTGAGTCACTCTAAATTGTTGACGATTTTGTTAGACGGAGGATTTGATCCTCTAATAGTGTCCGGGATTGATTCATTTTTATGTGATAGATCGCAAAGAGTCAAAGTTTTGAACTCTTTTGTCTGATGAGGTGTCTGTAACCAGTGGAGTACCACAAGGTAGTGTGTTGGGACCCATTTTGTTTTTACTTTACTTGTCTGATTTTCCGGTTAGGAGCGATCAGATCCAAACTTATCTCGTTGCTGACGATGTAAAGAGTGTCGTTTCAAATGGAGCCAATGCACAAAACTACTTGGACCAGGTTTTTAGTTGGGCGTGCTCCCATGAAATGAAAATATCAATTGAAAAAAGTGCTTTGTTAAAAATGGGGTGTAGGGATGTTCCTAATGAAACCAATATTAGTATAAATGGGGAACTCATTACAACTGTTAATTATTTTGTTGATTTAGGCATTATTATGGATGGATCTTTAAATTTTTCAAGACATTGCAGTTATATAGCCGCTAAGGGGAATAGACGTGCTGGTATTATCTTGAAAATATTTACTCATAGTTCTATTGAAGTTTTAGTAAAGGCGTTTAAAGTTTTTGTTAGACCAATTGTGGAGTTTTCGTCTATAATTTGGTCTCCTCAATTTATTAAGGATATAAATATTATTGAAGGAGTACAGCGCAAATTCACAAGGCGTCTTCGTGGTATGAGCAACAACTCATATAGATCTCGTCTTTCAATATTAGGTCTACAATCTCTAGAATTACGCCGAATTCATATTGATCTATCTATGGTTTTTAAAATCTTATTTTGTGGACTACATTGTAGTGACCGCTTACGTAAATATTTGGTGATATCTACGTCTATTACCCGAGGCCATAGATGGAGAATTATACCTCCTAGGGCACGCCTTAATGTTAAGCATTCACATTTCTTTTGTAGAACCTTACCAATCTGGAATTCGTTGCCAGAAAGAGTTGTAAATTCTGGTTCCTTATCTGATTTTCGTAGTAAACTTTTGAGTGTGGATCTCAGTAAATATTGTTGTGTCCACTTAGACTAGATTGAATTGTATTGTATTTCATTTCATTTGAATTTCATCTTGAATCTTGAATTAATTTTATTCGTATAAACTTTTAAATATTTTATTGTTTTGTAATTTTGAGACTTGTATCATTTATTATGATAACATTATGATTGTAAGCTGAACTATTTGTGACAAGGCTGCATGTAAGTTGGGATTTCTTTTCTCCTTTGTATGCCATTTTCAATTATGAAATAAATATTATTATTATTATTATTATTATTATTATTATTATTATTATTATTATTATTATCTTAATTTTTTAAAGCATATACTTCATAGCAAGTAGTCTTTATAGTAGTAGTAGTAATGTATGCATACGACATTAGTTTGTGCAATATTAAATGAAAGGAAAGTGAAATAAAAAAATCTTTGAAGGTCTTGGACAATTTTTTTTTTACATTTTTTTGTGACCTTCTATAAATAGGCACGCAGCATACATAATATAAAAATTGAATAAGGCCCCCCTACCTACAAAATATTTTTAGCAGTATTTCAGTTGCAGAAAGTATACCTGGAGCTGCGATTCTCAAAGGGTGTGTCGCGGCACACTGGTGTGTCGTGAGTTATGGTGAATGTTATATGATTTAATATTTTTAAGTAAATTTGAACTTGACTGGAAAGAGCAAAATAAAAGAAAACGTCCTATAACACTTAAGCACTAAAGTTACTAAACCAATGGTTTCCAAAAGGTAGCCCATGGCACACTAGTTTGCGAGTGAGTTCCGCTTGATGTGCTGAGATTTCTCCAGGCAAAACAAAATACTGTGCAGTGAGTAAAAAAAAGTTTGGGAATCACTGACCTAGAGAAACACTTTTATTGAACAAAGTAATTTTCAAACGCTGGCATGAGTTGAGTCAAGACCTCCTATAGATAAAAGGGAATGTAGAAGGCCTTGATTTTGAGCAAATTCAAATTAGAATAATCTTCAAAAAAAGTCAATGAATTTCAAACATTATGAATAGAAACTTGTAAAAAAAAAATTGTTAAGCGAATTACACTTGCATTATTCGCTACAAGGCTATGGAACAATTTTATACGAGCTCTTCATCACAATAAAACACTAAATTAAATTTAAAATTATGCAAAATAATATAGTAAATGGTCATTTTTTATGACATTAAACATACAAAAGAAATTTTATGTGATGAAGGCAAGATTGTGCAAAATGCAAATTATAATTGTCAAAATAAATATGAAATTTGACATCCATTTAACCATAAAAAATTCAATTGAAATGGAACAAAAACCAACAGGAAATCTATTCTTTTATAAATGAATGTTTGTTATAAATTTAGGAACTGAGGCAACCATGAATGTTACAATTTAGTTGAGTAATGCGCTTGACATAGGCCTATTAAAAAGTTGGAGTGGAACCGAGGACTAAGGTTACAAATATTATTATTGCTAAATGATCTCATCATGGCTGAATGATGAAAAAATGAACAAATATAGCACCAATAAAATAACTGTTACCTGAGGAGGAAAATATATACATATATATACATTCTATTACTTACTAACAAACTGATTCAACAGGTGTCTCCTGTTCAAATTTAATTTGGCTGATGTAAGCACAATATCTTAACGGAATCATATTTTCGATAATACAGTCTCTGCCTCCCATTCGCATTACGGCTGTCATAAAACAAAAACCAAATTGCAAACCTCAATTATCATTGAATCATTTGAATGATTTAAATTTTAAAACATACAATCGATTTCCAGCTGAGCATCACGACATGTATGTTTGGGTCCATATTCAACAAGAGTGTCCAATAGTCCGACAATAAAATCTCTACCTTCATCAGTGTAAATCAATTTAAATACATAATTCAAAATTGTTCTGCATCTGCTAAAAAATTCAGGACTGAAATGAAATAAAAAAGTAATTAAATGATTAAACAAAAAATGCCAAATTTACGTATATTTTTAATGAAAAATTTTTTAATTCTGTTTACTTGCACATGTATTGTATATCAACGTCATATCCTGTGAGTGCTTTTGTAGGCATTTGAATGTCTGTCTGACATTCATCTGGAATGTCATTTGGTGTCTGTAACGTTAAACACATAAAAGTTCCATTGTTTCCATTATCATCTGCAGCTGTTACTGTAATTAATATTAGTATTTGCATAATTAAAAAAATAAAATTTGACATTTTTCTTTTACTTTTGGCAATAAAAATTAAGCGAAATAAAATTAATATATATTGCATATCATATCATATATCATATACTTCAGAAGAACTAGACAGCAAAATGAAATTAAACTGTAAATAAAAACTCACGAGACACCCTGTAGATCTGTAAATTAATTCCTCTTTGTTAGTAAAAAAAAAAATGGGACAAAACATTTTATTACAAATTTAACTGATTGAAAATGAGTAAAAATAATGAGTTATTGGTTTTGAAAATGTGTTTAAATGCAAAACTCTCAAAAAATCATTTAATAGAGAACTTACTTGAACTAATTTTAGTGTTGGCAGCAATATTATGTTTACTACAGTTTTAATATACGTAGTTTACATAATACATCCATTATTAGTCAAACTTGGCAAAAGTAGAAGAAACTTAAAATAATAAATATGTTACTTTGGAAATATAAAATCTTGATATTGTTAAGATAAAACCCCGGATTTTGGTTTCAATTTTAGGTAACTAGGTCTATTTTAATGTCTAAAATTTTTTGAATGACATAATTTTAGTAGTATACTGATTGGTAATCGTGTCATATTTACATAAAATTAATAATGACCTATAAATATTGCAAATATTTGGTACATTACCACCAAATCCACTGAAGTAAAGTAGACACAACACAATGTTGATGGAAGCAAGTTTTAATGTTAAATTTAATCTCATGATTTGTTTGGTCTCCTGATGTCGAATTTTGTGAGTCTTCAAAAAGTTTCACAAGGTTTTTTGCATTATAATCATATTGATGAATTCACATAGTGTAGAGTTAAAATTTTTGAACTCATGGGAAAAACTAAATCCTGAATACATACAAAAAATCACTCACTATCACGGTATTTCGTAAGTTTATCAAAATTGGAGTGATTTTTTTATAATAATATCATACTTGGAAGAGTCTATGATAAATGCTGATAGTTGTTTATAGTGTAGCAGAGACACAATTTGTTTCAATACACTTCGATGAGTCAAAATGAAACATCAACTGGACACATTTGCCTGTAGACCTACAAGCTTTGAAGCCATATGTCACTAAAAAAACACAGCTGTACGTACAAATCACCTGAACAATCAGATGGAGGTTAAAACAAATTCGACATCAATGGCTGTTTTGCAGGAAGCCAGCATTTATATGCATTTCCGACAATCTTTTGTTAAAACTTTAACATATATCCTATTTCATACAATTTTTAATAATGACATGATGTATGTTTTGTGAGATTTTAGTAATTCTCATGGCAAAGTTTGTAATTATTTTTTACAATATTAATAAAAAGAAATACAAAAAAAACTAATAATTTAGAGGTTTTTCAGTTTTTTACTTATTTGTTTTCTTTTCAATAAAGATTGCACTATTTCCATTAATTGGAAAGTTAATTGTTTATTTTTCCAAAAAAGAAGTTTTATTAAATCATGTAGACCTGTTTATTATTATACATGTATAGACATAATTAGTAACATTTCATGGTGCAATTAGGATCATTATTCATTAATTAATGAGAAAAATTATAGGTGAGTGTTATTTGATTGAAATGTATTCATTCATTTTAAATGAAAAGTGTTGCTGAATCATTGACAATCATTGCATTTGGTCATCCATATTATATTTTAAAATTACTACATTTGGTGCAATTACACAAACAATTAAAATTTAACATTGAATCATGGTTCTATTATTTAATGTATAAAAACTAAAAATCTAAACAATAATCAAATAAATTTTGATGGTAAATAAAACAATTAAGTACAGTATGTGCGAGCTATACTTGAGAATGAAACTTTCAGAGAATGGTTTTAATTTACTATAAACAATGAATTTTTAAAATAGGTTTAGAATCTGTTTTACATATATTTCTTAATGTAATCATACTGAATAAATTATATTGTTGACAATCCATACAATGATTTTTACAAGTAGAAATAATACTGCACTAGACTGAATAAATTAATGTCATTAACACATGGTGAAAGTGATGTGACACATTGAAAATACTTTGCTAGAATGTTGAAGGGTTCTTTGTGTGGAGCACCGTTTAATAAATTCAAGTGTGCATATATATATATATATATATATATATATATATATATATATATATATATATATATATATATATATATCACTGTATAAATAAAACAAAAATATAAAGCATCTTTCAGTTTCTAAAGCAGTTTTTTATGCATACAACAAAGTGGTCATTGGTAATGAAAACAATTGAAAGCATGTTTTCGATACTATACTATAGTGTTAGTGTTATAGCATAAAAAATTTGCTCCCGGTTTTTGGGCTATTTTCTTAATTTAATCTTTCCAGTCAAGTTTAATCTTAAGTGATTTAAATAGAACTAAGTGTACTGAACACGTTGCAGCAATCGGTTTTAAAATTAGTCAAGTAGTTTTTAAGCTATAACGTTTTTACTAAAAACGCCATTTAGCCTTGAAAAATTTCTTTGTTTGCTGCCATCTTGGAAACCACGTTTTTAGTTTTTTCCCCCTTTGCTTTCGGTTTTGGCCATTTAAACTAACTCACTCCTGACTCCCCCCTGACCCCCTGACTCTCTCACTCCTGTATGTTTTTGCCTGCTGAACACGCTGGTGAAATCGATTTGAAAATTGGAGCAGTAGTTTGGGAGTTATTGTAAATTTTCTATGTTCTTTGTTAGGGACGCCACGTGTCGGTTTCTACATTATTTAGGAGGTTAATTTCGATAATTGGATTTCCTTGTTTGTGTAATCTAATAGTATTTTGCCTGCTGAACATGCTGGTGTAGTCAGATTGAAAATCTGAACATTGGTTTGAGAGATATCAACGTTTTGCCAAAAACGCTAATTTCTCATTGTTTTGCATTGAAGACGCCATACTGGATTTCTGTTTGGAGAAGCCATATTAGATAAGTACAAATCAAACTTCATAAATTTCTCTTATTGCCATTTTATTTCGAATCTAGTTTCTAATTCAGAGTTTTTAGAAACTAAATTTTGTTAGAAAGTTAGAATGGTTAATACTAGGTCTGGGAAGCAAGTTCAGGTTGGGAAACTAGTTGAAACTGTTAGGAGAGTTACGGTTGGGAAGCAGGTAGATTCTAGGAAACAGGTTGAGCCTGGGAAGGGTGTTGAAGATGAGTTGAGGGAGAAGGTGGTGCAGCTTGAGGTAGGGGTGGCCTTGCTGAGGGAGAGGCTGGCTGTGTTTGAGTCACAGCCAGGCCCTTCTCACAGCAGGGAATCTGTGCCTTTTGCTACACCTCTTAAGCATAATACTGGGGGTGTAGGTTGGGGAGTTGTTTTAGAAAAAGAGAGAAGAAAGGTTAGGCCAGCTTTAGCTTCAGAATGTACTCCAGTAAAGAACAGGTTTAATGTTTTTAGGGAATTATCAGTGGGATCTGTGGAGGTAGTAGAAAGTGTAAATGTAGAGCAGAGGTGCAAGGGGTCTGGGAAGTATAAGAAAGCAAGTGTAGGGAATGTAAATGCAGCTCAGGAGGGTGTTAGCAAGGGTAAGAAGCAAGGTATTAGTAAGGGTAAGAAGAGTGTTAGTAAGGGTAAGAAGAATGATGCTAGACAGGGTAAGAAGAATGTCAGTAAGGCTGAGGAAAGAAATGAGGGTGGGGTTATTTTGGAAAGGGTGCAGAGCAGATCAGTAATTTTTGTAGGTGATAGTAATGTCAAAAGGCTTGATAAGTGGGTGGTGGGTGAAGATAGAGGAAAAGTAAGTGTATCTTGTTTACCAGGGGCTCAGATTAAAGATGTTAAGGAACGTATCAAGAGAATTGTACGTGGGGAAAAAGCGGAGGAGGTCTTAGTTGTTCTGCAAGTGGGGGCTAATGATGTGTGTAGACAGTTTGGCGGGGAAGTTTTAGATGGGCTAGCGGACTTAGTAAAGCATACTTTATGTTGTAGGGCTGGAGTTACTGTTAAAGTTAGTGCTATTCCTGAGAGGTGGGATAGGGGTGATATAGTTACTCGTAAGGCACGTTATGTAAATGATAGATTAATTGAAGCATGTAGTAAGGTGGGGGCCCAGGTAATAGACTGGAGGGCAGCTATGCTCAATTTTGGGGGTTCTTGGAGTAGGGATGGGGTTCATTTTAATTACAGGGCTGGTAAGATTGTGGGTAAAAAGATAAATGATTTTGTTAAGCATTTTTTAGGGTAAGGTTTTGGGGTTTAGGTGCAAATGCTTTAGGGGGGTTGATACTAATATGAATGCTCCACAGCTTGTTGCTGGGAGCAATAGTTCCTTTGTTTCAGGTATTATTTCTTCAAACACTGTGCAGGAAGGCAATCATTTAGGAAAACCCACTTCAGCTATACCTTCACATGTAAAGGTTATGGTGGTTAACTGTAGGAGTCTATGAAACAAAGTTCCTGAGTTCATTGCAGCAGTTGAGGAGACTGGTTGCAATATAATTCTTGGTACAGAGTCATGGCTTGATGATACTGTTAATAATGGGGAAATATTTCCAGATGGTTTCACAGTGTACCATAGAGACAGGGTTGGTCATTCTGGGGATGGGGTTTTCATAGCTATTTCACATATATTTCATAGTTGCAGGGAAACAAGTTTTGAAACAGACTGTGAAATAGTATGTTGTAGTTTAAGGCTAAAGAATGGTAAAAAGGTGTTTTTATATTCATTCTATCGGCCGCCGGGATCCTCCATAGCAGATGTCACTAGTGTAAGAACTTCTTTGGACACTCTTCATCGTAAATACCATAGCCCAATGATTATTTTAGGAGGTGATGTAAATTTTCAAAACATCAACTGGGAAATGTATACGGTGATCAGTGGCAGTGACAAGCCATTAGCAGTTTCATTTTTAGATAGTATGAATACTTATTCTATGGAACAGGTTGTAACTAAACCAACCAGAAATGACAAAATTCTTGATGTAGTACTGACTAATAGTCCGGAGTTATTATCCAATGTTAGGGTATTAGGGGGAATTAGTGATCATCAGATTGTCTTATGTGATGTTAATGCATGTGTGGAAAAAATTTCTGAGGTTAAAAGAGTAGTGTTTCTTTTTAACAAATGTAACTGGGATGGTTTTAAGTCACATTTGATGGATGATAATTTTCATAAATTTAAAGAATGTTTTCATCCTCAAAATGTGAATTTGAATTGGTCACTATTTCATAGTTTAATTTTAAGTGGGTCTTCCTCCTTTATTCCAACCAAGGTAGTTAGAGACTGTGCCACACCAGTATGGTACACTAGCAAAGTTAAAAGGGCTCTTCGTAAGCAACGCTTATGGAGGAATAGGGCTAGAAATCACCCAAAATTAGTGAATTCCAATGAATTCTGTATTGCACGCACAGCAGCGAAACGGGAAATCTTGTTAGCTCATGATAATTTTAAAACAGAAACGCTTGGAGAATGGTTAAAAACGGACCCAAAACTATTTTGGCGTTACATCAAGAACTCTAGGCAAAGTAGAGAATCTATTCCTTCTCTGGTTGACACAAATGGGAAGCTTGTTTCAGATCCAGTAGGGAAAGCTACCTTATTAAATAAATAATACAAGAAGGTCTTCACAATTGATGATGGCATACCACATGAAGGTTTTCCTTCAACATCTCTTTGTATGGATCAAATTGTAATAACTGCAGATGGGATAGTCACGCAACTCAAATAAAACCTGTGGTCCAGATGGGATGTATGCTATCATTTTAAAAAATCTTCCACAAGAGTTGGGTCCATACCTTCAGTTAATTTTTCAACAGAGTTTAGATGTAGGTATTGTACCAGATATGTGGAAATTAGCTAATGTTAGTCCAATTTTTAAATCAGGAGACAAGTCTCAGGTAACTAATTACAGACCCGTGTCTTTAACCTCGATAGTTTGCAAGGTCCTTGAACATATTATATATTCCTCCTCAATGAATTTTCTTATGGAAAACAATCTTTTGTGTGATAACCAGCATGGGTTTCTTAGGGGGCGTTCATGTGAAACCCAGCTTATTTAGTTGATGACCTTCAGATAATTTTAGACAAAGGCAGTCAGATATATTTGGTTTTTCTTGATCTCTGCAAGGCATTTGACACAGTTTCTCACTCAAACCTAATGACAAAAATTAGTGGGTATGGATTGGGTGAACAGGTGTATAAATGGGTGCATTCTTTTTTGAGTGACAGGAAACAAAGGGTTGTTGCAGGTGGGTCTGAATCTGACTGGATAGGGGTTACATCAGGGGTTCCTCAGGGTAGTGTGTTGGGTCCGCTTCTGTTTCTTTTATATATCAATGTCCTCAGCAGTCAAGTTAGCAGCAATTGCCGGCTATTTGCAGATGATACAATAATTTATCGTGAGGTTACCTCTGACAATGATTGCCATATTATTGATAGTGACTTGAAAGCAATAGAGGCATGGTGTTCTAAATGGCAACTTCAACTTAATAAGGGAAAATGTTGTGTAATGAGGGTAGCTAGGGGAAGGAATCCAATAATATTTCCTTATAGATTAGGGGCCATTCCACTTAATAACGTAGATTCTTATAAATATTTGGGGGTAACGATTACAGCTAAACTTTCTTGGAAGCTGCATGTCGAACAGATTATTTCCAACTCTATGCAGATACTTAGGTTTAGTCAACGCATTCTAAGAAGGTGTCCCAGGGAGGTAAAATGTATAGCATATCAATCATTAGTACGTACCCATCTAGAATAATGCAGCTCCATGTGGAATCCCCACACTGAAGACTTAGCTCACTCTATAGAAATGGTCCAACGCAGGGCTGCTAGGTTTGTTTGTGGCAAATATGGATATGCCGACAGTGTAACTAAAATGCTTTCAGAGCTTGGTTGGGATAGTTTACTTGCAAGACGTTCAGATTTTAGTCTTCATATCTTTAATCGAATGCTAAAAGGCTCTTGCCCTAAACCTACTTCAAGTAAACTTTGCATGGCATTATATTTAGGTAGGGGTGACCACTCTAACAAAGTTGGAGAGATTTTTGCACGAACAGATTCTTATTACTGGTCATTTGCCCCTTAGGGCGATTCGACAATGGAACTCACTTACTGGGAATTTTGTGCAGGAAAAACGTATTTTATGGGAGTCATAATTTTGTTTTGTTTTGACAATGCATATATTTGCAGCATTAAAAAATATTGAAATTGGTTGTTGGGTTTATATCAATAGGGTTTTATATTTTCTGGTTTTGACAATACATTTTCTATGCTGCTTTTCCCTCTGCCATAGGCCTTTATGGCTGCTTGCAGAGTAATTTTTCAAATTCAAACTCATGTAAACTGTTGTGACTGCAACACTTTTCCTCCCGTATTTATGACACGATAAGAATCAGCTTTAGAAAAATGTAATATATTTTTTTTTAAAAAATATACATTTTTCAGTTTCAACTTATGATGGGTTTATGAAGAGATAATTTTCGACCTCTTGTCTTTCAGAAGAGCAAAATTAAGAGAAACTTAAAATTGTTTTAGAAACTAGACAGGTAGTATCTCAATCACTTCAAGACAATTTTCATGTGTTGATATCTTTCCAGGTCATTTTCAAACTCATCTAAAAAGCTTATTTTGAAAAATATTAACATGAGTGATTGCGCTAGATACCCTTCTAGTTTCTAGATTAATTACAAGTTTATTCTAATTTTGCTCTTCTCACGCTCCACCACCTCCTCCACTAGGATAATCACCAACCCCACTATTACCAGAACTTCCACTGCTAGGTGGGCGAGCAACATCATCATATTCTCCTAAATTTCCAACTCCTCCGACACCACCGTTGCCACTTAAACTTCCTCCATACCTTACACTACTGCTACCAATTGATCCTCCACCATATCCATCACCAATAATTGGCCCACTGCTTCCACTTATAATACCATTTTTTCTTCCAACAATTCTGACCACACCTTTGTTAAGACTATTGCTAATAAGACCTCCGAGGTCACCACCTAGAATACGTCCACCACTGATTAGAATAATTATTTGACCATCACCCCTTGATCCACTAGCTCTTCCATAATCTACATCACCACTTGCGCTCGAAAACGAAAAGCTAGGTCTACTAGGTATCACAGTGTCAATACTTTTCCCAACACTTGGTGGTCTGGGAACATAATTTCCATTTCCATTTCCACCAACAATACCACTTGTAACTGGTGGTCCACTTCCATAAACAACACCAGGAATTGCTAAGTTACTAGCAACATTACTTTTGTCTCTTCCTAAAGTTACACTTCCATAGCCGCCACCACCACCCGCTCCTACTCCAACTCCTACAGTCCCACTATTAACAGTTCCTCCACTTCCATAACTTCCTCCTAATCCTCCAATGTTGCCGCCACCAACAGTTCCTCCACTTCCATAACTTCCTCCTAAATCCTCCAATGTTGCCGCCACCAACAGATCCTCCACTTCCATAACTACCGCCCAATCCTCCAATGTTGCTAACACGAGTACCAGATCCTCCACTTCCATAACTTCCTCCTAATCCTCCAATGTTGCCGCCACCACCAGATCCTCCATTTCCATAACTACCGCCAAATCCTCCAATGTTGCTAACACCAGTACCAGATCCTCCACTTACTATGTTGGATGGTCCGAGTCCAGCATTGCCAACTGAGCTACCGCTGACTACTCCAGTATTTGCACCTCCATAATTTCCACCATTTCCAGGACCATAACTACTTCTCCAGCGACCACTTCCTCCTCCATAACCATCTACTGTGATAATGCACAAAAGCACCACACAGAAACACTATGGCACAATATAAACAAATAAATGATTTTGTAACTTAAATAACCAATGTATAACTTGGAAAGATGCTATTATTAACAATGTTCACTTACCAACTGAAAAAACCTTATAAAAATGTTGTAACTCTCGACAAAAAATGTCTTCCTCTAAGATGATCTTATCTCAAAAGAAACAGTAAAGAGTTTCACTCATTGAGTGAGAACAACTCTTATTTATACTAAGTTAACTGCGGGAGGCTCGATAGTTAACAAAAAGACATAAAAATCTGTCATCTATAGGACACTATCCTTTAACCTGTTAACCTTCCTAGAATTAATTTATTTTTCTATGGTTTTAGAATTTTTTTTTACAAAAATCTGTCACATAAACCTTTAATAATATTTTATTTGGTTTATGATGCACATTTAGAATATGAGTAGAGGGAGTGTTTGTCAGTCAAGTTGTACAATTCCAATAGCAATCATATATTTTGTACATTAAAATTAACAGTATAAAACTAAAAAAATGTTTAAAATTAAAAACAGATTCCGAAATATTGTCCCGATTATGTCACGATTAAGGTTCCTAAATTCAGATCAGCAGCATCAAACAATTTGAATGTCGGAACCCTTTTTTGATACACTGTTGCCGTGAATATCATGGCACTTTCAGATCAACTGTTGCTTTCTGCTTGAATTTGCATGCCTCTTGATATTTTAGTGTTAATAGAAAATAAATTTATATTTTGCACACAAACTTCATAACTAAAGCCAAATCGTTGATGCAAATAAAAATTCACAAAGGGCAAAATGTTAAGTGAAATCGAGAATGCACAATGTGGTTGAATATTGTTGTCCGTTTTATGCAAATAAAAATGTGCATTTATGAAGCAATAAACAGAGAACAATCGATAGAAACAATAACAGGGAATACATAGTATTCACAATTCGGTTGCTGAATGTTACTTAAAAATAAGTAAAATTATGCAAATTTCTAAAAATTAAATATGCAATTTGTGCGTTTTATGTATTTTTTTTATTTTTGGCTGAACATGTGTGGGATCATTGTGTAATTCAAAAGGTCAGAGTTAATTGTTTATTATGAGTTTTTTTTAATTTCTTGAAAACAAGTCATCATAGCTAGGCCTATGTCCGGTATCAATAAAACGCCCTTTAACTTAACCCTTTACCTTAACTGTCCACTGTGGACAAAAATGATCAATTCATAGGCCTATCCACCAATTCAATAATAATTCGTGTTCACTAAGTGAAATTATGTATATAGTGTTCACTATTACATAGTGTATCCTTTGGATAATGCAGAATTATGCTAAAGTTTAAGTTTTTATTATAAATACAGCCTGAGTGTAGAATTGTTGACATAATTAGTAGTCAAACACTAATGGCCACACACCCCATCTTTTATGATGAGCAATAATTAACTTTCTTATATAAATATTAACAAGGGATTCAAGGAACCCTATAGACCTCCATTGCTTTAATATATGCTTTCATATATCAAATAACCAACTTTTTTTCATTGTTACATGTGTGCGCATGAGTACGCACATGAACACATGTGCGCACATGCATATACACATTTACACACGTGTGCACATGCGTATGCACATTTACACACGTGTGCGCATGTATACGCACATGTACAAACGTGTGTGCATGTGTATGCAAACGTACATACGTGTGCACATGTGTATGCACATTTATGCACGTGTATGCACATTTATGCACGTGTGCGCATGTGTACACACATACACACTTGTGCGCATGTGTACGCACACGTACACACTTGTGCGCATGTGTACGCACATGTACACACTTGTGCGCATGTGTATGCACATCTACACACTTGTGCGCATGTGTACGCACATGTACACACTTGTGCGCATGTGTACGCACATGTACACACTTGTGCGCATGTGTACGCACATGTACACACTTGTACGCATGTGTACGCACATGTACACACTTGTGCGCATGTGTACGCACATGTACACACTTGTGCGCATGTGTACGCACATTTACACACGTGTGCGCATGTGTACGCACATTTACACACGTGTGCGCATGTGTACGCACATTTACACACGTGTGCGCATGTGTATATAGATAAACACACACGTATGTACTCATATACATGACATAGTTACAATTCACTTGTAATAATATGGGTTTAAAATGAAAATACGTCACATGTATTCTAATATACAAAAATAATAACAGAACATAAAAAGGAACACCCCTCCTAAATAATAGAAAAGTCCCCCCTTTCGAATGCTACAACTGGAAAGAGGAAGAATCTCGATTTTTGGAAAAAAAAATTACGATTCTGAAAAATCGAAATTTTATATATCAAATCGCTTCCAGTTTCATCGTCAGAATGTGTACATCATTTTAGGTCTGATGACATTTTATTGTAGGTGTCCCCGTTTTTGAGTTGTTCGACCCACAAAAAATTATGACCAAAAACTCAAAATTTGTTTCTAAAAAATTCATAAAAAATAACCCCTGGGTAAAAGTTTCTAATTTTTTTGTCAGGAGCTTCATATTGACCCACGGAATCAAATAAAAAATACTGCATGTCTTTATCTCGTTTCGTTCTTTAGTTGTTCGAGGAACAAATCGGGGTTCCGGACACACACACACACAGACATACAGACATCCTTATTTGCCCCTTTTCTTGCATGATCCTATATACCTCCATTGCTCTAAAGAGCAATGGAGGTCAAAAAAGAAGTAGGTTTTTAAATTGTTGTTGGTGAAGTCTGGCTGCATACTTCACATTATTATTAAAAACCGATAACCAGTTCTAAAGCCGCCTGAATGACACAGGTGAAGTCGGAAGAAGACTTTTTTTAGGCAAGCGGAAATAATCTTTAAGGTCACTGATGTTCTCTGATGTAATTTAAGTGGATGTCTGTCTCACTATAAAATGTGTGTCAGTGTGTACAAGTAATAAATTAATGACAGATGAGCTCACTGCTCCCTTGGTATCAACATATGTGTTTTCTCTATGTCTCTCTCTCTCTCTCTCTCTCTCTCTCTCTCTCTCTCTCTCTCTCGGTCTCTCTTGTCATTTACAAAGACACAAAACCTTCCTTGAAGACCACTTCACATTTACGGTCTCTAGAATATAATGATGAATCATTGATTTTAAACCGACTTGTGAGAAAATACTTCATAAAACCCTGCTTTCACTCAAAATTAATAGCATTTGTGAGACGATCTAACAGATATATAATTAATAAAGATAATAAGAAATTCACAAAAAAAAAAAAGATATTTTGCTAAAAGCTTTTGTGAAAAAATATTTTACTTTATTTATTAAATCTGTTTTCTAACGAACTTTTATTATTAATGAAAGAAAAACATTTTATTGGTTTTTAATGGGTAGATAAAAAATAATATAAATTGTGTGAACATTTCTTCATACACTAAGTGGTGCAGTTAAAACGCTTTCATTATTATAATCATTATAAATTTTCGTGATATTTTGTAAATTTGAATTTGAAAGTTATCTTCAAAAATGGTTCTCTGAGGTCTAAACAATAATTCACATATCCACAAGCAGTATGGTGTAATATGCATATGCATGTATTGTATTTAAACTTTTTGCAAAGATGATTGTTATTAGAAAATATTTTCTATTGCAGTTTCCAACAATGTTTATCTCTCTCTTTAACACTCCTCTTAATTTGAGCCAAACCAATGTTTATGGCTTAAGAGCCTATATGTGTGACGCCATTTTGAATATTAGCAGATGACAGTTATAGTTCCACTTTTCGCCGTTTAGTGGCGCCCCACACCTTAAGCCATTGAAGCAAATGAGAAAGAGAAATTCCTATTTTAAAAAATACATGGTTCAGGTAAATGTTTTGTTTTCTGCAACGAAAATTGTTATTTTAAAAATTCAAATTGCAATATGTACATAACAATATGGCTCATCTAGTGATAAGTTGGTAAAAATTTATAATTAGTTTTTCTATTTTTAATTTCATTTTAAAATCTCTTATTTTTTAGCCCATGTTAAATTCCTATTTCAAAAATACATGCCTGAGGCAAATGTTTTGTTTTCTGCAACGAAAATTGTGATTTTCAAAATTCAAAACGCATCTAAATAACACTAGAGGCGCTTTGAGTCGATGCTGAAAACTAAGGTTTGTGCATAACTTTTCAGTTAATTTAATTTGTTATATTCAATTGTAAATTATTAATAAACTAGTGGGGTAACCCGTCATAAATGATGGGAGCAAAATTCACAGGCAATTGTGTCCTGCCTTAGAATTTCTTTTCCTCCGCCCTTTTATGACGTTAGACCAAGTAACAAACCAATTATAAATTGAATGACGTTTATAAAAGGGTGGAGGAAAAGAAATTCTAATGCTGGGCACAATTGCCTGTGATAAACTGTAGTTTAATTTTGCTACTATTATCCCTTCTCCTTTTTATATGTTTGAAAGAGAAAATGAGTTTTTCATTTTCTCTGGTGTGCGCATGTGCGTCGTTTGTTCCTTTTTTACTCTTTTCATTTCAATTTCAGCCACCCCCTCCCACTTTTTTCAACTCTCCACGTTTCTCTCTCTCCCCCTTCTACACTTTCCAACCTTTTCCCCTCTCCACTTTAATATCATGGGGTTCTTGGATGAGAAGGGTGCAACATATAGTTGACCTTGAGAAAAAAAGCTGTTCATTTCTTCATTTATTTAAATTTATATAAGTTCCGATGTGCTTCAATGGTTGTACAGTGTTACTTCAGAGACAGATACACAGACCTGGCATAATATATATATATATAATTTTAGCATTCATTTGATCCCTAAACAAGGTTTGTGTGTGTGTGTGTGTATGTGTGTGTGTATTTGAGTGCTGATATGTGGCGAGTTTTTGATCTCACAAAACACGTCCACACTAAATGTGACAACTAAACAAATGTATTTATTTTAAAATAAAACGAGAAAGTAAAATTTCATTTATTCTATTTTATGCTATTAAATAAATAATTATTTGCACACTTGATTTATTTTTAACTAATAAATTTTCAAACTTTGATCAATATTGATCAATTTCGAAAAATAACAGAATTTGTTTTTAATATCTGTTTTAAATTGCAATATAAATCACGTTATTTTTGAAGATTAAAAAAATACAAAAAATAATTCATAATGTGCAAGAATCGCACACTCACTGCTTTGTAATTCAACAAACGAATTTTCAAATTTATAGAGAGAATAATTTCACTCTTAAAAACTGCTACTATTTCTTTATATTACATTTTCCTAGTGCGCCGCCTGGTGTTATTTAAGTGCGTTACGGCGGCCATTTTATGTTAACATGAGAGCCAATGGGTGGGGAACTGCCATGCATGTTTTGTCTAAAGCTAGCTGAAGAGGGACGACACGTTGCTGAATCTCGTAAGGTATTTCAAGCCGTAGTAATTTTTATTCGCCGTTTTACTGGGTTTTGTGAATGCATTTCTATTTGGCGAATCAACTAAAATGCACATAAAAAATAAAACTGTTTACTATGCATGGGGTCGGTGTGTATTTTCGTACATTGTTTGTGAATTTCTTAGACGATTTTCTTCTATATCGTCTCCATTGTCTTTTATCTTGTTTTAAAGTAGGCGAGGATCACGTGATTGAGGATGAATATTACCGTTATAGATGTACTGCGCATGTCTGAACTCAAATCTTTTGTTTGGTGAGGGCTATTTCCGCTTCCGCCTACCAATACTAAAGAGAAAATGGACGCTTCGTCTCGTGTTTTCCTCTTTGTCAAAGGTAAGAGATTATTTTTTACATATAAATCTGACGATATGTTGTTTTAATCTAATGGAAAATTTGAATGTTTTCTCCTCATTTTCAGTTTTCAGGATGTTTGATGGCAGCTTTGATTTCGTTGGACCGGACGTGATGGTTTTGGATCGTACTTCGATGGACTTTTGGCGAACAAAGGGTAAGCCTAATTTCAGAACATCTCTTTGTTTTTGTTGGTTTTTGTGTGCATGCGCGTATGGGATTGGAATTTTGGATAAAAGGTAGTAGAAACCATCGCGTCAGTTGCGATTCAGACCCGCAAAAATGTTGAAGTGTTTCAGGGCTGAATGGCGTTGACTCAGATTCATTGTTTTTTGTTTCCCGTCGAAATAAGAAACTTTGAAACATTGTTGCGAGACGCAACACTAGAGACTTGCTAGACGTGCAATGTAATTGGAAGGCCATGTAGACAGTGTAGCATGACAGGCAGTCTGCTTTCACGTGTAGTTTTCTCTCTTGGATCGTGTAGTTGTATTGTTGTGTCAACAATTGCCACCAACCCCCAGTCTGTTATGATTTTGGCAGTTCTCATGTGACACCAATGAGCATGCATGAGCATTAAGTGTTTCTTGAAGATTTAAGGTCAGTATCTGGTGACTCCATACACTACCGCAAAACACTATCAAGCACTACCAATAATTTCTTTCCACCAATCGACCATTGATAAAGCATCACTCAAACTATCCACATGCATGTGTATTATGAAGAATTCTGCATTGGGGTTGTGTACTGACACAATGTGTTCTGTAGATGAGTTTCTTTGATTTGAGGATGGCAGCCTCGAACTCTGCTTTATTTGTCAATTCTCACAATGGTCTGAAAATGATTGCAACTATCCTGCTAAGTCTTAAGAAACTCCTGATGGTCTGAACCATTTTATGTTGAGAAAAGTTTTCCAATGTCTTTTTCAGAAGTCCTAACGAAGACTATTATGCCCATACACTAGACATGTCTTCCACTTGTCACCAGCAAGCAATACCGAGAATTGGTTGTGGAGTGGCTGGGCATGGTTTAAACCGAATGGCATTCCTGTGAATTCGAAAAGTCAACAATCTGACGCGAAGGCTCTTCTTGATGTTTTTTCAGCTAACTCTACTTGCCAATAAGTCTTTCATGTGGGGTGTGGCCAATAAACAGGTGCCTCTTAAAGAATTGAAGGCATCGTCAATACTAGGAAGTGGGACGTTTGCCCACTTTCATTATCAAATTCAGTTGTCCGTATTCAATACAAAAATAATACTCCTGTTTTTTTTATCAAGACAATAGGTGTGGCATAAGCAGACTTCGAGTCGAATTATTCCTGCCTGATGCATCTGGTTTATATTCGTCTATTATCAGTCCCATAACAGTAGCTCGTCAACGATGCTTGCTGACAGGCGGGTGACCTTGCGTGTCTTACCTTTTTTTTGTTAGATTAGTGGATATAAGTTTGTGTTTGTGAATGCAATGGAACCTCTAGATGCAGCTATCAGATCCAGCAACTATTCTGTTAATTCTGGGCCAAACTGCATGGTGTCTCCAAAATTGTTTTCTTTCTCATGGACTTAGTTGATCTCGCTGTCTGGTTAAGTCAGTGTCTCATCTCATAAATTCCCATATTATTCCAGTTTACTTATGAAAACAGTTCACTCCAATACAATGTTCTAAGAATGACAGTAGGCCATTTTTTAAGGGCTGCTAAACCCAAGAAGCACCTTCAGTCACACTTTGAGGTTGATGACCCCATGCTACTCTGCTCGTAGCAAGTTTGGGAGGGTTCCACAAGGTCTTCCTGCACCAGAACATCTAGTCAAGAGGTTCTGCTGTGTGTATTTAGGGCTCCTCGACACATCTCACTAGAGGGAAATCTTAAGTTTTTTTGTTTTACCAGGTTATGCTCTATGGCTCTGCCGCCCGATGAGCTTCTTGAGAGGGTTTTCTCAACCATATGTCTTTACCGTCATTAACTGTTGAATCATTGAAGAGTTATGTCTTATGTGAAGTCACCAGTGGACTACAGGTTGTCATAACTTGTTTTCTGGATCATCTTGGGCTTCAAGGATTGTGATTCGGCACTGCTGTTGTCTTTCGGATAAGGGCAGCATGACTCATCTGCATATAAACTTTTTCAAGGTTATCAACAAGTCTTTTTGTGGCAACTTTGATGTTGGTTTACTGTCCAGGGTTAAGAACAAACTGTCCTTTTGCCCTCACAGTAGAACTTACTGCTTTGTTGACTATGAAAATCATTTTTTAATTTTCTTCACAGCAGTCCCTTTGATACCAGGACTTAGCTTGAATTTTCTCCTAGAATTTCTGGTTGGCTAGCTAGACGTTTGAACTCATTGAGACAAGATCAAATACAGATGTCTCGACCAACTAATGCTTGTCATCCTGTCTTGCTCATTTGCCATTCAATTCATAACATAGGCCACATTTGTCCCACAATTGTAATCATCAATCAGTAATCAATTGCATATAGCAATTGGTGTATACTCAACCATTCTCTCAGGCTAACTGTTCAGAGATGATGGTGTGATTAGTTCCAGTTTCAGCAAGGAACCAAACTGACTACACTTTCATGGTGGCTAGCAGCTTTGTCTTCTGGCAGCATCTCCATCTTCTGATGAGGAAGTCTGTAGGAACTCACTCTCATGTATCACATACTAGTTTGCGACAACATATCCTTGTCTTCAGTAATAGCTTGCTACTTTCTATTCTGGGCAACGACAGCATAAGCATGGCAGTCTACCAATCTTCTAGTATTGCTGACCAGTTCACTGCTTGTTTTGGGATAATTGTGCAGCAGGCAGTTCCATTATCTCCACTCATCTATTATGTTGGACTCAACTGAGACCCAGAGCTCAGTCATAGGTCAAACTGATGTTAAAACAATTTTTAACATGGAAACATTTCTGAAATTGTCGATTGACAAGTTCTAAGAATTATTCTTCAAACTTCTACTATTAAATTGTGTCGATCTGGGGCTACAAGGAGTGTCATCCTGCAGGGCATCCGTTGTATCTGAGGTTACGGTGACGGACGTTTTTCCCCAGATGGATTCTGCTTTTTTTAGTGGTACGAGCGAGTTTTCACTTGTGATTAGTGATTGGCTAGGTCACTAATTTTATCGACCCGGGAGGACTAGACCACTATAACATCTATTTAATGTCCTCGCTAATCTCTTATAAAGACTCAGTCTTGATGATCTTTTGTATTTGTACTTCTCGGCTTGTGTCCATAAGTTTACCCTTGAAAATAGTGTGAATATGCTTACGAACTCGATGTTGCAGGTTTGCACTTGTTGAAGACTTGAAGTATCCAATTGGTATAGAGCTGCAACAGGATGAATTGCAGTCACGAAATTAAGTTTAAAATAATTAAAAGCACCACTGTTTAGTTTAAATAATTTTTTTGGATTTATTCCACATATGAAAATGTATGAATAATAACTTGGTTTACAACACTTGAAGCATTGGGCATAGGTTCGTTTTTTAAGAATTGACTGATTAACATAAAAACCTTCCCATTTTATAGCCTAAGAATCCGACTTAGGGATTCTCAGGACACATTTTGCTGATTGGTTAAAATAAAAATTTTGGCCCAAATAGACCAAGACCATACACCTTTTTGTAAGCTTAGCACGTGATATTATTTCTCTATTAATTATGTGACTTGAAACCTGAAGAAAAAACGTTAAAAAACCGTTTTTCAATCAAAAACGATTGCAGTGCCCTACATTCGGAAACATTTTGAACTAAACACTGTATCCAGGCTCTTAAATCTTTTAAGTAATGTAAGGTGCAATTTTTCATTCCACATTTAAATATTTATTTTTAAAATTTCTGATTATAACTAGGGTTGGTAATTTGTGCGATTTTTAAACCTTCATTTGTGTTGTGATTTGTGAAAAAAGTGGTCATTTTTGTGAAACAGTTATGATTTTTTTCTTTCACAAATTTATTTCTTAAGTACAAATAAACAGGCTATCACATGAATTAATGGATGATATAGTTACAATAGCATATTTAGTACACATTATTATACTTATTCATTTAAGAAAAGTATTGAAATGCACGTTATACATTTCAAGGTTTTCTGTGGTAAACTGTGCGATTCGCCCTCAGATGGAAAATGGATGGAAAATGATCTACAGGTACAAGTGGAGCATACAATACTTTCTGTTTATGACTAAAGCCATTTTTAAAATCTGTAAATTTTATCAAATCAGGATTCTTTTCCAGAGATTTCTGCTGCTCACGAAGTGGCTCATCTTTAAGATGTGATTGAACACTGTCAAGAATAGTGAGGTACTCATGTACTGTAAGACCAGTGTACCTGTTTGTAACTTTTTTGTGACATATTTGTGATTTTGGTGCATTTATTGCACTTTTGTGTGATTTCTCTAAATTTTTGCCTAATTGTGTGATTTGTGTGATTTCAATTAGCACTTATTAAGCTTAATTTGCATAGTTTTCTAAATATCTGCTAAAAGTAAGCTGAGTAATTGAAAAATAAAATAGTTATGATCACAAATCTTTACCAACCCTAATTATAACCCTTCTAGTCATTAAGATTGCTATTCAAAGTGTACTGGCTTAGTGTCACTAACTCCATAGTATGAGTTGTTACAAAATCAAGGAAGTATATTTACATTACATGTCTCCTCAAGAGGGAACACTTGCTTGATTTGTTATAAATCCACAATCTTGGTTGACCTAGCATTTTTTGTAGTCTTTTTGAAAGCCTCCTGATGAGTCACTTGGCCGTGATGAAACCGATTTATACTGTTGACCCTAAAGCTGGACACTGTACAGTAATAAATCTGGTAGGGGTAGCCAATATATTTTTTTTTTTCAAAATCCACGACTTGACAAATGGTATAATTGTGTGAATGCAATAGGGAGGTAATTAGAAATTACTATTTGTGATGTTTGCATATGTGTTAATGACCCCACTGTTGCAGCGTCCGAAGATATGATAAAGTGACTTGGATTTTGGAGTGTGTTTTTAATGACTAATGTAGTTACGAAGTTCATTTTGTTTAGCTTTTTTGATACATGTGTGTATTGTTTTGTGCCATGAGTATTTGAAGAAGGGGGGTCAGCTTACTGTTCTACCTTGTCCAAAGTCAAATATCAAATTGAAGAGTGAACACAAGGCACCATCTTATGTGCTGCTTCGACTTGCCCCTTTGCCATTCAAAATGGTGGATGAAATGCTTTCTCAGGGCAGTGGAACTATCATCATTAGGGCTATAGGATGTTGATGACATTTCATCTTTTTTCTGAAAGGTCTCACGCGATGCTAAATAACACACACATATGATTCTTTTCATACAGATTCCAAAAATGTAATTTTTATTTTGCATTTTTTTGCATTTTTTGGGTTTTAAAACATTTTTTGCATTTTTAGGCATTTTTTCTATTTTTAGGACATTTTTTAAATTTTAGGTTTTATCCTCCTCTCCATTAAATCAGACATTTCAAAAAACATTTAGATAGGGTTAAAATGGATGAATAACTCCATAGAACAATATTATAAAACTAGTTTCTTTTAGGTGAAATAGATGGCATGGTCACAGTCAAAGTACAAAGAACATTTTCCATATATGGAAAAAGTTGTGAGACAGTATTGAACTGATTTTAATTACATTCTTAACTTTTGGGAACATTTTTATCTGCATTTGCTTGCAATTCTCTTTAACCTTGATAAAATGCCGAAATCAAACCCATCTACAGCAGGACACTTAAGCCTAGTACACACCAGATTCTTTGTTGCGATACATTGTTGCGGGACTGCTCTGATTCAGTGTTGCGGGGCAGAATCTCAACTGATGCGATTCAGACCCACAACATTGTTTCGTGTCCACACCTACACTCAGTGTTTCTTCCTCCTTCTTGCTTTCACCATGTAAATATCACCAGCGGAAGTGGCCCTTGCAATATGGGTCTACACGATGATTTATAAAGAGGGGCAAATAAAGCAGAAACTGTGGTGGGCACACAAGCTCTTCTCAGCTGAGAACACATTCGGGTTAAGCCTTTTGGACAACCTGAAACACAGTTACACAATTTATGCAAAATTAGTTTAACAGTATTTTCAGTGGTCTACATCTTTTTTTAAGTATGGTACTATAGTCTAAAAAAAGATGTGGATAACTGAAAAAGACTCAAAAAGCTCAGTTTGCTTTTAATTATTAAAGACGTCTTTAATAATTAAAAGCAAACTGAGCCATTTGAGTCTTTGTTTATGTTTCAAAAGACGTCCACACCATGAAATGTCCCGCAACAATGTTGAAATGTTCCCCATTTCGATGGGGCTCAAAAAACATGAATCTGAGCTGCTGAGATTCAGGCCCGCAACATTTCAACATTGTTGCGGGCCAGAATCGCAACAGACAAGATTCACCTGCGATTCAGCCCAGCAACAATGTATCACAACAAAGAATCCCGGTGTACTACCCTTTACGACAACTTGTTGCTGAGTTTTGTGAAAATATATTTTCCACAGATGGAACTATTTTCTTTTGCAAATTGTGTGAAACAAAAGTACCTCAGAATGCACTTAGTTCAGTGCAATTCTGAATAGGTATAGAGTGAATGTAAGTTTTCCAATTTTTAAGGTCATTTTTTTACTTTTTAAGGGGCATTTTATATGGTCATTTTTTCCATTTTTGAGATCATCAACATCCGAGCCCTAATCATCATCATAATGAGGTCTATATTTCTGGTCTTCAGGTGTATACTTATCGCCATCAGAGGATGTCTGTATTGACTATTTGTAGTGGTCATTACTTTTTTTTCTCGTTCATTACTGGATGTTTGTTTTATTTCATGAATGAAATTTGGGAAGAACCCATCAACTAGTTTGTAGTGATGACCTCGGGTCTCTGAGTGTTGCTCAGTAATGGAATAATTCATTTACTTGTAGTTCCAAAAGAAATGTTCTAATGATATATTGTAAAATACTGCTTTATTTTTTAGGGTGGCATGCACCATATCAGATACTTTTGTAGTATGTCCTACTTTTGTAGTAATTTACAATGTAAGTTGAAAATCAGTGACTTCCACTGCAGAAATTGTAACTGGTAGTAATTGTTTGGTTTTTACTTTGATAGTAAGTACGATATTTACTATTGGACTAAAATAAATTGGCGAGAATCAAACTTTCATTGAAGGTGGAGTAAGCTCATAGTTTGCTGTGCTTCTGTTGTGTGGACTGATAGACTTAAAAATGGAGTATATGGACTGTATAGACTATATGGACTACATGATGTACCTTGGTGAAGATAATATACCCACTTTTCGAATATTGTGAGAGAGGAGTAGATGGGAAAGGGTTTCATAAACGATGTTTTATTTTTTTGGACATGGTAGGCTCTTTTATTCAGATAGAAATTATGCCTTATCACCACGGTTGCAACTCTAGTGTGCTCTAGTCTGCATGGGGGTGAAATCTATGCAGCAGAGTGGCGGCCATCCCTCTCTCTTCCGGTCGATGCTGATATACATCTTCCCCTTTCGGTACACAGACATGAGAAGATGTTGTAGCTGCTTGGGAATCATATACCTCCTGCCTTATGTAGTCTCCGGCCTTTGAAGAGAAGTTGATCACTTAAACATAAAGACCACGCTGTTTCTTGTTATAACGCTTTTATTCATCACTCGTATAGAAACACAGAATACAAGGATGAATTACAAATACTAACGGTGCGTCCTCATGCCCATACTGTGGTACGGATAAGATCAACGGTAATACAAAGGCAAGGACAAGAACTAACTACAAAGAGGAGCACAGCCCTTTTATACCTTGCACCCGGGTACACCTGCGAGGTGTAATCAGGTCCAAGTGACCATGGTCCTAAGTGTACTAATCCGCCACTTGAGTATGAGTCAGAGGGGAGGGAGGGACGGTTGAGTTGTTTACCCTCCGGGGTATGGTTTTGGCGGGATCACATATACCTGTTTTGTGCCCACATGGTGATCATAATGGAGTTTTTTGGTTCAGGAAGGGCTTTTTTCTATAAATACTCGTCACATGTGATGCTCACATGAAGATCAGCAATGTTGTTAGCCGTTGGCCTGGATCAACACATGATGCTCGTATCTGGGACAATAGTGTATTGAAAGCCAAATTTGAACAGGGTTCATATGGGTGGCAGTGGATATGCATTATCCAAGTATCTGATGACACCTTTGCTAAATCCACGAGCACAAGCTGTGCGGCGGTACAATAGAGCCCACATTTTGACAAGAAATGTCATAGTGATGGACCTTTTTCCACAGGTAGACTCTGCTCTTTTAAGTGATACGAGCGAGTTTACACTCGTATTGATAGTGAGTGGCTAGGTCACTAATTCTACTGGCCTGGGAGGACTAGACCAATATAATGTCTATTTAATGTCCTCACTAGTTTCTGGCTAGACTTCCACAGTCTTGAGGATCTTTAGTATATCTCTCGGACTTTCGTCCGTAAATTTGCCCCAAAAATTGTGTGAAATATACTTACTCTCTTGCGTCGCAGGTTTGCACCTGATTGGAGTCTCGAAGTATCCAAAAGGGTGAAAAGTTGTGCTGTAATGATGAAATGGCGTGTTTCGAAATAATCCAACACGAAGGAAATAGAAACACCACTGGTTTGAGTTAGTGATTAAGACGTTTTATTCCAGATATAAAAATATGAAAATCGAACTGGTTAAAAAAAACACAAAAATAGTAACTTGAGAAATTAAATCAAAGAATCTAGCCAAAATTGGACAGGTTCGGTCTTTTGCAAAATCGCTCAAATAGCAAAATACGACTATACCCTGAGAATCCAGAAGTTGGATTCTCAGGGCACAAACTTCTGATTTTACAATATAACTTTTTGGCCCAAATAGACCAATCAACGCATCGGTCTATTTTAGCCAAAAACCCGGACTCATCTTCTGTTATCACACTTAGGTGATAACAGAAGAAAACAAAAACAACGCAATTAAAAATTAATAAATCCACTCATGTAGAAGAAAAAAAAGGGGGAAATTAAAATGTCAATGCAAAAATAGAATCTGGGTCACTATCAAAAGTACCGAGTGGCCCAGAAGCTACACGAAATACATTTATAATTTTCTGGCTTACGCCATTGCCCTCCCCCCGCCTTTCGGCTTTAGGCAATAAATACCCACTTTCCTGTTCGCAGCCACCATATGCCCCTGCCCTATAGCAGTTCCGTTAGTTTACTTGACGATTCACTTTTTGTAAAATAGCAATAAATAATGAAATAAATAAATATACTCTATATATACTTTAGTTTAAAAGCAAGTATATATAAAATCCTATAAATAAAAGTAGATGAAAATATATAAGGAAGAGGATATTAAATAGTCCCACTAAATAAAAGAATAAGAGGACATTCCTCCCCTATGGATGTGCATCATGCATATTTTTATTAGTGTTGGCCTTAGCTAGTTGGTCAGCTGCTTCGTTCCACTTGTGGCCAGCATGTGCTTTTACCCACATCACTCTGGGGTTATATCTTAATCTCTGAAGAGAGCCTAAATGATTATTTGCTTTGACAGCTAAGGGATAGTTTATGTCGCCCTTGGTAGCAACTTGCAGAACTGAGTATGCATCTGCGCATATTACAACAGAGGATATCTTCTCCTGACATCTCATATTCAGATTCAGGTTACTGAGCATGTTTTTCAAGGCAACTAATTCTGCCTGGAAGACAGCAGGCATCAGGGATATGACCCCCGCCTTCGGATCTTATAGCCCCATAATTAATAATAACCCATGTCCAGCCTACCTTTCCATTCATTTTCGAGCCATCAGAAAAACCCACGGCTTCATCTTTGTCTAGGAGAATGTTTGTGTCGTACACCTCTTTCGTATATGCCTCCATCAAACCTGGGTGAGGGCTATATCTTTCCTCTAGAGGTTTTTTCATGACCTCTATGAAGCCTTCCTTCATCACCCACTGCCACATGTGGTATCCATGTAAATTTACTATCAATAAAAACTCCCAGGTATCGCATGCAAGATTCCTCCATAACAAGCTGACCATCGATTTTTATTACTGTTCTACGTATAACTTTGCTAACCGGGTGGAATATGTTTTTTTGCACAGCATATTTTAATTTAACTTTCTTTGCCCAATTTTGACACTTGAGCTTAAAATACAAATGGTATAGACTCAAGTGTGTGTCATCAGCAAAAGCTTGTGTATAGACAGACCCCTTTGCAATCAAGTTGTCTCATTTCTGTGAACCAAGTCTCCATTATTAGGATCCACAGAACAGGTCTTAAGCATGAACCCTGAGGACAACCTTTGGATGTGTCAATGGACATTCCCCCGCTTTGGACCTTGTGGTCTTTCAAGGACACTATGATCTTAAAGAGATTTGCAGGACACTTTTATTTCCTCGAGTTGTTTTATGAGCATCATGTACCAAGCATTATTAAAAGCATTTTCAATATCAAAAGTTATCACTACCGCATGCTCTTTCTTACTTTGAACTAATCTCACACGCTGTATATTGGAGGGTGTTCAGCCAAACCTCCTTAGCTGCTGCAAACAGTGGCTTCAAACCCGCTGGTGGGAAACGATCTGGCCCAGATGACTTATTAATATTTACTGCTGTTACTGCATCTTCAAGCTCTGGAAGACAGGTAAACAGCAGACCAGTGTCCGTTTTTATCAAGTGGTGACAGGGTAACGTTAAACAAAGTAAGAACCCCAAACGAAAGAGCTTTAATCGAAAAAAATAAAGCGGCGGGCCCAAACGTCTTACTCCCCTACTAAGCGGGAAGTACCCTACTTCTTAAGAAAAAAAAAAACCCAAACCCCCCCACCATATCTAAATTAAGAGACCCAGGGGTATCACAGGTATTAAAAATATAAGAACGATTCGAAAATAAAATTTGATTATACATATTACAGGATGAATTTATATAATTTCTAGAAGAATAAAATAATTTTAATTAGACTAGAAAATTTTAATGAAATCGCGCCAACTGGTGCAGGATGACTGCTCTTTGTAGACGACTTTTTACGGCTCCGGTGACAGGTGTCCTCGTTGATTCCTTTGTCCGAACTCCGTTTCCATGGTTGTCTTGTACAACCGCTCCAAAGTCTCCAGCGGGACGACAGTTGACCGTTCCAGCGTCTATAGGACAGTCACCTCAATGAAGTCCAGTATCCTGGTGGCAGAGTAGTGCTCTTCGATGGCCCTCGGTGAGACGTGGCAGAACCTCCTGTCCTGGGTCCTGTCCGGAATTAGGGTGGCCAACATTGTCTCTACTATCAGCTCCAGGGTACTGGTGCGGGGTTGCTCCCATGGTCCAGGATGAATTAGCTGGATGGTACTCGAATCATCGCCGTTGTAAAGCGCGACTACGGCATGATACTCTGGCGTCTCCAACACGACAGTTTTTCAGAGGACGTCTCTCCTGGGCCGAGGTCGTTTACTTGAAATTTCTTTCCTACTGCCAAAGATCCCAAGGTAGCGGAGCACATGTCGTCCTCTGCGTCTGGAAAATGAACCCAAACCATTATTTAGGAGACGGGTTTGTCGTTCCTGCTCCTCCTCAGGTGTCTTCTTTGACGGAGAAGGTGACTTAGGTTTCGTGGCCGGCTTATTGATTGCTTCCTTGGACACTACTTCTATAGGACATTCAGGATGGCCTCGGCATCCTATAAACTGCTCATCTCGACGAGCTCTTCAACTGGTGACAGCTTCTTGACCTTTCGGTCGTCTTGCTTCTCTAGGAGGTCTATCTTGAGGTGGTGACTGATGATCGAAGTGAACCTCCCTGCACCTGTTCTCTTCCTTAACGACAGTGTGTCGAACGCGGCCTAAAAGGAACAACGGGCGGTAGAGGTGAAGACGATACTTTCCTTGGTGGTGACGGGACCGAAATCGGGCCCGGCAACACCAACTTCTTGGTCAAAACTGGGTGGTATCGCCTGATGGTGGGCTTATCCATGGTGGCCCAACTATTGGCGGGAGACGCATCACGAACTGGCTTCTTGGTTCTCGGTAGTGCAGTTCCGACTTCGAGGACTCTATAGGTTTCTGTCCCTTCTTCAGGCCCTCTTCATTTTGGCGGGCTATACATTCCTGCATGGCCCTCTTTTCGGCGTTCTTTTCTCCTCGGGTACGGCCTCGGCGAGGTCGAGTTATGTTCTACCAGATTGTAGGCTATAACAGCGTCATCTAATTTTTTCTTCCAGTCAGCCTGTTGCTGAAGGACATCTAAATGATGCTTCACCACCTCCATGATGCTTCACCACCTCCGTGATGCTTCACCACCTCCATGATGCTTCACCACCTCCATTACGGTATGATTCATTCTCTCTGCCAACCCATCAGCTTGAGGATGATAGGCAGTAGTTGCGGCGTGCTGGATGGCATAAGACTTGAAAAACGCTTCTCACATTACTCAAGAATTGGGGTCCTCCTCGATCAGTGATGATCTGAGGAACTCTAAATTCACTCACAATCTTGTCCTTGACGAAAGCAATTGCTGACTGAGCGGTTGCTCTCGCCACTGCCTTGGCGATGCAATACTTTGTCGCGTAGTCCTCTGCAATCAGAATATGCTGGACTCCTCCAACTGATTTTAGAAGAGGACCAACATAGTCCATTCCCCAGCACTGTCGGTTTTCCCACAATGACAGGCTGAAGCAATCCAGATACTTTTTGATGCGACAGTTTGGTTCTTTGACAGATCTGGTACGACCTGATGTAGTTGCTGACATCTGCTTTCATCGTTTTCCAGTAGAATCTCTTCTGGATTCTCTTCTGGATTCTTTTCAGTCTTGATCAATCCGAAATGTCCGTCCGCGGGCACATCGTGGAGCATTTCGAGAATTTCAACTCTCAATTGTTGGGACACAGAATACGTTAGTACTGGCACGGTCTCTTCATACTTAATGTGGTGAGGAGACTGGTTGCAATATAATTCTTGGTACAGAGTCATGGGTTGATGATACTGTTAATAATGGGGAAATATTTCCAGATGGTTTCACAATGTACTGTGAGCTTTCGACACCGACTATATTTTCTGACCAACTTGTAGATGATGATTTCTATAGCTCGTTTCTTCTCTGCATCGTGCGGTGCCCGCACGGAGAAGATTCAAGCTATAGAAAGAGTTGGATTACAATCATCCTCCTGCATGGGGGTGAAATCAATGCAGCAGGATGTTGGCCATCCTTCTCTCTGGAGTCGATGCTGACGTACATTTCCATCTTGGTAATTACCATTCTTGAAGATGTTGTAGCTGCTTCCAGGATCGTATGTCTCCTGCCTTATGGTGTCCCCGGCCTCTGTAGAGAAGTTATTAGTTTCGGAACATAGACACAATGCAGTTTCTTATTGTAACACTTTTATTCATCTTTGTAAAGAAACAAAGATTACAAAGACGAATATTGTTTATCAAAGGTGCGTCCTCATGCCCATGATGTGGTACGGAATAATCAACGTAATACAAGTTAGAGCAAGGACGAGAAACAAAGAGGAACACGGTCCTTTTATACCTTGGACCTGTGTACACCTACGAGGTGTAGCCAGGTCCAAGTGACCATGGTCCTAAGTGTATCATTCCACCATCAGAATATTAATTGAGAAAGGAGGGAGGGACAAACAGGAGTTGTTTACCCCCCCAGGCTGCAGTTTTGGCGGGAGCAGTGGTTGCCGGGTGTTACAGTACCATAGAGACAGGGTTGCTCGTTCTGGGGGTGGGGTTTTCATAGCTATTTCACAAATATTTCATAGTTACAGGGAAACAAGTTTTGAAACAGACTGTAAAATAGTATGTTTAACGCTAAAGAATGGTAAAAAGGTGTTTTTATATTCTTTCTATCAGCCGCCGGGATCCTCCATAGTGTAAGAACTTCTTTACACACTCTTCATCGTAAATACCATAGCCCGGCCTCAAGCACATCGTGGAGCATTTCGAGAATTCCAACTCAATTGTCGGGGCACAGTATACGTTAGTACTGGCACGGTCTCTTCATACTTTCATACTTAATGTGGTGAAGAGACTGGTTGCAATATAATTCTTGGTACAGAGTCATGGCTTGATGATACTGTTAATAATGGGGAGATATTTCCAGATGGTTTCACAATGTACCATAGAGACAGGGTTGGTCGTTCTGGGGGTGGGGTTTTCATAGCTATTTCACAAATATTTCATAGTTGCAGGGAAACAAGTTTTGAAACAGACTGTGAAATAGTATGTTGTTTAAGGCTAAAGAATTGTAAAAAGGTGTTTTTATATTCTATCGGCCACCGGGATCCTCCATAGCAGATGTCACTAGTGTAAGAACTTCTTTGGACACTCTTCATCGTAAATACCATAGCCCAACCATTATTTTAGGAGGTGATGTAAATTTTCCAAACATCAACTGGGAAATGCATATGGTGACCAATGGCAGTGAGTGGCCGTTAGCAGTTTCATTTTTAGATAGTATGAGTACTTATTCTATGGAACAGGTTGTAACTAAACTGACCAGAAATGACAAAATTCTTGATGTAGTACTGACTAATAGTCCGGAGTTATTATCCAATGTTAGGGTATCAGGGGGAATTAGTGATCATCAGATGGTCTTATTTGATGTTACTGCATGTGTGGAAAAAATTTCTGAGGTTAAAAGAGTAGTGTTTCTTTTTAACAAATGTAATTGGGATGGCTTTCAAGTCACATTTGATAGATAATTTTCATAAATTTAAAGAACGTTTTCATCCTCAAAAGTGAGATTTTGAATTGGTCACGATTTCATAGTTTAATTTTAAGTTAGTCTTCCTCCTTTATTCCAACCAAGGTAGTTAGGGACTGTGCCACACCCCGGTTTGGTACACTAGCAAAGTTAAAAGGGCTCTTCGTAAGCAACGCGTATGGAGGAATAGGGCTAGAAATCACCCAAAATTAGTAAATTCCAATGCATTTTAAAATTGTCATGAGCTAACAAGATTTCCCGTTTCGCTGCTTGCACAGCAGCGAAACGGGAAATCTTGTTAGCTCATGACAATTTTAAAACAAAAACGCTTGGAGAATGGTTAAAACGGACCTAAAATTATTTTGGCATTACGTCAAGAACTAAAAATCTATTCAAATCTATTCATTCTCTGGTTGACACAAATGGGAAGCTTGTTTCAGATCCAGTAGGGAAAGCTATCTACCTTATTAAATGAATAATACAAGGTCTTCACAGTTGATGATGGCATACCACATGAGTGTTTTCTTTCAACATCAGTTTAACAGAGTTTAGATGTAGGTATTGTACCAGTTATATGGAAATTAGCTAACGTTAGTCCAATTTTTAAATCAGGAGACAAGTCTCAGATAACTAATTACAGACCCATGTCTTTAACCTCGATAGTTTGCAAGGTCCTTGAACATATTATATATTGCTCCTCAATGAATTTTCTTATGGAAAACGATCTTTTGTGTGATAACCAGCATGGGTTTTTAGGGGGCAAATGTAACCCAGCTTATTCTTTTAGTTGATGACCTTCAGAAAATTTTAGACAAAGGCAGTCAGATTTGGTTTTTCTTGATCTCTGAAATTCATTTGACACAGTTTCTCACTCAAAACTAATGGTAAAAATTAGTGGGTATGGATTGAGTGAACAGGTGTATAAATGGGGTGTTCTTTTTTGTGATAGGAAACAAAGGGTTGTTCCAGGTGGGTCTGAATCTGACTGGATAGGGGTTACATCAGCGGTTCCTCAGGGTAGTTTTGGGTCTGCTTCTGTTTCTTTTATATATCAATGACCTCAGCAGTCAAATTAGCAGCAATTGCTGGCTATTTGCAGATGATACAATAATTTATCGTGAGGTTACCTCTGAT
This sequence comes from Brachycybe producta, assembly GCA_036925085.1. NCBI lineage: Eukaryota > Metazoa > Arthropoda > Diplopoda > Playtdesmida > Andrognathidae > Brachycybe > Brachycybe producta. The sequence continues at coordinate 8,897,535 of JAUPFP010000001.1, read as the reverse complement.
AATGATTGCCGTATTATTGATAGTGACTTGAAAGCAATAGAGGCATGGTGTTCTAAATGGCAACTTCAACTTAATAAGGAAAAATGTAGTGTAATGAGGGGAAGAAATCCAATAATATTTCTGTATAGAATAGGGGTCATTCCACTTAATAATGTAGATTCTTATAAATATTTGGGGGTAAGGATTACAGCTAAACTTTCTTGGAAGCTGCATGTCGAACAGATTATTTCCAAGTCTATGCAGATGCTAAGGTTTAGGCAACGCGTTCTAAGAAGCTTTCCCATGGGGGTAAAATGTATAGCATATCAATCATTAGTACATCCCCATCTAGAATACTGCAGCTCCGTGTGGAATCCCCACACTGCAGACTTAGCTCACACGATAGAAATGGTCCAACACAGGGCTGCTAGGTTTGTCTGTGGCAAATATGGCTATGCTGACAGTGTAACTAAAATGCTTTCAGAGCTCGGTTGGGATAGTTTACTTGCAAGACGTTCAGATTTCAGTCTTAATATCTTTAATCGAATGCTAGAAGGCTCTTGCCCTAAACCTACTTCAAGTAAACTTTGCAGGGCATTATATTTGGGTAGGGGTGACCACTCTAACAAAGTTGGAGAGATTCTTGCACGAACAGATTCTTATTACTGGTAATTTGTCCCTAGGGCGATTCGACAATGGAACTCGCTTACCGGTGATTTTCTGCAGGAAATACTTATTTTAATAGTCATAATTTTGTTTTGACAATGCATATATTTGCAGCATTAAAAAAATACTGAAATTGTTGTTGGGTTTATATCAATGGGGTTTTATATTTTCTGGTTCCCCAATAAAGCCTCACGTCGTTCTTTGATGACAATCAGCTTTCCTCTGACAAGTTTTTTGGCGACCTGAAATGGCACGATGACTTGTCTTATGATATTCAATGGATTTCCTCCGGTGCCAGTCAAATTTGGCGGGAAAGGTAGTGGATTCATCACCAATTTCATGTGATTAGTGACTCACTTATGACAGAAGCTTCGGTGCCACTGTCGGTAGTCATCACTAACTCACGACCTTCAAGGTTCTCATCTTCTTGGACCTGAAGTTCGCAAGGCGTGAGCCAGTCAACTTGGTCTAAACATCTTGTATTGTCCTCGAACAACACAGGTTTTGTAACCGACAGAGAAGACTAGACTGCAGTCGAACCCTTAACAGGTGTAGCCATTTTCTTTTTCACTACTCCATGTTCTGCTTCAGATTTGGCAAGAGTCGCTCCTTTTGAGACTACAACTTGCTCTTCTTTAGTCTTAACAGGTTTGGTTACTCCCTTTTTTGCCACACTTTTGCTCGATTTTTAACAAGAGTAGCCTCTTGCGAGACTACTACTCGCTCTGCTTGAGTTTTAACAGCAGTAGCTCCTTTCGAGATTGTAACGACCCGACTCGGTCACCACAACACCCCGGTAATGCTTACCCGTCTTACCGCTGCTCGATCTCCCTTGGGACAGGTCGAAGCGCGGGCCAGCCCTCTTGTCCGTCCGTGTCCACGGGTAGTGCCGGTCGGAAGATCTCTCTCCGCAGTCGACGGTGAATTGCTGCCGACCGAAACGAAGAATGCACGGTAGATCCCCGATGGATCCTACCGTGAAACACCAACGCCAAGTACCGGCCGATAATGCCGAAACAAGACGGACGAAGGACGGTGACGTTGCAGGTGTAACCCCACCGGAAACCCCCACCCTCCCCACGGTAACTTCCCCAATTATTATAATAATTAGACACGGACACAGTGTGTAAGTTTAAATAAAAGGTTAATTTATTCAATGGAATAAAGAATACGACTTACTCAATAAAGCAATCTTTCTGCTGGTAAATTCTCCAGCAGCGAGACAAAGAACAATAGATGACTGGTGGCCATTTTTTCCACCCACAAAACAAGAGCACAACACACATGCACTTAGCATCTCCAGGGTCAACACACTCCCCAGTATATAATGGCCGCCGCCATTATATACCCCCAGGCTGCTCCACCTTGGGGTTGACAGTCACCCTTGCTGGCCTTTGTGTTGTCTGTTGCTCAGCAAATTAGCCAGCCTAACAGACATTACCTGTTCTGCTTTGTTGGACATCTTGGCGTCCATTTTTTCAAACGATGTAGAGGCCCCGCTTTGCAGTCGTTTTTCCGTCGGCTCCCATCTTCGTAGACAGTACGGATTTGGATCCCATCTCCAAAGTCAGCTTTATGCCTTGGTGAGTCCATTAACTGCACCGCAACACAGCTCTGCTTAGGAGTTGATTCCTCTTCTGTCGGCGTTTTGGCTCATGCTACTCAGACCAGGTGACATTCCTGCATGGTTGACCGCAGCCATCCCAATAGATTATCTCGTTATCTGGTCCTGTTGGACCTTGACGTCCTTTTCAGGTTTCGTTGACTCCGCTTCTTGTGGGCTCTCTTCGACATCTTTTCGGGAATCAGTACTTTTGGTGCGAGTGGCGCCCTTAGTTTAAAGCTTTCTGGTGGTTGTCAAAATGAAAATAGTGCATTTGGTTATTAATCAATACGGGCACCATCTTTATTCTATTAGGTAGAACGTGGATCTCGTCGGAGCAGATGGTTTTCAGCATCGTCGTTTCCGACGGTTCATCAACTCTTGACTGGAGTTGGTGGAGTCGTCTTGTTCTCTTTCCTTGGTTTCAGCTCATTGGGGCACTGGAACGCTTGATGTCCAGGCTCCTGACATTGATAACAGATGAGTGGCCCGGTAGACTTCCTTCTTGGGGGAAATCGTGATCCACCATCTTGATTTGTTCTTGAATCCTGCATCTTTTCAGACGTGGCCAGATTCTTAGGAGTCCACGTCTGCTTCTTCTGCTGCTGCTGTTTCTGTTGTTGAGGCTTCTGCTGCTGGGCCAGCTGGTTACCAGTAGATGATCTGTATCCCAAAATCTCTTCTATAGGTTCCTTTTCTGTTTGGGTGGCAAACTTCACAATCATAAAGATTATCTTTAGATGCCCCAAATAGGTACTGTTTGAGAGATGGTAGTAGGCTCTTCCTCAAACTCGAGATTAGCAAAGAGTCGACACCATTCGGATGTATCCTTCGATACATTTCTGCATACTCTTCCGCGTAGACTTAGAAAGTTTCGTGATTTTTCTTGGTCCTTGCGTACAGCTTGTTCTTCATTCTTACTTTCTGGTCAGGCAACAGGAACTCGTTGATGATTCTGTTTCTCATCATAATCCAATTAATTTCGCCATATTCCAAGCGAAAACGAGCAAGCTATTTGATTGCTCGTTAACAAAGACCAGTAAAGTGGCTGCATCGCTGCAGGGAGTTCCAATGGTGTGCGATCGCAATATCTTCAAACTCTTCAATATAGAGAAGTATGTTTTCAGATCCAGTATACTTGCGGAACCCTTGTAGCGGATGTAGCGAATTCTTCTCAGAATATGGCGTGGGTCCCAGGTTCTGAGTTCATTCAGGAGCTTCTGGCCTGAGCTTACACCTGGTTATTGTCGGTGACTTGCTGCGATTTATGAGATTTCTCTCGTGTGTGTTCAAAACGGCGTGGAGTCGATTCTCCACACAACCGTCTCACAAATTCTTCTCGACTCAGGAGTTGCGTCCTTCATGAGTTCTGCAAACTGATCGATCATTCTCTTGCTTGTTGCTTTGTTGAGAGGCTTCAGAAGATGCTGCTTCCAACTTTAGTCGGGCATCGGCTTGGTGTTCCTCCTGTTCGGGGTGTTTCCCTTCCTCCTGGAGTAGCTTCTCTGCGGCAAGGGCCCTCAGCTTATCCTTCTTCTCTTCTTTACAAGCGCTTTGGAGAATGTGGTGTTGTTCACGTAATTCCCGAGCTTCTGCTTGTTCTTTGGCGAGGCATTCACGTCGACGCCTCGCGGAGTTGCTGGGAGAACCTTGCATTTATTCCGTTACTCTTCATCATTGTTTATCGTATATTGTGACAATAAAAGTATAAAATGTCTTGAAAAATTTATGTACAAAGAACGAAATTGTTTCCACAATTGATTACGATACTGCTTCGTGTTTTTCAACACATTCTTCAAGGGCAAAACGAGGTAGAAAGTTTTATAAACTACCCCGCACCTCAACCATATATTGTTACGGACCTTTTTCCACGGGTAGAATCTACTCTTAAGTGATACGAGCTAGTTTATACTCGTATTGATAGTGAGTGGCTAGGTCACTAATTCTACTGGCCCGGGAGGACTAGACCAATATAGCGTCTATTTAATGTCCTCACTAGTCTCAAGCTAAAGACTTTCACAGTCTTGAGGATCTTTAGTTTCTATATCTTGGACTTTCGTCTGTAAATTTGCCCCGAACATATTGTGAAATATACTTCCTCTCTTGTGTCGCAGGTTTGCACCTGATTGGAAGCTGTGCTGTAATGATGAAAAGGCGCATTTCGAAATAATCCAAAGCGAAGGAAATAAAGAAACACCACTGGTTTGAGTTAAAGTAATTAGGAAGTTTTATTCCAGATATAAAAATATGAAAAATCGAACTGGTTAAAAAAACACAACACAAAAATAGTAACTTGAGAAATGAAATCAAAGAACCTAGCCAAAATTGGGCATAGATTCGGTCTTTTGCAAAATCGCTCTCAAATAGCAAAATATGACTTTATATACCCTGAGGATCCAGAAGTCGGATTCTCAGGGCACAAACTTCTGATTGGACAATATAACTTTTTGGCCCAAATAGACCAATCAACGGATCAGTCTTATTTTGGCCAAAAAACCATGACTCATCTTCTGTTAGCACACTTAGGTGATAACAGAAGAAAACGAAAACGCAATTAAAAATTAATAAATCCACTCATTTGGAAGAAAAAAACGAGGTGGAAATTAAAAGGTCTATGCAAAAATACAATCTAGGTCACTTGGTGCCAAAAGTACCGAGTGGCCCAGAAGCTACACGAAATACAGGATGACGTTAAACAAAGTAAGAACCCCAAATGAAAGAGCTTTAATCTATAAAAATAAAGTGGCGGGCCCAAACATCTCAATAGAACCTACATTTCTTGTTTGGAAAAAGAGGTTCCAGATTCTGACAAAAACTATGAGGTTTGAGCCAACTAGATGTGGCAATACGATTGCAGCAGCTGCTGTCCTTCACAACTTTGGTATCGATGTTGATGTCTTTCAAGGTTATGTTGCTGAGGATGAACATGATTATGCATTTGAACATGAAGATGATGCAGCAGGCAATGACTTTAGATGTTTAATAATTTTGAATTATTTTGCTTAGTGTAACTTTGTAATCATGTTTTTTTTCCACATTTGTGTTATAATATGAGAAAGAATTAGCAAATATTCAGTAATAATGCTTTTGTATTCTAATGATAATATTTTTAAAGGTGAATAAGAACTTTATTTGAACTTAGAAAACATAAACACCATTTTGAAACTCAATAAACAAAAACACAACTCTACATTGAAATTGTACTCCATTCCCATCATGTTAGCTCCCAGGTCCTTGTGCTTGTCACTAGTATTAATTTTCTTTTTCCATTCATTTAAAATTTCCGTTTTCAAATTATGCTCTTCCATAATTTCACGTTTTTTCATTATGAGTAATTTTGTATTATGTTCTTCTTGAAGCCTTATTTCAAGGCATGAAATTCATCTGCTTTGCTCTGAAATCCAACGTGTGGTTTTCTCTTTTGTTTTTTTTTTTTTGCTTATAATGAAACCTGTAAAATTATCAGTTACCTGTTTAATTTTGGCAGTGCACAACCTACTTCGGGGCTGACTGGGGCCCTGGGTAGTTTAAAGCTTGTTATTTGGCATCATCGAGATGAAGTGTCTTGCCATAGATGTAGACAGGAACCATTTTCATCCCATTCGGTAGAATGTTTATTTCATTGGCGTGAAACATTTTTTGGTACCGTTGTTGCCAATGGTTCATCAACTGTGTTTATTTGAGTTGCTGCTGTGGTGGCATTCTTGTCTTTGGTGTTGTCAAGAGGAAAGTAGTGTAACACCTTTGATACGGATAGCGTCCCAAAAAAACCAAAGTTTGAAAATTAGAATGCTTACCTTCTAGAAAGTTTATATAGTAAAATATAATAGTAAAATAGTAATAGTAATAGTAAATTTTCAGCTCATTTGAACTATATTTAGAGGTCCCCCAATAGCTCCCAAATTCTCCTATATGGCTATTACCATAGTTTTTATATTCTATTTGAAGAAATTAAGTTTAAAACAGAAATATTGACAATGATTTATTATTTAATTTTACAACATTATGTCAACTGTATATTATATATTATTCAATAGCTAAGGTCCAATACCCATTTTCTATTGTCCATACATGGTAAATTTGTAATATAGTGTTCGACATAATTACAACAAGCATCATTTACATGAGAGCAAGTTAGTCACAGTTGCATTTAGTGAAGTTCTTTCATTGTTTCTCATTTTTTGTTGATGCTTCGAACAGCTGAATCAGCACAAACTCCTCATTCAGTGCTGTAGTTTATGCTGGGTAAGTTGTTGACATAGTTTGCTGCCCCATTGGGTGAGTCTTTTTTGGCCCAGGTTTTATCACTCATATCAAGAAAGCTATCGTTGATATCGATCAGATTTCAGATTTAGTAGAAGCTGTTCTTTCTCAACAACTGAAAGAATCTGTGAGAAGACAGCAATTGTTGCAAATGTTTGACTTAAGTACCAAGAATGCCAGAGCAACATCGTCAAGCAGCATTGCACAAAGCGTCATTATCATTGCTTTATATTCTTAGAAGCAGCAGTGTCATTGACAGGTGCATCAGCTGCAGATCAGCTTGTATACCACGACTGAATATGGACAAAGAATACAAACCGGTTTAATAGCTGCAGTCCTTTCAGTTCCTTCACTGTGAGATTGATTCCGGCTTTGTTGCCTTTGCCATCCAGAGAGCTTTGTGAAGTGTGCCAGACTCCCAAATAGTTACTTTTAATGTTCAATGCAATGATCAAGGCTGCAAGACGTAACAATTCTCGATAATTTTCCCAAGAATGGTTTTTGGTCAGCAGTTTTGATAAGAACTTAAGTTTATTTGACATCAATATTGTCCATATCTCCTGCTGCTTTACTTTATGGTTAAGTTTTGGCCAGTGGTCCCAAAACCTCCTAAAACTGGATTTTTTGGTACAGATGATAGATAGTCCAAGACACATTGAAAGTGTCTGAAAGGATTAATACAAACATGTGATAGTGGCAAGCCATCCACAGCAACCTATGTTCAATGGCATCTTCCAGTAGTCAAAGCACATACCAATGGTGAGTCAAAACATTTATCAGCTGCAAGCTGTTACAAGACTAATGTCAATTTAAGAACACCTAGAAGTTAAGTTGCACTGCCAACAATAGAATTAACCGGAACTGGAAGTTTTTGAACATGTCCACTTTGTCCACTCTCAACACCAGTAACATCTGATAAAATATCATATCTTAGCTGTGTTTCATTTGCTCTGCTGCTTCACGATGATAGAGTTGAAGGTGGTGATGAATGGTACTTTTTGACAGTACTATAGCTGATGTTGAGCTTTAAAATATGAATAATCATGTAACATATATTGAAATTAAATTAAAAACAAGTTTAAATGAAGTTTAAATGTAAATAAAATGAAATTGAAATTAAAATAATTTTGAAAAAATTACCAATTTTGCCGAAAATGTACTAACTTCAAGACCCTTGGGGGACCTCTAAATATTGTTCAAATTATCAGAAATTTTAATGATGTTACTATCTATAAATAACGAAACTTTTCAGTTGGTATGCATTCACGGATTCTTAATTTTAATTTTAATCGACTTTTTGGAACACCTTAACGGACAGGGCCATTGTCTTAGGTAGACCATGTATTTCATGGTGGCTCATTGACTGTTCACTGGAGTTGGTGCTGCATGTGTGTTCTTGTACTTTCTTGGCGGCCTTTGGTCTCTCCGGAGGTGCAGTGGGACACTTATGTCCCATCGCTTTGCACGGGAAACAGTTCAGCCGTTCGGAAGGTTTCTTCTCTTCGGGGTTCTCTGTCTGTTATCTTGATTTCTTCTGTTTTTCTGTTACTCCTGGTTAGTGTTAGAGGTTTTGTTAGTTTTAATTCATGGATGCATTAATAATACTCTAACAGTTAGGATTGTTCATCTTTTGAGACGGGACCATATTCTCTATTATTTGCTCTTAGGTAAGGTCTCCTTCTAGTCGTAGAAGTTGTCCTTTAGGGTTATGCCAAAGAATATGCCGATACATCTCGGCATATTTCTTTGCATAGACTAAACATTTCATCATCTTTCTGAGTCCTTGCAGGGAGTGTCATTCGTGTGAAATGGTGATGTGTTTTGAACTCATCTATGTATAAGGAGTATGTTCTTGGACCCAGTGTACTTTGAGAAATCCTGGAGTGGATGGAATGAATTTTTTTGCCCAGTTTTGAGCTTCAATTTTAGGCTAGCACCATGATTCTGCTGGAGATCTTCTGTTTCTTTGTTCCTTTTGTTGTGGAGATTGTTTTTCATAAGTTCGGCAAATTAGTCGATCAGTGATTGTTCATGGCTTCGTAGAAAAGTCTTCTATGAAGTTTCTCCCTTGAATCAACCCTCGTTTCGTTCTTTTGCTTTGACATGCATTTTCTCTTCCTCTGCTTTGGACCTCAGCTTGTCGTAAGTCTTTTGGTGGCGCTTTTGTGAAGATAGCTTCACAAAGTTGCTGTGCTTCCGCACATTCTTTGAACATGCAATTCTCCCAAATGCTATCTTTGGGTAATATTTTTTATCAAAATGTTTATAATGGGTGACACTTCCACCTATAATCTTGGTGACAAGGAGTTTGGAAACAGTTTCTTAATTCAGGACTTGATTACTATAATTTTCACTCATTTGTTCTAAATTGTTTTCCGCTACTCAAAATTCTTTATCTAAGTCGTTCAACTTCTATTTCTAACTGTGCAATATTCATCTAATTCATGCAATAATTCATTCAAGGAGGTTGATACTTGTTTAACATGAAGCCAAAGTTCGTATTCTTCTACTGTGACGTGTGTGACACATACATGTTCTCTATCTGTCAAATCAGCAATATCACATCTAAACCTTAACTCTTTGATGCCAAACCCTCTTTTCGTTGCACGAGTACCAACCTTTGAGTCATTTTTTATCCCGCATATTTATCAATTAAAAAAATCCTAAAATGGTGTCAGGTTCTTTTAGTTTTTAAATAAAAAAATGTGATTTATTGATTTCAGAATAAAATATTTTCACTTTTTTGGATTGAAACTGCTTAACATTTGTGAAACACATCAACCGCTAAAAATTGGATATTCACTCCAGCGCTTTGAATCAATTGGTGCACAAATATTTCGAATGTTTCTTGCATGTGTGATTTTTGCACATTTTGCAGTGCCTGTCCACCTTATTGAACTTCTTTCTTGAGCATTGAAAGTGCTGACCTCTTGAGGTTGGCGATGCGGCACGTTTTTTTTTTCTAGCACCGAAACTCCAACTAACTCCAAACTCTAACTAACTCCAAACTCTTCTTGACACCAGGCTGCTTTGCAATGTGCTCCATCTTAGACCTGGCCTTCAAGTAAGGTTGATTTAATTCTTTGCCTAGTTGCGAAGTATACAGCTTTTGTTTGTGAGTGACATTTTTCTCAAATTGTGGAAGCTCAGAAATTTTTTTCTGAAATGCTTTGAACTTCATTCATGGGAGTTGCAGAAAGCTTTTTGTCGTCCACAATCTATATCATCTAGAGATTCTGTTGAAGATGTTGATACTATTCTTTTCCTAAACTCATTAGTGAGTTCAGCCAATGGTATTCCAGGTTTTGGCATTTAACTTCTAATCTGTTTTGCCAGAATAGAATCATTTGCCTCGAATACTTTATAGTCAAAGTCAATTGTTCTTGGCTTTTTTCTCTCCAGATTTTGGGGTTTTCATCAGTTACGTGAGGTGGTATTTGGCAGTGCTAGAGTACATTTTTGAACCATTATAAGCTTCGACGGATAGTATTTGAATTTGAATTTGAAAAATTACTCTGCAAGCAGCCATAAAGGCCTATGGCAGAGGGACAAGAGTCCAATTGCAGCATAGAAAATGCATTGTCAAAACAAGAAAATATAAAACCCTATTGATATAAACCCAACAACAAATTCAATATTTTTTAATGCTGCAAATATATGCATTGTCAAAACAAAACAAAATTATGACTCCCATAAAATACGTTTTTCCTGCACAAAATCCCCAGCAATCGAGTTCCATTGTCGAATCGCCCTCGGGACAAATGACCAGTAATAAGAATCTGTTCGTGCAAAAATCTCTCCAACTTTGTTAGAGTGGTCACCCCTACCTAAATATAATGCCATGCAAAGTTTACTTGAAGTAGGTTTAGGGCAAGAGCCTTCTAGCATTCGATTAAAGATATTAAGATTAAAATCTGAACGTCTTGCAAGTAAACTATCCCAACCAAGCTCTGAAAGCATTTTAGTTACACTGTCGGCATATCCATATTTACCACAAACAAACCTAGCAGCCCTGCGTTGGACCATTTCTCTAGAGTGAGCTAAGTCCTCAGTGTGGGGATTCCACACGGAGCTGCAGTATTCTAGATGGGGACGTACTAATGATTGATATGCTATACATTTTACCTCCCTGGGACACCTTCTTAGAACGTGTTGACTAAACCTAAGCATCTGCATAGACTTGGAAATAATCTGTTCGACATGCAGCTTCCAAGAAAGTTTAGCTGTAATCGTTACCCCCAAATATTTATAAGAATTTACCATATTAAGTGGAATGGCCCCTATTCTATATGGTAATATTATTGGATTCTTTCCCCTAGCTACCCTCATTACACAACATTTTCCCTTATTAAGTTGAAGTTGCCATTTAGAACACCATGCCTCTATTGCTTTCAAGTCACTATCAATAATATGGCAATCATTGTCAGAGGTAACCTCACGATAAATTATTGTATCATCTGCAAATAGCCGGCAATTGCTGCTAACTTGACTGCTGAGGTCATTGATATACAAAAGAAACAGAAGTGGACCCAACACACTACCCTGCGGAACCCCTGATGTAACCCCTATCCAGTCAGATTCAGACCCACCTGCAATTAAAATGAACCCCATCCCTACTCCAGGAACCCCCAAAATTTAGCATAGCTGCCCTCCAGTCTATTACCTGGGCCCCCACCTTACTACATGCTTCAATTAATCTATCATTTACATAACGTGACTTACGAGTAACTATATCACCCCTGTCCCACCTCTCAGGAATAGCACTAACTTTAACAGTAACTCCAGCCCTACAACATAAAGTATGCTTTACTAAGTCCGCTAGCCCATCTAAAACTTCCCCTCCATACTGTCTACACACATCATTAGCCCCCACTTGCAGAACAACTAAGACCTCCTCCGCTTTTTCCCCACGTACCAGTCTCTTGATACGTTCCTTAACATCTTTAATCTGAGCCCCTGGTAAACAAGCTACACTTACTTTTCCTCTATCTTCACCCACCACCCACTTATCAAGCCTTTTGACATTACTATCACCTACAAAAATTACTGATCTGCTCTGTACCCTTTCCAAAATAACCCCACCCTCATTTCTTTCCTCAGCCTTACTGACATTCTTCTTACCCTGTCTAGCATCATTCTTCTTACCCTTACTAACACTCTTCTTACCCTTACTAATACCTTGCTTCTTACCCTTGCTAACGCCCTCCTGAGCTGCATTTACATTCCCTACACTTGCTTTCTTATACTTCCCAGACCCCTTGCTTTTCTGCTCTACATTTACACTTTCTACTACCTCCACAGATCCCACTGATAATTCCCTAAAAACATTAAACCTGTTCTTTACTGGAGTACATACTGAAGCTAAAGCTGGCCTAACCTGTCTTCTCTCTTTTTCTAAAACAACTCCCCAACCTACACCCCCAGTATTATGCTTAAGGGGTGTAGCAAAAGGCACAGATTCCCTGCTGTGAGAAGGGCCTGGCTGTGACTCAAACACAGCCAGCCTCTCCCTCAGCCAAGCCACCTCTACCTCAAGCTGCACCACCTTCTCCCTCAACTCATCTTCAACACCCTTCCCAGACTCAACCTGTTTCCCAGACTCTACCTGCTTCCCAACCTTAACTCTCCTAACAGTTTCAACTAGTTTCCCAGACTCTACCTGCTTCCCAACCTTAACTCTCCTAACAGTTTCAACTAGTTTCCCAACCTGAACTTGCTTCCCAGACCTAGTATTAACCATTCTAACTTTCTAACAAAATTTAGTTCCTAAAAACTCTGAATTAGAAACTAGATTCGAAATAAAATGGCAATAAGAGAAATTTATGAAGTTTGATTTGTACTTATCTAATATGGCTTCTCCAAAAATCCAGTATGGCGTCTTCAATGCAAAACAATGAGAAATTAGCGTTTTTGGCAAAACGTTGATATCTCTCAAACCATTGCTGCTTAAATTGCCATCCTCTTTCTTTCTTTCTTTCTATTCTTATATAGCAAACCGTGTCTATGGATGGATACAGGCTTTTCTGACTAACCGCTTCCAGTCAGTTCAAGTGGGATCAACCCTCTCGTGCGTTAGCTCAGTTGGTAGTGGGGTAATTCAGGGTAGCGTATTGGGACCAATCCTATTTGGTATATTTATTAATGATATAGCACAAAACAATCTCTGTAAGACCCTGCTTTATGCTGATGATGTGAAATGTGTATCCAGTTTGGAGAAACTGCAAGGAACCCTATCTAACATATCAGATTGGGCAGATACTAATGGCATGTCTCTTTCAATTGACAAGTGTATGGTGCTGGATTTTAATACTAAAGGGCTGGCATCAAGTCTATCTTGTATGGGCAGTGCCATTAAATTGGTTCCTGAAGCCCGAGACCTGGGTGTCTTATTTAATGATAAGTTAAATTTCTCATCACATTGTAACGTAATATGTTCCAAAGGCCATCAAAGGGTAGGCATATTATTTAAAGTATTGCCCAATAGCCCAATTACAGTATTAGTCATGGCCTTTAAGGCATTTGTAATCCCAATCCTGAGTTATGCCTCTTCAGTGTGGTCCCCATATCTGATACGAGATATTGATGCAATAGAGGCAGTTCAGCGTAGATTTACTAAACGATTGAAGGGCTTGTCTAATATGTTGTATATACAACGATTGCATTCCCTTGGAATAATTACTCTTGAACTCAGACGCCTCCATACTGACTTAGTATTGTTATACAAAATATTGGCTAAGGATGTCTTTTTTCCCTTGGAGTGGGAGTCTTTCCTAATATTTTCTCCAACAATCACTAGGTCCCACTCAAAGCCTATTATGTCACCTGTAGCTCGCATTAATTGTAAACAACACTGTTTTTTTAATAGGGTCATCCCTATTTGGAATTCATTCCCACAATATGTAGTGGACTCTTCATCATCAGCTAGCTTTTATGCTAATGTTAAGACATTGGATCTAGCTTGTTGGTTGCATAGACGGGCTGCAAGAGGAAATTAAAAAAATGTATCGATGATGAAATGATTGTTTTCACCTCTTTGTATATCCCTATGTATTTGTGTTTGTTATTTTATTTTGTCTTATATTGACCAGGGTTAGACGTAAGTGTTGCTGTAATGTACAACCTGTAAAACCCTAATAAAATATTATTATTATTATTATTATACTGGTCGTATATACAAAAAGGAATCAGTTTCTCTTTTTTGGGTTGGGCTTGTTTTAAAGACAGAAGAAGAACAACCGTGAAAAAGAAGAAAATACCCCATTGAAGAACAACAACAACAACAACCGAGAAATTGATTCACCAATGGCATTTGACACATCTAATGCCATATTTGTTTCCATATAGAAAGAACCCCATTTTTAGAACCAAAAAAAGGAAAAGGAAAAAAAGATTGGAGCTTTAGAAAAAGAAACAAGAAAAATAAGATCGATCGTAAAATTAGAACAATAAAGAACAGATATATTATGTGTTACTGTCAATCTGCACATTGCCTAGACAATCTGAAAAACAACTAACCTGCTAGTGAATCGGCAAAATTCAACACGTAAAAATGTATTGAATTATGCAGATTCACTAGCAGGTTGGTTGTTTTTTCAGATTGCCCAGGTAATCTGCAGATTCATTCCGCAGATTGACAGTAACTTATACATAATATACAGCTCGAATAAAAGAAAACATAAATAAGCGCTTAAAATGTTAGAAACAAACATATAGAGATTGATACGATACATCCATCTTATCAGAAAACAACAATTGTTAAGATAGACAGTGAAAGAGAGTTGGAGACGACCCTTCTAGTCCCCCCAAAAATAAGATCTTTATTTTTTTTTCCATCATCATTTTGAGAGGGTTTTAACACCTTGTATTTGTGATAGTGTTGTTATAATCCATCTTTGAAACTTCCTCCCCCCCCCCCCAAAAAAAAAAAGCTTAACTATAAAAGAACGATTTTTGTGGTAGAAAATTAATACCAAGAGTAAACAACAAGTAAAATCCAATTTTTCATATAATCTTCGTTCATTTATACCTTCTAAAACGGAATCACTTTTTATTATGTGGGTGTGGCGCTGATTGAAGAAGCGTCACTAAAGAAATAAGCGCCAAAATGGCGTTTAATCATATTAGGGAGAGGGGGAGAAGGGGCACCATCTTAGTCAAATAGCACAAACATCTGTCAGTTCCACATTAAAGATAAATGCTTTTAATTAAAATTATGAAATAAGTATCAGTGTGCCAATCACATTCAATAGTCACAATATGCTGCCTTTTATAGAAATTATGAACCAATTAATTATTGATGAATCTGAAGTGTGAAAAAGGTTCGATTTTAATCAACCAAAGATGAACCGCATAAATTAAGAAACATTTGTATGAAATTTGTCAGTTGATGGACAATTCAATAAAGGATGGACACATCCAACGGTCCCCCATATTATAAATATGGGACTCTTATTTGCCTGACAACGAATCATTTCAGCTGCATTTTAGAACACATTTTGCAATGGTTAAATTGTGTTTTACCAATGTATTTGAACATTGAACTCACAGAGAGTATTTTTTTACACAGACAGTTAGAAATCGGGGAGAACTTCTGTTGGTACCGCCCTTTTTATAACGACTGGCAACTTCTAATTGGTTTGTTGTGTGGTTCGACGTTGAAAAGGGCGGAGCATGTGACATCAGACTACATAACCAACCAATTAGAAGTTGCGTTCGTCACATCAAGGGCGGAGCCAACTGAAGTTCTCCCCGATTTCTAACTGCCTGTTATTTTTACTCGCTTTTATTTAATTTCATAATTTGTTTGCCCCCCCCCCCTTTTCTGAAATATTTGAAAATATGATTCACACTCTGCACGGGGATTGAGAACCCATGACAAACATTACCAATGGACTGAGAGAGCCTGAGACACTAATCACTACAAAAACAACACAAGACACGATTACATCTTGTTTTACTTTTTATACCCTTTTTTATAATAAAAAAAGCGAGTATCACAAAAAAACATATTTTTTTGTTTAGTTTTCTTATTTAAACTTCAAGAGTTAAATGAGTAATAAGTTAATAACAAAATAACAGACATAAAACTGCTCAAAATTGGTCGAATTTGCCATTTTTCATTTTCCATCATCATCTTTAAAAATAAGTCTAAAAAGGAATCGACACTTCATCACCTATACACACAGTCTATTCGATAGAACAATAGACTCATTATATTAAGGGTATAAATTTGTTAAATCAATGGATACAACAAGTGAGAGAGAGAGGAGAGAAATCTCAACATATTTCTTAGGATTCCAACACACACCTGTATCTTAATCATGGAATTGGAAAGGGGAAAGGAGAAAAAAACGGAAATTGGGGGAATGGGGGAGAACGGAAATGGGTGGGGGGAAAGGTTAAGAGAAAGGAGGAGTTCAAATTTAGATTCTTCTTCTCTTTCTTTAATAATTGTTGATCAACAAATCAACCAAAAATTACAATATAGAATTGACATTTACAACATCACTGAAGAATTGAAGAAGCACAAATTGAAACAACGAAACGAAATCCCAACTTTCCCACCCCGTTATAAACCCCTTGAAGACAAAATAATAATAAAAAAGTCGAAATGAAATTGTCATGGGAGCAAGAAAAAAAGTGCAATAAATGAATCACAAAATATGGTAAAAGTTCCTTCTTTCTTACAAAGTTCCTCCTTTCAATTGATAGAAAATATTTGGGAACCAAACGCCTTAGTTATGCACTTTTACGCCACCCCATCTTCCCTCCCCCCTTCCTTGTGGAATACATTTATATAATATTATTATTATATTTCCCCTTGTAGACTAGAAGAATTTGGTGGTCTGCATCTCTCATTGATGTTTTTGTGTTTCTTATTGATCTCTCTTGTAGTTTTTATGTAGAATTTTTTTTAACCTTCTGAAATAACTTCTTTTTTTTTTTTTTGAAGATATTACATACTGAAACACATAAATGCATCTCAAAAAAAGATAGTAAAACTGCGGTGAATTTGAAACCTGGTTTTATTTGGACACAAGTTGAATTTACCTTTCTACCTTACAAGACATGAGAATCAATCAAAACAAAAAGCTAAAGCAGAAAAAAAACATTCGCTGAAAAACAAAAAAAAATTGATATAATTTATACATAAGGAGTCTGTGTGATTTGATACTCAAGAGAATGTCCCCCCCCCCCGTTTTTATATATTTATATATATATTGCTGAATGTGGTCATAAAATATATGTAATGCAGGCCCCAACATGTACGAGGCTTTTAGAGAAACTTGCAATAAAAAGCGCCTCTAATATGACACGCCAAATAAGCCATGTATTTCTCTCTTTTCTCTCTTTCTAGTTCTCTCTCTCTTAAGTATATATATATATATATATATATATATATATATATATATATATATATATATATATATATATATATATATATATTCGTGTGTGACAGACAACCTTCAACTAAAATGCATTTTAACAGCGTGACACACACACATTTATATTATATATGCGTGCCAATAAGATGTCACACAACACAATTTCAAGAAATGTTTCTCGCCTTAAAATGCAAATATTTATTTACTTATGGATGTATACATATATATTCATTCTCAAAAGAATCTCAATTAATAAATGCAATGACAGCTCGAAAAATACGACACAGAAGCGTCAACCATATTATATGTATTTATATAATACAATAGATAGCGTTTTTTTTTGTAAATAAATAAGAGACGACGAAAAAAAAACAACCTCACACTCTTATAATGTTGTTGTTCTATAAAAGTGTGTCATCATAAGACTAGTTCGGATATAATTTAAGCTCTCACAAGATTCAAGATTCCATCATGATTCACATTAAAGGAAGGAAGGTTAACTCCACCCAGAACTCGTGAAATTATACATGTAGGGATTGTAGGGGGAATGCGGTGCTAACATAAGTGGGCAATCACTGTATACACGACGAGCTCCTCCTCCATTTAAAAAGCACTAAGTTATTTTCATCGTTAAATCCCGGGACGACTGAATAAGCGCCAAATTGAACAAACGCCAAACTGAATAACTGCCAAATTTTTGGCTTTTATTCAGTTTGGCGTTTCTTCCATTTGGCTCTTATTCAGTTTGGCGTTTGTTCCATTTGGCGCTTATTCAGTTTGGCGTTTGTTCCATTTGGCGCTTATTCAGTTTGGTGGTTATTCAGGTTTTTTGTAAATTCTGATGATCCAAATATTGTGAGCTTTTATAGACGTCAGACTGTGCAGATTTACAAACAGAACATGCTAACTTAACCTAACCAATCCTAACCTAACCAATCCTAACCTAACCTAACCAATCCTAACCTAACCAATCCTAACCTAACCTAACCAATCCTAACCTAAGCAATCCTAACCTAACCTAACCAATCCTAACCTAACCAATCCTAACCTAACCTAACCAATCCTAACCTAACCAATCCTAACCTAACCAATCCTAACCTAACCTAACCAATCCTAACCTAACCAATCCTAACCTAACCAATCCTAACCTAACCAATCCTAACCTAACCAATCCTAATCTAACCAATCCTAATCTAACCAATCCTAACCAATCCTAACCTAACCTAACCAATCCTAACCTAACCAAACCAATCCTAACCTAACCTAACCAATCCTAACCTAACCTAACCAATCCTAACCTAACCTAACCAATCCTAACCTAACCAAACCAAACCAATCCTAACCTAACCAATCCTAACCTAACCAATCCTAACCTAACCTAACCAATCCTAACCTAACCAATCCTAACCTAACCAATCCTAACCTAACCAAACCTAACCTAACCAAACCTAACCTAACCAATCCTAACCTAACCAATCCTAACCTAACCAATCCTAACCTAACCAATCCTAACCTAACCAATCCTAACCTAACCAATCCTAACCTAACCAAACCTAACCTAACCAATACTAACCTAAGCAATCCTAACCTAACCAATCCTAACCAATACTAACCTAAGCAATCCTAACCTAACCTAACCAATCCTAACCTAACCAAACCAATCCTAACCTAACCTAACCAAACCTAACCTAACCAATCCTAACCTAACCAATCCTAACCTAACCAAACGTAACCTAACTAATCCTAACCTAACCAAACGTAACCTAACTAATCCTAACCTAACCAAACGTAACCTAACTAATCCTAACCAAACCAAACCTAACCAAACGTAACCTAACTAATCCTAACCAAACCAAACCTAACCTAACCAAACCTAACCTAACCAAACCTAACCAAACCTAACCAATCCTAACCTAACCAATCCTAACCTAACCAATCCTAACCTAACCAATCCTAACCTAACCAATCCTAACCTAACCAATCCTAACCTAACCAATCCTAACCTAACCTAACCTAACCGAACCAAACCTAACCTAACCTAACCAATCCTAACCTAACCTAACCTAACCTAACCTAACAATGTGTTTATCACATTTTGGCGCTTGTTCAGTTTGCCGTTTGTTCCATTTGGCGCTTATTCAGTTTGGCATTTGTTCCATTTGGTTTTTATTCAGTTTGGCGTTTGTTCCATTTGGCGTTTGTTCCATTTGGCGTTTATTCAGTTTGGCGTTTGTTCCATTTGGCGTTTGTTCAGATTGGCGCTTGTTCAATTTGGCGCTTGATCAGCGCCACCTAAATCCCCTTTCATTCTCTCTTATCACCGTTACTCTCTATTTTTGCTAGTTTACATCCAACTTTAAAAAACGAAATTTAAAGTCTGTTTAGAAACTTTTAATAGTAACGGAGTTTTCTATGATAAAACATTTTATGACAATTTCAATTAAAATCGTCCATTCTGATCATTTTTATTTAGAAGAGAGAAAAAAGCCTATCTTTAACATTACTTAATTACATCAACCATCATAGTTCACTAAAACAGACTTTGAATTTATTTTTTCAAAGTTGTTCAAACTATAGAAAAGCGCCGCCTTGTGTTAATTTCTGTAAGCTTACTACAACTATGAGAAACACAAACTGAAACCCTTAAAATGCAGCAACCTAAAATGACCTTGATGATAAGGCAGCCCAGACAACGAGACGTTACTTTATAATAGAGTAAAGAGTTATTAAGTCTAGTGACCAACCCTATATTATATTAATCACTTAGATCTTAAATAAGATTCTCTATCTCTCTGATTAAAAATCAAAAGAAAAACCCAAGGGGGACACAGAATGGGAGAAGGAAACTAAAAAAAATGTTATTAAATGGGGGAGTTGAGCACTTAAGCTTACACTAATCCTAACACACTTAGACTAAACAACGATGACATTTCAGGATGCTTTTTAATAGTCAGGGAGGAATCTCCTCCCTACACTTACCCGTTTTTCCTTATTCTTAACGTAAAAATGGTTTTCTAACTAGAAATTACATTCTCTAAATACGTGTTTCTTAAACTGTCGAACCCTAGGCGAATCCCTCATTGGGATTCCCCCTCACATGAAGGGTTCCCGTGACCTGAAAAACTTTAAGAAACACTACTGCCGTAAACCATATCCAACTTTCTTAGTTGTGTCCAATAAAACCATAAAGCTTACAATGTTGCATTTTTGCGTTGTATACAAATACACAAACTGACTAGAGATTTAAAAAAAACAATTCCTGTACGGCTGGGAGGAGGCTACATAATATGAAATGGTTTCAGACTTGTCAACAAAACAAATGTGTTAAATATATATGTAAAACGTAAACCTGAACTGCACTTTGCACACACTTCAGATTATAAACATTACATTAATTCTCTTCTCCCCCTTTCCACCCTTGATTATAAGTCCAACAAGACAAAAAAAAAACAATTTAACATTTCTGTTTGAACGGGTTCATATTATCAGTAATATATTATGTTGTAATAATCCCTCGAGTTCTATTCTATTCCAGACAGAACCTAACTGGACCATACTACTATTACTAGAAGAAAATTGCAAATCTACACAATACTACTCATATATATGTTAAAGATTTTTCTTGCCTTTTGTTTCCCCCCAAAGGAAACCGTATTTTTTTTTGTTAGTATAGGGACTTAAGTAACATTGTTACTATTATAGCAAAGACCACCACTTTGAGATAAATGGAGGGAAAAAGGGAAAGAGAGAGAGAAAAAACATACCATTACAATGATTTAGACCTTTGGAATATATACAATTGTATATGTTTTGGAGATGGGTCTCTCCTCCTCACAGAAAGTTAGAGAATGAAAGATCGAACATTGATTATTTTTCTCTCGTTTTTTTATGTTAGTTTCTATATGTAGCTCCATAGGGAACGAAACAAACAACTCAAAAGAATGCCCAGACAATAACAACAAGAACAAAAAAAAAACAGCTTAGCTTTAAACAAAATATCCAACCGAACCCTTATATATCTTCCTTTTGTATAAAGATTTTCTCCCTTTCTTTATGTTTACCAGCCGTATCTGTAGCGGTCAGTGCTTGGACATTGGTGGCCATTTCAGTGGAACGTTATTACGCCATTTGCCATCCATTCATGTCAAGAAGGTGGCAAACTTTATCCCATGCTCACCATATAATAGTCATCATTTGGGTTGGTTCTTCGGTGTGTATGACACCCATTGCCCTACTCAGTCTACTGCAACCACTCGGAGAAACAGGTGAACATTTTTATTATTATTATTATTATTATTATTATTATTATTATTATTCATTTTTGAAAAATCTTTTGTCCTATTTAATTAGTCGCAATTTCGATTAAAATGGTAGCATCACTGGAACATTTAGATCTCATGAAATTTTACTATAAGTGGTTCCGTTCTCGAGTTATATCGTCCAGTTACTTTTGGGATCTATCCATTCATCCTGACATCCATCCATCCAAAATTTAACTCGTTTTCACAAATTATAAAAGACTTTTGATTTGCTTCAAAGAGCAACAAAGGCTCGACGAAATCCCACATCACTTGTATTTAATTACGTAAAATGGAGAAATGCTAAGAATTTCCTTTTTTGACGCATTTTTTCCATCTAATTGCAAATTTGAACAGACGTTCGAACATAATTAAGTTCACTTCAAAACCATTTTACTTATGTTAGCAACTCTTTTATTTATATATATATAGAGCTTATATTTTGTGAAATTCATACTTTCATTATTGAGTGTATTACATGTGTGTGCAATATATTTATATATATTAGATGGAGATTTCCAGACGACTTCTTTTAAACCGAAATCCATATTTACAATGTAGAATGTGAATATGAATTATGATGATGCATTCCACACACACAAATCAAAAGAATTTTTCTAATTCTCTTCTCTTAAAATACAGAGTTTTTCTGTCAATCTCTCTTTTTATCTATGTCTTTCTAACAAATAAAAATAATTACGATTTTTCTTGATCTTAAATTTAGTTGAATTCAAACAAAATCTCGTTGATTTTCTTTCTAATCAGATTTCATCTCATGATTTATCATTCTTTATTTTTTTTCTGGTATTTCACACAAAGGTCGATCGAAAATGCAGAGAAGAATGGCCAAGTGACGCCTCTGAAAAAGCTTTCAATATATTCCTGGACGCCATTTTACTGGTCATTCCCTTGCTCATTATGGTCATCACTTACTCCCTCATTACAGCCACATTGTGGAAGGGAATCAAAACGGAAGAGATGAACCTAGAAACTGATGGTCAGTCAGTATTATTATCGAAATTACCTTCTTAAATGTTACCTCATTTTTTAGAAGCAACTTTAAAAACAAAAAAGTTTGTTTAAAAACTAGAAAATGTAATTTCCCCTGACGATATTTTTCAAATTAAACCTTTTCACTAAATAGCTGATGCAAAGAAAATCGTTAATAAATGATTTGAATGAATGAGTTTTCAAAGTGCTTTAAAAAGTTTATTTTTTAACAATATATCGTCGTCATGAAAATACCTTTAGTCCTATTCACCCACGTCTATATCCCTTTTATAAATTGTAGAAGTTCGAGAAAACTTGACCGAAAGGGACAGCAGCAACAAATATAACAACGGCAACACGACGACGAGGAGTAGAACGCCTTCAGAAGAAACCCTGGCTCTGAGTAGTGCGAGAAGCCAAGTGACCACCGCTTCGGATGAGACGACTACGATGATGACCAGTCGTAGCCGAGCTGTCAATTACAGTCCACCGTCGTTCAGTGTCCAAGTGCGTCGTAGCAACGTGGAGGTCAGTTTGGCCAACAAGAAACGTGTCATCAAAATGTTGTTCGTGGTCGTCTTGGAATTTTTCATCTGTTGGACGCCACTTTACATCATCAACACAATGGCTTTGTTCTGTCCGAGGTTGGTCTATCAGGACTTCGGCTACATGAACATTTCTTTCTTTCAGCTCATCGCTTATGCTTCATCTTGCTGCAATCCCATCACTTACTGCTTCACGAATTCAAAGTTCAAACACGCTTTTCTTTCAGCTTTCGGTTGCGATCGGTTCTTTCCTTCGTTGTCCTCTTCATCTGACGTCACTCACAAACACAACAAGACGAACACGTCGTCTTGTAATTATGCCATAGAAATGACCGAGAGGAAATGACCCCAACCACCACGGGTCATACTCACCATCCCTATCCCCATCATCATCATCGTCATATCACCACGTTCACAAATGTAGTAAAAAAGTAGAATGTCGATTATCCTGACTGAATGAAACTCTGGCCTGGTTAAGATTAATGAAAGTCCGGATAATCCGGAAAATTTCCGGGTTTTTAATACTGTCATTGCGAAGTTAAAAATCAAAACCACTGATAAACTAAAAAAAAAACACGTATATTATAGCATTACGCTGTTATCCGCACAAATCATTACAGAAAAATGACATCAAAATGACGTACCACACAGCAATGTGGTACAAGGCGCCGGATGTGATGTCATTTTTCTATAGCTACATGAAGATAACGAGCCCAGGTAGCACAAATCATTGGCCCACCGTTGGGCCAACGTCGGCATTGTTGGCATTTGGTTGGCATCGGTAATCGACGTTGGCCCAATGTCGAACCAACAGTGCTTGGCCAACGGTGTGATTGCCAACATTGGGCCAATGCTGATTGCCAACATTGGGCCAATGATGAATTCCCAACGTTGGCCCGACGTCAGAAAGCATACCATTGGCCAACCACAATGTTTCAACGTTGGGCCAACGATGTATTCTCAATGTTGGCCCAACGTCGGAAAGCATACCATTGGCCAACCACAGATGTTTCAACGTTGGGCCAATGCTGATTTCCAACGTTGGGCCAACGATGTATTCCCAACATTGGCCCGACGTCGGAAAGCATACCATTGGCCAACCATAGTTGTTTCAACGTTGGGCCAATGCTGTTTTTCCAATGTTGGGCCAATGATGTATTCCCAACGTTGGCACGGTGTTGGAAAGCAAACTGTTGGCCAACCTCCTTAGAAATAAAAATGAATTAATTAAAAATAGAAATGAATTTATTAGAATTAAAAATGAATTAATCTCCCCCCTCTAAACCAGTAGGAAATACTGAAATTATTACCTTCGTTAATTTTATTTTTAATTAGTTATTGATATGCTAATATTATATTAATATTAATATATCAATAACTAATTGATAATTTTCTAAAATGGAACGGAATTTCTATTTCTAACAAAGGGACAGTTCGTAAGTTTTTATAAAGCCTAATTTAGCAAACTCCAAATAAGATGTCATCGTGGCCTAGTGGGTAAGTGACTGGATCTAGACATTTATGGACATGGAGGACACAGGATGGAATCAACGCTGGTTCTGTTAAGTACTAATTAGTGTTTAAAGTGTTGAAAAGTGTCTCACTGGCGTGGTATGTATAAGGGCAGCTTGGACAATTAAGATTCTCATTTTTAATTTTTTAGTTTTTAATTAATACTCTTAAAAATAATGACTAAATGACATTGGGCCAACACTGTTGGGCTGACGCCCAACAGTGTAAATGACATTCAGCCAACGTTGGGCCACCATTCAGCCAATGTTGGGCCACCATTCAGCCAATGTTGGGCCACGATTGGCTGACTTGGACAATCCCAACGTTGGCCCAACTCAGTGGGCCAACCATGGGCCAACGACGCTCCAACGTTGGCCCAACTGATTTGTGCTACCTGGGAGAGCATTACCCGGAAGTCTGGATTACCTAGATCCGGATAATCGAGTTTCTACAATAGTTTATACAAATTAAACAAAATATATATTCGTTGTTATTCAAATACAATCAAAATTGATGAATAAAATCTTTCAAAAAACGGATGTGTTTTTCATTTCTTTTATTACAATCTTTATTCAGCTCAATATTACAATAATAGTTTTAATAAAATATTTGCCAAAAAAATACAAGAGTTTAATATAAAAGAGGTCCAATTTGACCCCCCTTTATTGATGCCATTCATTATACAAAAAAAATTAATAATAAACTATGGTCACTTATTTCTTATTGTCGTTCGTATTTTGAAACCTTCAATGCAAAATGACGTTTGTATTAAAACCGAAAACGAAGCACGAAATGTGCTTCATAGAGGGCGCTCACGCGTGATTCAGATAATTTAAGCAAAAAAAAAGGCCATAGGTCACACACAATTATCATCTTAAAATGTAGCCAAAACTTCCCCCCCCCCCCCAAAAAAAAAAATGAAATGAGTTTTATCTCTTTTCATATATTGCTGAGTTTAAATTCTAGACTAGAAAGGTTGGCGCCCTTTTAACTCAAATTAAGAAGCTAATCATTTATCCATGATCCAGTGGCAAAAAC
Organism: Brachycybe producta; assembly: GCA_036925085.1. Taxonomy (NCBI): domain Eukaryota; kingdom Metazoa; phylum Arthropoda; class Diplopoda; order Playtdesmida; family Andrognathidae; genus Brachycybe; species Brachycybe producta. Next base: position 8,872,256 of record JAUPFP010000001.1, on the reverse strand, counting down.
AGAAAGAGAAAAAAAACTAAAGCCGATGTGACAAGAAGAAGGATTAAATGGAAAAGCTGAAGTTTCATCCAAATTACAACCCGAAAGAAAAACAGAAACTAGAAAAGCCGTTTTTTTCCTCTTTACTATTTTTCTTCAATTTTTTTTTATAAAAAAGATTAATAATAATAATAAGGAAAAATTCGTACCTAGTAAGTTAAAAATACGCGAATATTGCTCAGTGATTATTAAAATTTAATATCTTCAGCCATTCATTTTCATTATATATGTAAATATAAATACAGAGAACTAAATATGTATATAACTATTAACCTGCAATTCTATGATAAACTTAAAACTCTTAACAACAATAAGAAAAAAATAAATCTTCATTTCCGGTTTTAAAAAGAGAAAAATTATTATTTCAATCCTATATACCTACTGTATTAATGTATAAGCTATATATTATATAATGAAGAATTTAGTGATGCAAAATGAAATCGATTATATTTAATAATAAAAATGCAGGTGTTCGTGAGAACAAATGAAAAAAACGACTGATTACATTTCGGATGAATGAAACAAGAGGAAATCAAAATAATGGAAAAATAAGCCCAAAAAAAACTAGAAGGGAGGGGGGGGGGGGGGGGTAAAAGTGTCTTTTGAGAAGTCAAGTAATTAAATGACAGAAAGAAAGTAGTAGGAATTAATGGGCGTGTCCATTTATTCTGACATCTGCTTTTCTTAAGTCAGCTTCTTCCTAATTGGTTACAATACATTTAAAGAGAAACAATTGTCTCTTTTGTCTTTTCAATGATGATTGCCATTCAATTTAAGAAATCAACAGAATTTCTCTCTAAACAATCATTTTTTGTGTATCAATCAAGTAACCTTTTTTTTTCTAAATAGAAACATTTAAAAATGAATTTAAACGTTTGTTAGAAACTAGAATAGTAAGAAGACTTATTGTTAAAAGGATTTTCTTAGTGATTATTAATTTATTATCGAGTGATATCATTTTTTAAAATTTTACTACAATGTATATGGCCGCTGCACTGTATACATTGGAGCTTGTGACGTCAGAGAAGTTGACCAAAAAGTCTTTAGCTGTGGATTTTCTTGTCTGATAAGAAAAAAATGAGGTAATAACAAAAGTTATCAAGAAAAACGTTTGCTATCATCTCTTTTTTTATTAAGACATAAAAAAATGATACACACAAGTTAGACCTTTTGGTTAACCCTTCCAATCGTTCCTACAGTGAGGCAAGCAGGCGAATGTACGCGGGGTTTTTTTTTTTTAGAAAACCATAATTGAGTTGGAAAATAATTTCCCCAACTGTTTTTCTGGGGAATTTTTAAAGAAATTAACGTGAAAATACTTTTAAAATATTCACCCTCCTGCTATTCTGCTTACTATAACAAACTTGATTTTTTTTTCCTCCTTTCTAAAAAAAAAGCTTCTACCCATTTCTGTCAATTTTTTAAACTGAGTTTTATAATAAAAAATGTACCTACTGAGCCCACCTTAACCTTGTGGTAAGTAAAAACAACATATTCAGTTTTGTGACGGAATTAATAATGCATTTCATTTCAGTGCATTTGAACTGCATCTTTCTTAAAATGTAGAAAAAGCACCAAACAACAAAACCAAAGAAAAAGAGTTCGATCGAAAAGGATCAACTTTCAACGACACAATGCTTTTAAAGAAAAGGGTTGAAATTGACAAAAGATGTTGCAATTGGATGCCACAACACCACAGAATAAGAGGACTAGGAATCTTTTCATTTTAACTGGTTACTCAAGCCACTTCTATGGGGCGGCAATTTTAAAAGTGGGTAGGGAACCCAGGTAACACACTGACGTTGATTCAACGTTGATTTTTGGTCAAATGGTTGGATTTTCGTCATGGTCAGCTTTCCAACCGTTTTCCAACGTTTTAAAAACGTTTGGATATGTGAGTTGGAAAAACGTATTTTTATGTCGAATTTCAGACACATTTTCAACGTTTTTCCAACTGATTTCCAACGTTTATTATATGTTGTTCCAATGACTATTTTACAACCATTTTGCAACCAATAATCAACTGAAAATCAACCGTTGATTTATTCAAGTGGGATATGCAACGATACATCAACAGTTGATTATTGTTGCATGTCCAACCTGAAAACAACGAGAAGCATAAGGGAAAAGCCATACATATATGTATTTTTATCTTTTGATATGTCTTAAAATATATAGTTGTAATATGTAAATGAAGTGTCATATACACTGTGAACGGAAAAAACGAACCATTTTTTTAATATTAGTGTTCATTTTTCTATCTATTATAGAGATTCGTTTTTTTCCATTCAGTGTAATTATAAGCATACTTCATTTACGTATATGGAACTTAAGATTAGTCTCTTTATAGTTTCCAAGCCTAATAAAGCCTTATTTAGCAATCTCCAAACAAGGTGTCATCGTGGCCTAGTGGGTAAGTGACTGGATCTGGACATTGGAGGGATTAGAGTACATGGAGGACACAAGATCGAATCCCTGCTGGTTCTGGTAAGTACTAATTAGCGTTTAAAGTGTTGAAAAATATGTCACTGGCTTTGGTATGTATAAGGGCAGCTTGGACCATTAAGATTCTTATTTTTAATTTTTTAGTTTTTAATTAATACTCTTAAAAATAATGACTAATCAAGTTTCGCAACGTTGAATCAACGTTGGATTTACAACGTCGATTAAACGTTGGCGTTCCGACGTTGAATCAACGTTTTATTTTCGTTGAATACTGATACTTTTTCAACGTTGATTCAACGTTTCCTGACGTGTCATCCCAACATTGAATCAACGTCGAATTCCAACGTTGAATCAACGTTGCGAAACTTGATTAGTCATTATTTTTAAGAGTATTAATTAAAAACTAAAAAATTAAAAATAAGAATCTTAATTGTCCAAGCGTGTGTTACCTGGGAAGAGATTTCATCAGAAAAGGTTCTTGAAACTTGCACACATGCGCAGAAGAAACTCTGTCACAGATTAATGACCTAGTTTCCTTTCAGTACGTCTCTTTCTATTCTGCGAAAATACCCACTGCTACCATTAATACTGCTGCTGCTACTACTACTACTACTACTACTACTACTACAACTACTCCTCCATGGCCAGCAAAGGAGAACCGCCGTTCGCCAACGATGACTTGGAACGTGGCCACGTGGTGTGCGTGAGGTTGATCGTCTCGCCCGACCCCCTGCACGTGGTAGTGGTGCTGTGCATACAACTGACGTTAAGGAAACTGACACCGGATGCGGCGCCACCGCAACCACCATAGCCGCCGCCGCCGCCATTGGCGGTGGAACTGTTGTTCTGATGAGACCAACAGGCACCTCCTCCTCGATGATGACGAGCAAATCGTCTCCATTTGGAACAACCAAATGTCTGCAAAAAACCATGTCTAAATTTGTTATTCATAAAACAATAGGTTATCGGATTGCAACAGGAGGAGACATAGGCAAGGAGGTGAAAGAAGGAGATTCCAGTGGGACCAAGACCACCGTAAACGGCGGTGGCGTCGAACAGAGACCACGTGTTGATCACGTACAGAGGAGTCCAACAGACAAAGAATTCGAGAACGACGACGAAAAGCATTCGAATGACTCGCTTCTTGGCCACCAGACTCTTTTCGTGGTTGGTGCTGCGGATCAGACGACGAATACGGCACGAATTCAGGGCGATCGGAGGATCACCAGTGTTCGTTTTCTGAACGACACAGTCGCAGGTGGACAACGAAGAGGAGGAGGAAGAAGTTGAAGAAGCGGAAGAACGACTGCTACTGGTCCATCGAATGGTCAGTGTGGCCGAAGATGCCTTGATGCCACCACCCACACTGTAACCAGTGCCCGATAACGAAACGGAAGGCGACTGGGTGGAGGAGTCTTTGGCCGCTTTCAGTACTAATAATTATCGACAATAAACACACCATATTTATTGTAAAACACACCTTAAAAGTGGTTCGCCCACTTCAGACAAACATTTTGCTTAATAATATTTATTACAAATAAAGGTGAAAATCAACTCTAATGTGGACTTCAAACTTTTATAAAGAAGAAATTTAAACCTTGTTAGAAACTAGAATGTTTCATGTATTTTCATTTTAAAAAATTAACTTATAAATTTAATAAAGATACAAAAACGAAAATTAAATTCTAGTTTTTAACAAATTTTGAATTTTTTTTTTCTTTTTTTTCTGAAAAAACGTTTAGTTCCCACTTTATAAAGATGACTTTACCGTCTACACCTTTAACAAACAGGCCAACAACAACAACAACACAACGAAAATAACACCATTCTTCTAATTACTAATTAGCAAGTAATTAGCTAGGCTCGGGATTTTTATTCAACATCAAAGCACATGTATCACAATTTGTGGCCCGCGCGCCAATGGTGAAGTTATCATCATCCTTTTCTAATCAAAAAGGCTGGTTAGAGGCTAGACGTCTGGTTACTATTCGTTGTCAACTAGAGACTACTAGCCTCTAACCAGCCTTTTTGATTGAAAAAACGTTAATTGTTGTCTCTTAGGCCAACAGATTGAAAAACATTTGCTTTGATATTGCATAGAAATCCCGAACCCTAGTAATTAGTAATTAATTATGAATGGAGACTTCTTACTCCCTTCCCCCCTCCTCTCCCCTCTTCCCCTTGCAGTGACTTCACCGAGTTCGCTTGCATGCTATCAGTGATTGCCATTCTCAAGGGGGCATTTTCTAAACGGTTTTTTTTTGTTCATGCACTTTGCAAAACAGACGCAGAGATTTGAAACATCGAAACGACGACGACGACAGAAAAAGTAAAAAAAAAAAAGAAGACGAAATAAAAACTCACCACTTGCAACATTGTCTGTGTTTTGTCTCTCGAGACGAATTCCCTGCCACAAGGAATAAGTAACCTTAGAATAGGCGACCGTCATAATGATGAGAGGTGCCACCAATAAGACCAAATCGAGGAACAAATTGAACAACTTTTCCAACTGATCCGTCGGCCATTTCTCACGACATTTATAACGACCTTTTTTTTTCATATATATATATATATATATATTTAGATAAATAGCGCCATTAGAGAGAAAGAAATGGAGTTGAAAGTGACGTCACACACACTAAAGTCACACAATAATCATGCCATTGGGGTTGGGGGTTAGGAAAGATTTTGGGAGGGATTTTAACTTTGATGTGTGTTCGCACCACCACCATTATCATCATTCCACTTTTTTTATGAAAAATGTCAAAATCAGCGAGAGAGATGAAAATTATGAAGTTACCTATGGTGTGTTTCCAAGGTAACAAATCAAATTACTCTCGAGGACACACAGGCAGACAAAAAAAGGAACCAGTTGAGGAGGCCAACCAACTCCTACTGCCTTCAAGGGGATTTTCACATTTTATTCATATGATGATGATGGACAATGGAATTTTTAAATAATAATAATATTCTTCTATTTTTTTTTTCAGTTATTAAATTATAACTAAATGTTAAGAGTTTTTCGTGTTTATTAGTTGACCTTTTTCTTTAAGATCATCATCAAGACGAGAAAGTTTCAATGACACATCAGGAGTTTCAACAAGAAGAAGAAAAAACCTTTTAAAATTTAACAAGAACACGGATATATCTAAGTACAATGTAGTATAATATGCAAATCACGTCTCAAGGCAGAATAATAATACGAAGAAAGAACAATAAGACAAGGGGAGGATGAGGAGGAGGAGGAGGGTATAAAAATGCTAATAAACCACCGTCTGAGAATAAATTTCAATTGTGGTGAGATGATTTGTGGGGTGAAAGGGGTGGGGGGATTTCAAACTTTTAAAATAATTAACTTGATTCGAGGTCAAGTAGCCATGAAACCAGCGGGAGTCCTACTCAACTCCTCCCACTTTTCAAACATCCTCCCCCAATATATACTTGTATGTTTCCCCATTTTCCAATATACATATACATATATAGTGTATGTATAATAAAATAGTCGACGACCCATCATTAGATTAGAATGCAATTAGAAGCCAAAAAGAGGATCTCTCTTCTTCCCTTAGGAAGAAAGAATTAATTAGCCGTCAATTAAATAACTAACGTAAACGCCGTTGGTGGTGGTGGTTGTATTGAGGGTGGTTGTTGGAAAAGGGGGAAATACTGAATTACAAAACAACACACAAACATATAATATTATGCATGTATAATAATGAAATAGACACCAAAATGTACAAGGATGTCACAACTTAAGTCTCTTATTTTCAGACCAATTGAGATGGAAAATTTCAAATAAATTGAATAGAAAACAGAAGAAAAAAAAATAAGCAAAACTTTTAATTTTTCTTTTAATTTCCGTTAATTTAAATTTGGTCAAAACCTCTCCTCTAGAAACACAAGTTAAGAAACTTAAGTTATGACTAAGAGCCTTTCCCAAACATCGCAGCCGACTCGAGTGGTCGGTTATGGCAACAACCAAGAGTCAAGTGGACAACACACGGACAAGTGATTCGTGTGAAAAGGGCTCTTTTATAGGGTCGTATTTTTAATAATTGTTAAGTCAGAAGATAGTGCCAAACTCATAAGAGGAAGTTTCGTGAAAAAAGTTGATGAGTTTGACACTTGCTTCGACTTAAAAAACGATCCTGAAGACTGACTACAATAGTGTACAATTTAGAAAAAGAGACAATAAGATGAACATCAAGTTAGTTGTATTTGTGTACCAGAATTTTTAGTAGGTTGAAGTCGACTTAGAACGAGAACTGGAAGCATGGAGACAACGGATAGGAACCATAGAACGATGATCGTTTTGTAGGCGTGAGATAAAGTCTGCCAACGTCTCGAATGGAGTGGTTCACAAATGGCAAAATATCGTTCTAGAGAGATCGCCACCAGAGTCCAGACACTGACCGACACGGAAACAGCTGTGGTGCAACACGTGAAATTTATATATAGGGAGTGAGAGAGAGAGAGAGCAAAGACACACATATGACATTATTCACATACACATATATGTGAACGGACAATAAAACACATCTAACGAGGGGCTTCTATTTGCTATAAATACATATTTATACTAGAAAGACCTTCTGTGTGCTCTCCATGTATCTATCAAACGTGTAAAACAAACACGGTCATCAGCCTTTAAGAACTTACATCAAGTAATATATGTACTGTATAGAAGACATTGAAGAATCAAGCTTAAAAAATAAGTGGAGAAAGAACAAAAAAACCGCCTCTTTTGTTGACTGAATCGTAAGTAATATATATAAGGTATATTTGAGCACCGAAGAGGACCCTTCATGTATATAAGTATCTTAGTTAATATATGATGGTGGTGGTGGTGGTTGGGTTTTTCGGGCCTCTTGAGAACCATCTCTTTTTTTTTAGTCTATTGCGCCTGTCTCCCAATCTTCACTTTGTGACGTTAACACATTGTGTCAGAAAACCAACCAACCAACAAAAAAGCCTCTTCTAGTCTTCTTCTCCCCCCCCCCCCCCATAAAAAAAAAAAAGTTAAGGTCACTGACTGACACACGTTTAGCCTAGAGAGAAAGAGAGAGAACCTCATTCTTCATATCTTTTTAAGTTTTTCTAAGGAATCATATGAAGTCATCTTCTGCCCAACCTGTGACACTTTCCTTTTCTTATAATCCGGTTTGTTTTTTCTTCTCCAAACTTGGTCCCGTTTTCTTGATGCGTCTTATTACAGTATATGACCATTGTTGACAGTCAGTGATGTCCATAAGTCATAAGTTCATCATAACCGCCTCTCATCTCTCCTTCAATCCGTTCCATATTTCCACCATTAACATTGATGTGGTGTTTTTATTGTAAGCCATTAATGAAGGTGCATTACGTCACAACAAATGTCATTCAAAGTAAAGAGCTTTGTCACGGTGACAACCAATGCCATTATTAAATATTACAGTAGTAGTGCATATTACAGTATATTCCTACCACCACCACCACCGTAGAAACAAAACTTAACATTGGTTCCACCTCTATATATTGTAATAAACAATTCCCTATAAATATACGTATTAAATACCATGTAGTATAATAATAGTGTGAATGTGGCCCTTTATTATAAGCAGCTATCTTCCCCATCATTTAAAAAAAGAAGCTCGGTACACGGTACACATAGAAGTTCTGCCCTTCTTTAGACTCATTTCGGCGTAATTGGAAGCTAACCCATTAACTATAGTACTGATTTTCGATTTCAAATCTAATTAGTACCGCCTCTCAGCATAATTAAACAACTTTGGACTTATAGAATATAGATGAATGATATTTGGTACGGTTTAATCACGGGCCACCAAACATTCATTCGCCTACGCAACGTTTTTTTTTTCTCTCAAAGGAACTTCAGGAAGAAATAAAAGAAAAACTCGTATTTCGAGTTGTTTCTTGTTTATTTTCATCATTGATTTTGTTACAAGTTTGCAAAATAAAAAAAGGAAGTTAGATAAACTTATAAAAGTAATTCAAAAAAAGGATTTTCTCGCAGTCAATCTGAGGGAAATAAAAATGGCAATAATAAACGTTGTATATGTGACAACTTTCAGTTCATTACTGATTGATACAAGGCAAACACGTCATAACTATTCTAACTAATACATTATTAATGTGTGTCCAACCAAAAACTCAATATGGACAGACGTAGAGTATCTTTTTTTTTTCCTTGGTTTGAAGAAAAAATATAGAAAACGGAAGCCGTCTGTTCAATATTATAGATCCCAATATCGAACACTGGTGGTCATTTACGTTACAATAGAATCAATGTCGTCGCACCCACACGCCCTCGAACGTTTATAATAAAAAAAGAACCTCCTACAAACGCTCAAATTCGATAATCAATACCAGAATAACGATTATAACGATGATTATGATGAGAAGGTGCATCTGTCAAAACAGTTTTTCAGGTTTATTATACATACAGTGTGATAGGCCTATATATTATTGTTTAAATAATAATGAATGTCGCTGCTCCATATTGTGTAAAATCATCAACACCCGTCATTCTGTAACAATCTCGATTATCCGGACTAAATAGAACCAAATCTCGTCCCGGTTTTCTTTTTACTTTAAGGCCTTTGAGCACACAGACCACTTTTCGACTGCAAAATGAAGACAGGCAGCTGTGTCCAGCACTAGAATTTCGTTTGTCCCACCCTTTTATGAATCTTATTGGTTTGTTACTTGGTCCGATGTCATAAAAGGGCGGGGCAAACAAAATTCTAGTGCTAGCTGCACGGACGCCTGTAACTGAAGTCGTGGTTGTCGCCAAAAACAACCACCTTGAGTTTTTCCATAGAAAATACACTGTAACGACATTCTGCAGTTAAAAAGTGGTCTGTATCTTGTGTCTGTGTTTGACTGGAAGTCAAAAAGACTGATAAAACTATCAAAAAATCACTTAGATTATGATAAAAAGCCGTCCGGATTACTAAGATTTGGTTAATCAAGATTCAATTGTACAACATTGTTATTTGTTGCATAAGAAAACCATCGGTTTTTCCATTATTCGGACCTCCTTATCCTCTTCCTTCACAACGTTTAACCTAGTTTCATTGAGAAATTCAAATCATTTTATTTCGTAAGGTTTTTGTGTGTTTTTTGTTTGATAAATTTAGTTGAAAAAGTGAATAATAAAAAAAACCTCGAAACGAAAGCACGTTTCAACATCACGATCTACAAAACTTGTAGTCCGTAATTCAAAACAGAAGAAGAACGAATGAACCACCCTTCAAAACCAAATGGTGTTGAAATCGGGTAATAATGATAAACTGTTTTTTTTTTGTTTGTTAAATTATAGAGTAACCATACACACAATATATTAAATAAAAGAATCCTCCTCCCTCCTTCTTCCATTGTTCTATTCCTAAACCTCAGGTAAAAAATATATATGAAAACGGAATTCCTTTTTAAGACACCGCGCGCGCCATCGAATCTAATTTATAATAATTTATCAATAAAAAGCGAACCTAAAAATCAATTTTCACCTCTTTAAACATAATAAATATGCCTTGAATAGAATGAGAAGGCAGTTTTAGAAAATAAATTCAAACTTTATTTCAAACTAGAAGAGTAATTTATTGAAAAATAATGGCATTTTTATGATCAAAATAAAACTTTTATGGCAGTTTTTTTTTAAAAATTGGTCAATTTACTATCCAAAAGGGTTTTAGGACTTTTTATTTCAAAATACAGGAACAATAGCTAAAAATATATTTCATGATGAAAATATTTTACTCCTCTAGTTTCAGATAAACTTGAATTTTTTTTAAAAAAAAGTTGCTTTTTAATGAAAACAAAAAGAAGCTCAACTAAGTCTCCTACAGACTGACCTTTGGTCACCTGACATATAGATATGATAAATGAAATTGTCCAAATCGAAACCTAATTGGGCCACACGTGATTTCAGTTAATTATAAAAGGGAATTAAAAGAGTCCTTATGGCCCTTAATATAATCCTCACCTTGAAGGTAGGGAATGATCTTGCACATGATCTCACCAAAGATGAACTCCCGTAGGACGGACCCGACCAGTGTGAAAGGCATACAGAAGACACCTAGAAGGAGGTCACTGACGGCCAGATTCAAGAGGTGGACATTGGTCACTGTCAGCATGTGTCTGTTGCGTGTCAACGTCACTATGACCAAAGAATTTCCTAACACTCCCAATAGAAATATGATGGAATAGAGTGGAATTCTCAATTCTTTAGACACTTCGATGAGAGCCGTGGACACAAAGTGTTCCTCAGTCACGTTGTAGATGGACAACGGTACGAACTGTCCACTGAGGCCATGTCCACTGCTGCCGCTCTCATTGTCACTGTGTACGACGACGATTTCTTCTTCTTCTCCAGTCACGACCAACATAAGTTTCCCGTTATTACCATCACCCATCCGCTGAGAAGCCAAATCCATTATTGGCATCGTTTCTCTTCAAGTAACCTGAAAGCGGCTCCTGTGATGATAAAGGAGGAGGCTACGAAGGTGAACCAAGGGGAGGAGGAGGCGAGAGAGGGGGTGCCGATAGATTCTCTCAATCCATTTGACAACCGAACGCCACCAAACGATGACACGCACAAAAAATGTGAGGGTCTTCTCCTCCTCAAAGAAAGGGTTCTTTTTTCATTCATTCTTCATCTTCTCTCTCTCTCCTCGACAGCATCATTCTGGCAGAAACAATTAATCCCCAATTGAAAAAAAAAACTTCACAAAAAAAATCTACAAATCCAATAATATAAAATAAACAATATTTGTAAATAACCAACACCCACCTACTCTCTTCCTATATGACCAACAAACAACAATTATTATTAAAAATAGTTTGAATTGTCGGAATTACTTTTCTCCTCGTTGTTTCGGTTCAATTTATTTCAACTGAAGCACGAAATTGGTTAGGAACTAGAAGAGTTAAATAATCACGTCTTTCATTGATATCTTTTCCAATTTTTTTAGAAAAATTACCCAAAAAACACGTTTTGCATTCAATTTAAAAGTAGATCATGAAAATGTTTTGATTCCTTTTTACGTCTTCTAGTCTCTTAACTGATTATTTTGAAATACTGTTCTAAAAATGACTTTATTTGTAAATGTCAAATCGTTCGCCAAACTCTACTAATGTTGAAATTAATCTTGGTCATTATATATATATATAATTCTATAGCCCCTTTATATGAAGTCCGGATTTTCATTTGTAATTCCGGATGGTAAAAAAACCAATTGCGGTTTAATTTGTGACATATTACACAACACACAAAAACAGATTCTCCAACATTTTTATGAATATGAATTTTTATGAATATGAATTTTTATGAATGTCGGAATATTTTTTTTGTTATCAACGTTGACAAAATCAACAACAAAAAAAATTCTCTCTCTTTTTGTGAACCATAGAAACACACCATTTACAACAAGACGAAAAAATGATGAAGACGATGATGATCACGGGGAGATTTGTTGTATCTAAATACACATAGGCCTATACTGTATATACCAACCACGGCACCAGCAGCACACACCACGTACTACTTACTGCTGCTGCTTTTTATTTAATATTATGCAATCGTCGTCAATATTGAGAGAAAACTTAGGATTAGACTGGAGGAGGTAGGAGGAAAACATATTCTGTTTGAAAAGTAAAGAAAAATTGTACAAAATAGAACCAGAATGAAAGTGTACTTAAGGGGTTATTTTTCTTAAGGGGTTATTATAAGGGGGAGTAGTTGGTAAGAGGTGAAAAGATAAAAACCCCAAAAGAAAAGAAGAAAAAAACCTGTTCCCAATCTCAACCCCCCCCCTCCCTCCCCTTCCCTCCCTCCTTCCAACTAAAAAAAAGCTTATTTTTAAGGCTTATCTTCCATTTAATCAGCACAGAAGAGAGAAAGATGCAAAAATTTTGTTTCTTTTTCTTAAGTTGTTGAGTTGATGTTTAGTGATGATGACGGTGGTGACTATGCAAATGTTGCATTTTTTATATTATATGCATTTTCATACTTAATATTGCATCATCAAAGAAATAGAATCGTAATGACTTCTCATAAAAAAACAAACGTCTTTTTCTTCTTCTTCTTCTTAAATTGACTGCTTAATCACACACTTAAGAAAGACAAAAACTCAACAATTGAGTTGAAATTATTTTAGAAGAAATCAGGGAAGTCCAGCCTACTTTTGGGCACCCTTTGTTGGGGTGGGGTGGTAATATCAAACTGTGACCGAAACCCATCTCTCTCGCTCGCTTTCTATATATATTTTTCACCTGAAAATTTTAATTTCCCAGGAAATAATTCAATTGCTGTTGTTGTTGGCTTTAAAATTTTCTTCCTGAGTTTTAAAAAAACATAAAAAATACTTGTACCTGTGCTGTAGTGTATTACACAGGTGTTCGTGGAGAGTAATTGATGTTGTTTTGCACAAATAAACAATAGAATAAAAAAAGGAAACAAACACAATTGAAACCTGAAATGAATGCGAGGGAACGAATCAAAACAAAAAAAAATATCATAGAATTCAAAAAGCCTTTTAAGCGTATACTGTATATGTGTGTGTATGTTAATGTATGTTCGGGGGGGGGGGGGGGGAGGAGGAGAAGGAGGACCGAGGAAGTGGGTCGAGGAATAGCCTCAGGGAATCGCGAACACATTTTTATAAAAATGCTTAAAAAAAGAAAACTAGAAAAGAACCAAAAAAAATATAAGAATGTACCACCACCACCACCACCATTGAGTTAATAATACCAACAATTGTTGTATTTTAAGACATCTTCAAGTTTTGTGTGAGTAGGTCACAAAAGTTCATTTCTCAACAAATCTCTCTCTCTCTCTCTCTCTATCTATCTATCTACCTATCTTTCAAAACACACCTGAGAGGCTGAAAGACAACTTTACCTGAGTCTCTCTCTCCGTCAAAAGTTGAAAACTTGAAACAAAACAAAACTTGTTTGTTACTTCGTTGTTGTTTTTTTAAATAGTAACTACAACCAAACATTATTAATATTTCAAAAGTAGAAACCCCCCCAAGAAAAACAGGATTCATCATCATCATCATCATCATCATCTATTCATCCGAAAATAACGACGACGGACGAAGAAGTGACCAGAAGAAGAAGAACCAACAATGGCCAACAAACACCTGATTTTACTCAAATTACTCCTATTCACCTACTTTGGAGGTGAGTTTTTTTCTTAATTTATTATTTTGTAAAAACATAAAAGAAAACCACAAAAGTTAATTTATGAGTTCTACCTACCCTATTATTATGTCAACTATTGAAATGGAATCGAATATCGATTACGATTCGTAATAATAATCGATGGGTCACTTTTTTTCGTTTCAAATCCACAAACAATACTTTTGGATGAACCCCCGTTCATCTTTTTTTTTTAAACTTGTTTAACTTTTTTTAAATGAGTTTATTTGATTTCGATTAGACAAGGTGTCGTTCTAAAAAGATATTAACTTAACCTTCTTTTTCTCGGATTTTTCTCTTAATCGGGTTTAAAATAAGATATCAGGTAAAAAGAAATCTTTAAAGAATTATTATCGCAACTTTTTTTAATTTTATTCCAAATTACCTAACTAAATTATTAGTAAATCTGAAAAAAAGCAGATTGGGCTGGTTATTTCCCCTTGGAACTTTACTAACAAGTTATTCAAATAAGAATATCCTTTTTTTTTAAAAAAAAAACTCTTTCTAATTTTAAGCTGTTCTAAGAAAACCGAAAGAACGAAAAACGTGAAAAGAAAAATCAAATAGATAGATGTGTAATAAATTAAAATTGGTTTTTATCTCTTTTTACCGATCTCTCTCAATTACTCATAAAAGGGAGAGAGGAGAGAGAAATTGAAAACAATCGAAATTTATGTCTCTCTCTCCCTCTATTATATTTATTATATGAAATGAAAAACAAAAAAAGTTGATTACTTTTTCATTTGAGAGAACAACAGATTTTTTAAAAGATACTTAAAAGATAGATGTAGAGAAAAAGGTGAGGGGAAAATAGGGAAGAAGGGGAGAGAGGTTTGTCCTTTTTAATTTACGTAACAAATTCATTGTCGAACATGAACAGAAATAAAAAGACATTTATTTCCAAGAAAATGTTCAAATTATTTATTTATTTAGTGTAATTTTGTTTGTTTGTTGATGCAGAACAGATATAAGAGTGGAGGGTTGGAGGCGGGGCTTGGTGCTCACCTGAGAGCTGGGTGGGCACACCTGAGGAAGGGAGAGAGGAGGGTGCCTCTCCTTACTCTGGTCTTTATCGGGAAATTATGAGGTTTTTTGTTTCTGTTTTTCATTTGCAAATAGGTACTTCGTGTATATTTCCTTACCTGGCCGTCCACATGAGACAGATCGGAATATCAGTTCAGGAAACGGCCGTCATCCACGCCCTTCTACCCATCGCCATGTTCATTGGACCTCCCATTTCAGGTCTCCACACTCTTCATTCATTCATTCATTTCGCCCCTTCCTCTCAACCCACCCACCCCCCCAAAAAAACGATGCAATGAAACACAGTGATTAGCGTCTTAGGCATTGTATACAGACACTATCCAGTCATTGTGCATAATGTCTGATTTTGCATTTAATACGCGCGCGCGCGCACAACACTATTCATAGGGTGCGTTCAGAAACACTTTTTTTGGAAACGCGGTTTCATAAAAAAACAAACCTTGCAATGAAACGGAGCTGTTCAAGTCAAGATTCCATGAAACGCATTAACAAAAATTCGGAATATTTTGGAATATTTTTGACATTATTTACGCCTCATACGTGGCAAATAATTTCTTCTGGTTGTTTCAATCAGAAGAACCGAGTAAGTAAACGCACCCATTCATTCAATTTGAATGAAAACCAACACTTAGGAAGAAAAAAGAGAAATTCATGAGAACTAGCGCCATCTATTGAGCTCAAGTGGAACCTAACTATTTTGGCGCACAAAAGGGATCACAAATGAGAAAAATGAACACATAATAATATATAGAACGACAATAATTAATTTACTCAAAGTATGTCCATCGCCGTCTTCATCAATCGTAGAAACAATACAACTCTTATTATCATATCTAACCCTAACTGGGAAGGCGAGTCACGTGACCCTCACGACCCCCGTAAATCCCCCCCCCCCTCTTTCTCCCTCCATCTGAGGAATGTTCAGTGTTTGTTCTCAATTTATATCACAAAATAACGTCATTTCAACACAAAAACCACTCACGATAAAAAACAACACGAGTATAGAATTATTTGAACACGTAAACAGACGGTGACGCATTACAATGAACGCGGAAAGTGACGGTAAAAACGAAACGCTTAGCGCGTTCAACAACAACAACGACGGCCATGATGATCTCGGATGCGACTGAAACTCTAAAATGAGATACGTTTAAAACAGAATTAAATATTCTACTACAGAAAATTAAGAAAGGTCATTTTTATTATAACAGAAAAAAATATAAAACGTTTGCGAATTATAAACAAATTCTGCACCATTCATTCATATTTGAAATAGTCTTTTTTGAAAGTAAAACATGTTTCGAGAGAAAACAACATTCCGTGTCACCTTTTAGTTACGCGACTGTCAGTAAATAATTAGGTTAGGTGCTGCCATCTAGTATCTATTTAATTTGAATGACACTTGGACATTTCTCATAGGACTTCATTCTTCAACATTTTTTAATTTTTGAGGAATTTGTGTCTAAATCGTTAATGGTCTCTCATAGATGTCATACGTTACTTAGACACACTTTTCCCTCCATTGCACATGCGCAATATCTGAGAAAGGGATGTCCGCACAATTAAAACCAAGCGATTCTCCCTTCCATGTGTTGAAAACCACACCCCCTTCACGGTCTATTTACCAAAGTGACACAAATTGGCGCCAAATTTGAATATTAACTCAAATTGAAAGCTAGAATTCAACCCTTATATTCTTTTATATTTATTGATTTATTCAGCGCTGTGACGTCACGCTGATGAATAAATTGATAAATAAATGAATGTTTAGTCAAAAGAATCGTTATATTCAATTCATTTGTTTAATTTCTATAGGTTTTGTTGCCGATAAATTTGGAGGCCACAAGATTATTCTGATAGTGTGTTTGACTCTGACGTCACTTTTTCATACTTCCTTACTGTTGGTGCCTCAGGTGCACAGAGGGGCCCACCTCGAAGACGGAGCCCACTTATCCTGCGACTCGAACGGTCGGAACTTAACGGTGTCCTTCGCTGTACCCAACGACGATTGTTCGGCAACAGAAACAACTCGCGCCTCTTTCACTCTCTGTCGTAAACTGTGTCCTACCGATCTCTACACCGATCTCAACATCGAATCGAACAAAACGCGAACTCACACTTCCGGTGTCGCCTCACTGTGCCAAGTGATACCTTTGATAAAGTCGGCGGAAGAGCCGAACGAGAACGACGACGGTAACGTTCAAACTTGTATTTCTTACGACAGAACAACGCGACACTTTGACTTTCTAACCATTGACGTCACCGGAAACGGACACTCTGAAGAACTTGTTCGTTTCCAACCGTTAGAAAAGAACGTCCACGAATCGTGTTCGTTTCTGAGTAACAGTTACAACAGCTGTGCGATCAGCTGTTCTCAAAGGAGCTCGGAATACGAGAGATTGAACGCTCCTCAATGTGGCAACAATTCCAAGACCTTTTGGGTTTATCTGGTGTTGAGGGTCGTCGCCTCCATCTTCATGAGCAGTTGTTTCACTCTGTTCGATGCTATCACGATGGTCGTCGTCAAAGAGCACGGTACCGATTACGGCAAACAGAGGATCTGGCCCATTCTGGCCACCGCCGTTTTTCCTCCCGTCACGGGGTTTCTAGTCGACTATTTGTCCACGGACGATGGTAAACCCCTCACGATCACCTTAATATTGTAACACAAGACATTAGGACATTTGTGAAAGAATCGAGCTTTCTCCCCAAAGTTTATTTGAAAACAGAAAAGTAAATAAATGCTTTCTGAAGCTCTGATTGTTCTCACGAAGGGCTCAGAACCTCAACCTACTATAGGATCAAAATTCAAAGTATTTTTGCTTCTTCTAGTTTCAAATCAACTTTGACACTCACTTTTTTAAGCTTGTAGAAAGCTCTAATGAAGCTCAGTCTTAATGTCCGAATGGAATTGACTCTTGAGCGAAGTGTGTTATTGTTTATTGTTATTGTATGTGTGTTCCTGTAGGGATTGCGAGCAGTGCCGATTACAGGCCACCTTTTTTCATGATGGACGCCCTCCTTTTTTGCACCCTTCTCCTGTCCCTCCTTCTTAAGGTGAACGTCACTCTGTCTTCAGACACGAACCTCAAGAGCATCGGTCGTCTCGTTAAAAATCCAAGAATCGACACGTTGGTCATCAGTCTCTTTGTTTTGGGAACTATGTGGGGTTATGTGGAAGTATTCCTCTACTGGTATCTTCTGGAACTGGGGAGTCCCAGATACTTGTTAGGTCATATCGACACACAAAATTCTAAATGAACCCAAACAAACTAAAAAAAAAATGCAATTGGTTGTTTTAGGTCTGACGTTGACAGTTGGATCTGGGATCGGAGTTCCGGTCTTATTCTTCTCCGAGAAGATCATTCGAATGTTGGGTCATGTGACCATCATGTTCGTTGCTTTCCTCTTCTACACAATTCGTTACGTCGGTTACTCGTTCATCTAGTGAGTCGGTTCAAATTCTCCTCTCTGACCTAAACCTGGAGCTTCCTCTTTAAATTCTCCTCTTCTTCGAAACCTCCTCCCTGAACCTTCTTTCATGGACCCTAACCTCCGAGGACTAAGATGTGAACTAAATAAGGTTTTAACAAGTGAACCGTTTTCTGTTTTCATTGAAAGCAATCCTTGGTGGTGTCTGATATTTGAAGCCATGGAGATCTTCACTCTCCACCTGATGTGGGTGGCGGTGGTCACTTATACGACTCGACTGGTTCCTAAGGGACTCCTGGCTACGACTCAGGGACTCATCGGTGGCACCCACTATGGAATTGGTAACTATTTTAACCACCAAAATCGGCGATTTTATCTGTATATAGACCGGATTTTGTAATGTCTCTTAATCCCGTACGTTTTGAATTTCTACAGGAAGGGGTTCGGGCAGTTTGATCGGTGGACTCCTCATGGGTTACATCGGAGCTAGAAACACATTCCGATACATGGGAATGGGAAGCGCAATCGCGGGAATTCTCTTTCTGTTCGTCGAGAGGGTTCTATTGAGGCGGGTTCCGATCGATTGTGAAGAAACCAAAGAGAACACAGGTGTGACTCCAAAAAAATGTGATAATTTATTCATTTCGTTTGTCAACAATTTAATTATTATTATTTTTGTTGCTTTTCAAAGATGATCACAAGATGAAAAATGTTGACAACAACAAAACGACAAGCAATAGTGAACAAAATGCAAACAAAATCTAATATTCAGTGGTACATGTGGTACCACACAAATTATAAGATGCCTTTACCATTTTTGCTCAATGGTACCCTCCGACATATAATGTCGATGGCGCAGAATTGAATTTTTCTTAGAGAGTAGAATATTAAGTGAATGTGAAAAATAGAATTTTCATGACGTTATCTTTTAAATTAACATTTTTATGTAAATTTCTTTCTAGAGAACTGTCACACAAAACGTTAATTTTGAAAGATCTTGTAATTAAAATACTTTCTAGCACAATCACTTACTAATCTAGTTTCTAAAGTGTAAAAAGCATGTGTTAAAAAAACCTCCTCTGTATACGTTCGTCTCATTTTCTCCAAAAAACACCAACAATAGAAAATGAATTAGCATGAATTCCATTGTTTAAAAGATTGATATTTTTTTAAAATATTTTTACAATTATTGTTGATGAGCTTGGGGGGGCCCCACTCCCTAATTAAGGGCGACCTCGAACCCGCGCCCCACATCGAAACAACCAATTACGTGTGGCCGCTCGATCTAAATGTCGAACAAAATTACAATCTCCTTGTGTTCGATACACAAAACTGCTCTTTGTAAAAAATAAACATACAAAACCATTTTCATTATTCCAGTAATAAAAAAAAACAATATTTACAACAACAACAAGAAAAATTCTGTGGCTAATGTCAAACTCCTTCAGGTGCAGGAGGATTATTACTGTCATTATTACTATCATTATTAATAGGCTTACAAGGTAACATCGCTTCTAACTCCTTTGGACTCTTGTCCACGTAAACCTGCATTTGCTGAGCTCTTTCTTTCTCAATGGTTAGCTTTTTACCCTTGTGTCGAATGTAAGTGAGCGAGAAGAGGCAGTAGAAGGCACCAAACACGGCACATCCGATCCCCATACAACGGTATGCATATCTCGTGCCGAAGTTGTGCATGAGCAAACCACCTATGAAGCTTCCCATTCCTCGTCCTGTTTCAACGAGATGTGTATTAAATGTTAAAAAAGAAAGAAACAAAACACAAAAAATTGGAGGAGGAGGAGGAGGAGGATCATGTGATCATAACAAGATGACGTACCCAACCCATAGTGGACACCACAGATTGTTCCTTGGACGGTGGCCAAGAGAGATTCGGGTGCCAAACCGGCACCGTAAGTAATTGCTGCAACCCACATCAAATGGATTGTGAATACTTCCATCACTTCAAAAGCTAAAGCCCACCAAGCATTGCTGTACACAATAGAGAAAGAGAGAGAAAGAGAAAAAAAAAGTAATGAGGAAACGAAATAACGTTTATCTACAAATTGAGGATATGACACTTACAAAATAAAAGAATATCCCAAGTATCTAATACAATAGATGAAACAAGCGCCAACAAGGACATTGGCATGTCCAACCCTTTTAACTATCTTCTCTGCAGCGTACATAACTGGAACACTAATGCCAGAACCAACAGTTAGCGTCAAACCTACAATGAAAAACAAATGTCAATAGACCCACGGAAAGACGGATGGTAACAATATATTACCTAGCAGATATCTGGGACTTCCAAGATCCAAAAGGTACCAATATAGAAAGGTCTCTATGAATCCCCACATGGTACCAAGAACGAGCACGGCGAGTAAAAGCATATTCAGTTCAACTGATTTGAGCAACTTGAGAACATCTTTCACTTTGGTATCAGATTCTATCTTAATTTTGAAATCCAGTCGAAAGGCAAAAAGAACGGTGCAAAGAATTAAGATGTCGAACATGAAGAAGGTGGGTGAATAGTCAGAGTAGCCTATAGAATGAGAACGTGGGAAACACAAAAACGAATTAATATTCAGCTCGTTTTCAGAATGGTATGAGTCATTGTGATTTACCTTTAAGGAAAGAAGAATAGTCGACGAGGACTCCGGCTATCGGTGGAAAGACGGCAGTGGACAAGATGGACCAGAGACGCTGTTTACCGTATTCGCCGTCGTACTCTTTCATCATCACCAAAGTGGTGGCGTCCAAAAGAGAAAGACAACTGCTCAGAAACGCAGCCGCAATCACTCTGAGAAGCAAATACAGCCAGAAAGTCAACGACTTATTGCCACGTTGACTCTGACATCTTTTTTCCGACGCCAGGTTGTTGGGATCCAATGCCAAAGGACAGACGACGACGCACGATTTCAGGACCGTCTCAGCAGGCGACTTGACGGTGTCGTTTCTATTTTTGTACGTCATATTGTGGATGTCGTACGAACAGCCCGTTCGATCGATTCTTCTGCAAGCGCTAGAAATTCTCAGAGTGATCTTGCGAGTGTCGTTAAACGGATTGACCGATAGATGCCCGTCGCCTAGATTGGCACCGCAACTGGTGTTGCCCGAACAGTCGTCGTGTGGTATTACTGGGGTCGTTGGCATTAGTTTCAGACTTCCACCGGGACATTTCATCGAGCAGTCGGATAACATGAGCGTACCATCGATGGTGCCATTCAGAATTAACTGACAGTCGGTGCTTCCTTCGCAAGTGTTCACTCGTAAGAAGGGTTCCGAGTCTATCGGAAATCGAATTTCATCTAGACGTGTTGAGAAAACGGTTTCGACGGGTGGAACTGCAAGTAGGGTGCTATGAAAGGCTGCATTGAAGATCAAAGAAAATATGAGGATAACTTTGTAACCACCAAATTTGTCTGCCAAAAATCCTGAATGGATAAAAAAGTGTGGTAAGGTTAGAAAAGTGGAGCTGAGCTTAATTTTCATTGACGTAACGTACCGGCTACTGGTGGACCTGTACAGGCCGACAGTGGAATGATAGAATGGATGATTGCTGTTTCTTCCACGGTAATTCCAATGTGTCGCATATGAACAGCCAAATAGGGCAGGAGGCAAGCGTAAGCTAAACATGTAAAATAAAAAAGAAACATACCATAAGTAAATCAATTTTTCTTGTTGTTGCTTTCTTCAAGTGAAAGTCTTATTAAACTTTAAAGGATTTCACCTCCATTGTAGAGAAAGAGAAGTGCCTTAAGTGGTACAAGGTGTTTGTTTGTTTTGAAAACATAGGCCTTCTTTCCCATTCTTTGAAAAAACTTTCTTCGTAATGTGATTATTCAGACGGAATACGAGCAAAATATAAAAGATGTTATCTAGTGATGAGGACCAATGTTTCGTATATTAATACAGTGCATAGACCCGAAGTTGCTCTCTTTATATCAAGAATTGGATCCATTTGGTGGAGTTCAATGTTGAAATTAAGCATCTATGAAAGGGATATTTGACGTTACAATTTCTTTGTAGGCATACAAAAAAGAAAGAAAGACAAGTAGGCGACAATTACCAACTGGCTCAAACTGATCCTCAATAAATCCTCGATGGCTTCGATCAAAATGAGCCCGGTTGTTAAGGAAGACAAAGGATATTAAATAAATCTTCCATTTGATGACTTGTGCTAAAATTGATACGAAACCAATAATCTCTTTGTTCACAATTCGATTGTTTCAGGGATTCAGACTCTTAAGCTGTGTTTCTTTTAAATTAGCTTTTAATTTCTGGCGCATGTCGTAAAATGGAAAAATATTTTCCAAACAAACACACACACAAGGCTATTCAGTGCATAATTGTATTTAAAAAAATATAAAACCTAGTTCTAATTTGGAATAATATGGGTTTAATTAGGTGATGTATGCTAAGTAGATGCCTTGTGTCGTTATCGTGACTCCGAGTGCTGGGAGTACGAATTCGGAACATGGTCAGACACTAACTATGCCAATGTTAATCTTAATGAAAAAGGATTTGATAATTACAATTGAATCTAGGTCTATGTTTAGACAGAACTTTAGAATTGGTTACCTAAATTGAGCACTCGGGATCAACTGAATTATTTAATGTCAAGGTCCTCATCCTTGAGGCCAAAGCCTAAAATAAATCATCGATTTCACTGAATCGGCAAATTCTAAACAACAGAAGACCCACTGTACTTTGCTCTAAATAATGATTGAAATAACAAATAAACACAATTTCGACATCTGTTTTACATCGCGGCTGAAAATAACTGCATACAATTTTCAAATTGGGTTTTAATCACGTATGAGCGCATAATTAATCATTTTAATCATCTTAGAAAAACAGAATCACAATCAAAGACTAAAACAATAAATCGTACATTCTTTTGTGTTTGATCACAGCTAACAATTTGACTAAAATAAGTTCTAAAGACCAACAACATACTGTATATAATAATAATAGTAAAATGCAATCACTACAAAAGTTCAGCTTAGTTATAAATTCTCTAATGTTGAGTTCATTGTCAAGGAAGGATAGAGATCACTTAGAAGAAAGGACATTAATTGCACAACAACAACAACAAACACAACAACATTTACAAAACATTTTAAAGTACGAGAGATTTCAGAAAGAAAAAAAAAATAATCCCACTCGTATCCAATGACCATGCTTATAATAATTCAGAATCAATTTGATTTCATTTTTAGCATTTTTTTTACTCATATTATTAGCCCGAAATGCAAGTACGAGTAGAATCAATCAAAGGTAGCTTCAAACCTACCTACATTATACTATATTATACGGTATACGAAGACTGACTGCAGAAATAGGACGACATGCTACGGCATGAACTAGACATGGTCCTATAGGTAGTGTTAGAAGGTAGATTCAATTTCAACAGTATCACTTTTAGAAGTTAACATTTTCTGCTTTTGATTATCTTCTTTGGACGTCGATCCATTCGGCTTTTCCTCTTCACAGTCGTCTAAAACGAGTTAAAATCAGTGCAAGCAAAAGTGTCAGCCATCAATAACTTGTACCTTTCCGATGAGGACGCAAATATGTCACATGAAAAACGAGCAAGGCAAGACAGGCCACGGCACTGGCACCACCCATGATACGGAAAGTTTTTCTAGCTCCGTATGCGTGCATCAGTAACCCACCAACAAAACTTCCAATTCCACGACCTACAGATACAGAAATAGATTGCAGACATCACTTTAGAGCCTCTCGACTCGAGTGTCCGGTACGTACCGACGCCATAGTGGATGCCTCCCATGGCTCCTTGCATAGTAGCTAACAGATTTTGAGATGCCAACGATGCTCCATACGTGGCTGCTGCCACCCACATCAAGTGGAAACTCAACACTTCGAGAGCTTCAAAGATTAAACTCCACCACGGGTTTCTACACATTAAAAAAGTAATCAATTAATGCAAAATCTATGCAATTATGAGTGCAAGGAACTTACTGTATGTACGAGTAACCGACCATACGAATGGCATAGACGAGAAAGGAGCAGATGAGCAAATTCATGTTACCGATTTTTCTGACGATTCTCTCTGCACAAAAAAGCACAGGAATGCTTACTCCAGATCCAATCGTAACAGTTAACCCTTTAAAAATTACATAGGAGATTAGAAAAATATGAACTAGATATAAAACCGTGAGTAAATTATATATATGATTGAAATTGAGTAGTCTAGTTTATCATTATCAATTGTTTCACCTAGGAGGTATTTGGGGCTATGTAAATCGAGCATGTACCAAAACAGGAATGTTTCTAAGAAGCCCCACATAGAACCCAACAAGAAGATTATCACCATGAACGAGACCACTTCCACTTTTCTCAACAAAACTTTCAAATTCTTCCACATCTTCTCTGAAGGATTGTCCAATTGAAACGTTATTTTCAAACTAATCACAATTGTAAAAATAACAAGACAATCGAATACGTAGAATGCTGGCGAATAATCCTCAAACCCTGAAATAAGATAAACGCAAATTAACATATAACTTGTAATTTTTTTATTGTGTGCAAAACCTTTGACACTGGTCATATGGTCAATCAGGAAGCCCGTGATGGGTGAGAAAATGGCAGTGGCCAAATACGACCACAGTTTTTGTCTCCCATATTCGCCTTTGTGTTCGTAAATTAGAGCGAAACAAGTGGCATCGAGAAGAGTGAAGCATATTGCAAGAAAAACGCCGGCCACAATACGCACCACAAAGTACAAAGTGAATGTCATGAAATGATTCCCCACGATAACTTCGCACGAAGGGAAATATTCCAACGGAACGTCCGTCTGGATCCCTGCATTCGACTTATCAGACGAATTCGAAGTGGTGACCGTGCACTTGACGATACAATCGATGTGGAACATCGGGCAGCTCATGTTTTTAAAGACGACATCGCCCAACTGAAAGCGGTTCACTTCGTACTTACATATCGCATCGTCGTCTAAAGGTACGACAAGAGACACGTCGGAGAGGACGACGTCGATCGTGGACAAATTAAAGTGACCGCAGTGAGTCGTTTGCTCTTGATCGAGACACATTTCCGAAAACAGTGGCCCGACAGATGCCAGACAACTCTGGAAACAATCTTGGAGACCAAAGTCGTCGGCATCACTGCTCCAGATGGATTCCGGACAAACGGTTTCGGTGGGACATCTTTGAGCTCGCACAATGGTTCCTCTGTCGTTGCAAACAAACTCCACATTAAGAGGAACAATCCGAGTGGAGAGTGTTGGAACTGCCAAAAGAGCTGTGTGAAAAAACATTGTCGCAATCAACGACACAACTAAAATCGGTTGATAGCATCCCAAATGATCGGCAAAGAATCCTAAAAAATATTTACATTATTCAAAATTATCAAAATTCTTATTTCCAAAATTGACAGATGGCCCAACCTGCAATTGGTGGGCCAAGAAAGCCTACGATTGGCAAAACGGCATAAATGATGGCTGTTTCCTCCACTGTTATGCCAATGACACGCATGTGGACAGTTAGATACGGAAGCAAACAAGCGGAAGCTACACATTTTTAATTCAAATCACAAAAAGTTGTTCAATAATAAAAGATTTTTCTTAGAATATGTGACATGCAACCGATAGGACCTCTCAATTTTTGTTAGACATAATAAATGTGTATTTTGTTTTTATATTGTCATCGATATACATGTAGTCATTTGTTTGTTTAAACAGCATTTTTATCAGTCATTCACCCAATCATTTTGAAAGTTTTTTTAGACAAACTTATCTTGCACACTTAATTTATTAATACTGTGGCCAACAGCGTAACAGTTTTAAATGTTAATTTGATCTCAGATTCAAATGTCATTATTTAGACTCATCGTCCTCACTATTTAATGAATGACTGCCACTGTCTGATTGCAATCTATTAATCTCATGTGATTGATCTTTGAACACCGTTTCATTTTGGTGTTGTTGTTTGTTTATTTTAATTAAATATTAAATTTTAATCTCAATATCCAAAAGTCAGTGGCTTTTTTCCCCCTAAATTCGAATTAAAAAGGCAACTTTAACTACTTACCACCGTAAAATGAGAAAAGTACCAACTTTAAAAAAACCAAGTCCTTGTTTACATGAAATTTCATTTTAGCTACAGTATATTCCGACGTTGTTTTGGCGAGGGCCCGTCTTCCTAATCAACTGTTCGCGTTCTAAAAATATAGACGAACAACTTGTACAAATTTTAAAACAAGCGAACAATTGCTGTTTTTTTTTTACAAACAAGTTCGAAGTCGCTTCCAATGGGTGCTCAACACTGCCCATTGTCGACAAACTTTTAACTGGTCACAAGTCTTCTTATCTGTCTTTTTTGATAATCTAAAAGGAATGGGGAGGATAGAAGGTCCAACGGAAGCAACCAATAAAGATTTTAAGCTGACTGACACCTTCTTTACATCTAATTAAATTTAGTTCTTCTTTTAAAAAAAATCACTTTTAATTGTTGCACGTTGATTATGCGATTTATACTACCTATTGTTATGCTTAGCAATAAAATAAGATTTTTTTCTTAAAAAAAATTGAGCAATGATAATATTAGATGGCAAATATTAAGAGAATGATACAAAAAAATGTGTTCATAGTAAATATGTACAATGTCGTTTAGTTCAATTACATCGCGTGCTTTAAATGTGGCTCCGCTTCATAATGCTTTTTTTGCGGTAGAGTTGCACTTAAGTAACGAGCCGAATTATACATTTGCTTAAAACGTATGTACGAGTAAGGTAGATCTTTGTTTGCACTCTAGGTTATGTTGACCCTGAAATAACATTGAGGCACACGATAACTAGATTTATGTACTTTTAAAATGCATTTTCCGAGTTCATGACTTGTGTGTACCTTGGAGGTGGCGAGATCGGTATCAGGTAATGTTGGTCTCCACTCGACCGAATGGTCACATTCGCATCTCCCACTCTGTTGTTCCCCATATCCAAATAGCCTTTAGTATCGTCATCCAAGTAACTCTCGGCAAAAGGATTGTTCGGAGAGGAGAGGTTGTTGACGGGATGGACACCCGAAGGAGGTTCTTTGTAATGTTCCATCTCCTCGTTTCCTTCCTTAGTAGATGATAACATGGGAAGCAATTCGTCACTTTTGTTGACCTTGTGATCACCATAAGAAAAATCTCGTTTTTCTGTCGGACTCGCCATGTTCAAATAGTGCACCGTTTCATTCTGGAGGTCAGTGCTGATCACATTCTGGTAATCCGGTTGACTTTTCTCCGAAGGAAATTCTTCATCACTAACGGGTAGCATATTCATATAGTGAGGATTTTCCACCGTTGCACCGATTTTATCGTTCATATTTAAATAATGCTAAAAGAAATGAGATAAAATTTTAAATAAGTATATCCTGTATAGGGGCCTAAAAAAATGAGTTTTTCAACCTGAATGACGTTGCTGTCGAGCATATCTGTCAAGCGGTTCTTGAGACTAGAAAAAGTCGGTCGACATTTGGGTTCGTGTCGCCAACAATCCAACATCATGCCATATCTAGAAGTAAAAAAGTAGAACGCCTTTTTCGTATATATTCGAATAGAAAATGGTGTCTTTCTCATTTACAGGGCTTCGGTCGAAAACTGCGGCTTCTCCATTCGATAACCATTGTTCAGTTTGCGATAAAATTCTTCGTCCACTTCGAGACCAGGATACGGATTTCCTCCCAAAGTAAATAGTTCCCAAAGAACGATCCCAAACGACCAGCTTTATTCATGTTGGAAGCGGAATAAGAGTTAAAGATAACGTTGCAAAAATGATGACGACATTACATTAAAACTTACACATCACTTTCGGTACAAAAAACTCTATCCCTGATAGATTCGATCGCCATCCATTTGACGGGCAATGGACCCTAAATTGAAATCGAAACCATTAAAAAACGCGTGTCGAATAAAACGGCCACCACGGCCGTCGCATTGCTTCACGTACGTGACCCTTTTTACGATAATAAGATTTCTTGTAACAATCTTTGGCCAGTCCGAAATCACAGATCTTGACCACGTTTCCTTCGGCCAGAAGGATGTTACGAAGAGCCAAATCGCGATGAACCAACTGAATGCACAATACAGATCGCAACTCTCGTTATTTACACTCTACGCCTAACCAACTCTTGTGTAACCTACTGAAATGAAATCGTTACCTTTTTGGAGGACAGATATTCCATTCCGCTCGAAATCTGAAATGCATAGCAAATAATATCCGTAGTGGTGACGGTCCATCCTGTAGTTGGTTTTCCAGAAATTCGATAGTTCTCCACGCTACCGACACTGTCCAACGTAGGGGTCGATGCAGTAATGCCATCGGAGGTTCCAGCTCCAGAGTCCGAACTTGGTGAAGCAGAAAGAAACGATCTATTTTGTGGAAATATTCATGTCATTATAAGCAAGCCGTTTCTGAACAAGTTTAATGAAACACATACTCAGAGAATCTGGCAGAGTCTTTAAAAAATCCATTTTTCGCAAAGACGTTAGTAGACGTACGAGTCAAGACCCCAGTTACACAATCCACTTGATCGAGAAAGTTTTCTCGATTGCGTAATAAAAAATGACGAAGATTTCCGAAGCGACAGTATTCCACGATGACCAGAAATTCACCTGCCGAAAAGATGGAAATAATAACAAAGTCCGCACACGTAATTGATAATTTCCATGCTAAAAGTCACCTTTATGAAGTTCTTTGGTGACAGCCCCCAAAAGATTAACAACATTTATGTGGCGACCCAAATGAATCATTATTTTTAGTTCTTGCATCAGAGCTTTGCGCTGCTCCAAATCGGCTCGTTCTGGAAGAAATGCCACAATTTTCAATCATCAGTTATATTCCATATATATTCTAAGTGTATTAACCTTTGAGCATTTTGACTGCAACGGGAGTCGAGTCTTCGTTGGGAGTTATTTTCGTTGCTTCCGCTTTAACGACTCTACCAAATGCTCCCTGGCCAATAGTTCGCCCTAAATAAAAAATTATTAAAAACACAACGTTAGATTTAAAGAATGTTCATGATGACGAGAGAGGATCTGGTACCCATTCTCAGTCGCTCTCTCGGAAATTCCCAACGGTTGTCGTAAGGTAATGCTTCGACTTGCTCTTCGAGCGGCAGATCGGGATTGTAACTTCCTAGGTCACCTCGGTTAAAGAGCATCTGTTGCAAGAGTTGAAATTCTTTTTTCTCTTTCTGAAAGATAAGACAACTTAACTTTTGCTAGAAACAATAGAAACGTGCGTCGGGAATCTCGATCGTTACCATTTCTCTACAAATGCGTCTTCCGAACAGGACCCCGAGTACGGCGATGATGATGGAACACACGAGAGCAACGACGATTATTGTGATGAGACCACCCCGGGAAAGTCCAGTGTGTCTTCCTACATCTAACATAAATGAGTAAGTTCGCTTCAAGAATATCAGATGTCTCTGGATGAATAACTACCATACTGACCACGAACAACTAGCGTAGCATTTAAAACGATCGTTCCGGCACGATTATCAGCTTGGCAAATGTAGTGGCCAGAATCACTCGGCAAAACTCTAGATATGACCTGAAACAGACGGAAATTAAATTTCTATAGGTGGGCTCCCTAAAACGTCGGATAAGATCGAGACTAGCTCGGATTAGTGGCTCACAAGTTTCGATCTTTGGTCCAAGATCTGAGTTGCGCCGTTGTCTTCAAATTCTAAGATACGGGTGCCGTTTCTAAACCATGAGATATTAGGTGACGGTAGTCCGCTAACTAAACATTCAAATTCGAAATTATCCTCCTTGTAGAGAACAAATTCGGAATTATTCAGGTTAGTTCGAATGACCTTTGGCGACACTGTCTCTGAATTAAACGCAATTAATTAATTAACAACAATCACAGATGGGCCCGGACTTTCGAACAAAAAGGCTGCTTACTAATGACAGAAATGTTGACGGACATCGGTCGCCATTGATTGTTAGACTTCTGCTTTGCCTGGCACAGATATTGTCCACTATGTTGGGTTTCAACCTGATGAAACCGAATTTCAGCTGTGCGTGAATATCTCGTTGATCCAAATGTTACCAATGTCTCTGCGGGTTGATTAAATTTAAAAAAAAACACAATTGGGCCATTGCAAAAATAAAAATTAGAATTTCCCAATCGATTCCTCTTACGGGAAGTATTTGTGACTAAAACACCTAGACCGTCTCGTCGATGTTCCGAGAGCCACATCCACTGTATCATCGAATAGTAAAAGAAAGAAGCGTAACACGATAGTCGAAGTTCATCGCGTTCGAAGGGACGCGTCGTGGAAGCGTCGACTCCAAGTGCAGAAGGTTGATCTTCAGTTGAAACAAAAAAAGTACAAACCGGATTATTATAAATTGTGTTGCCAGTTTGCAATATTAATTGAACCTTTAACCCACCGGTAATGAAAAACGGTGTCTCGGTGCTGCTGATGCCGAGGTGGCTCTCGGCAGAACACCGATAATAACCGGCGACAAAAGCAGAACCGTTCAGTATGCTCTGGACGTGACACCCGTCCTGTATTTCCCAGGCCTGTTCATGGTTATCACCGGCCTCCCCCATGATATGAAACTGCTTTGGACACGAATCGATTTCCAGACAAGGACTCCATTCCCAAGTGATGTTCGCTGACGGGCAACCTTCCGAATGACACGTTAGGTTAAAATGCTTCTCGGAATGGTAAATAACTTTTGCGTCCCGTATGCTCACTTCGGGTGGTTCTATTAGAGAACAGACATCATGTTCGTAATTCAACTGTCATATGATAATCATTAATTACCTACCCGTAACCAAAAGGGTGAGAGAAAAATTTCGTTGTATGTCACCCATCCTACCAACGAGAGTGTAAACTCCGCTGTCTTTCCTTCCCAAATCAACAACGGTCAATGTGGATGCAGTGTTCGTGTTCACAACATGGTATTTATTGTTATTCGCCAACAGCCTCTCGCTTTTGTACCAAGTGAGCACCGGTTCCGTGGGGAAATACTTGACGAAAACCACAAATCTGGCATGCGGTGACCCCAGTGGCTGTTCAATGGCTTCGTCTTCACCTCCTTCCCCAAGACTAAAACTGATAAATGCATTTCCTTCGTCTGATTAAAAAAGAAAGAAACATAAAACTTTCTAGCTCGACATTGATGGCTTTCAAAAGCGAGATGCAAGAAACTGACCACGCACTTGGACAAAAATGGACTTCTCACTCTTCTTACTGTTGTGATCGGTCACAACACAGACGAAATTTCCTTCGTCACTCTTTCTTATGTCCTCTATAGTGAGGTTGCAAGTCGTCTCTCTGTATTTCCTGCCGTCCGCGAGAGTGATGTCACGGCTGATATTTTCACTGACCGTAACACGTCGATTCTAATAAACGATAGAAAGATATTGATCATAACACGCCATTTCGATTTGGTTTCAATCGCATCTTTGGAGACAAACCGCTTCTGAATTCGGATACTTCCATTCCAGAGAAAGAAAAACGTCCGGTGTTCCACGAACCGAACACGACAGCTCAAAGTCGGTATGTTCGATGGCATATTTGCCTTTGGCATAAATGTTCGGCATTGGCACAACAGTCGTATCGGCTGTGAATCAAAAAACAAACAACATATATTTAATCGTACCAAAAAAAAAATCACCGCACAGATACCTACATAGATACAATAGAATGAAATGAAGTTTCTCTGAGCGACTTCCAAGAGTTGCCAGACAATAAAAGTTCCCACTGTACACAGGACTTGGATAGTTTATGATGAAACCTTTGGTGGGATCGTAAGTGTTTATAAACTGTTGATTCTGTTTAACGAGAATATCAAATTGATATAAGTGAAAACTAAAAGTGTCCAATTGAAGTGACGTACTGGTTTCACGTCAGCTTTCCAGAGAGTGACGTTGACGGTCGGTTGCGTCGAGCGACAAGGAATGGTGTTCTCTGACGAGGATTTCATCTGAACAGGTAGGTACTGTGGCGAGGGTACCAAAAGATGGTCCGGTTCATCTAATTTCAAATAAAACCATACTCAGAAAGAGGAACTGGATCGATTATTCATCTGATGTGTACAAAAGGACCTCTGACAGACACCGTGACCTCGGTCATGTCCTGAGCGTCGTCCGGATCAAGGGAATCTCGGTGATAACAGGTGAACACACCCGAATCCTCACGTGTTATCTTGGACAAAGTGAGCACGGCCTTGTACCTGCGCAACACGGAACTCTCCTCTTCCGACACTTCTTCTTCGAATCGCCCATTCGATTTCTATATTATAGCATTTCACAAACAACCGCTAGAATAATGAATAATGGATCGATTGATTCATTTGTTACGTTTATAGTTTTCCAAGTGACCGGTTCATCTCCCTCACAGGTGAGTTTCAAGGTGCTTCCAGGTGAAATATTCACCACATCATCTGATTCAAGTATTTTAGGTGGAAAACGGAGGGTTGAAACTAAAACAAATAAATATAACATTTCTTCTTTAAACATTTGAATTATTAAATTTATTTAGAATGTTTGCCTATATTGAAAAAAAAATATATATATTTGAAATTGAAAAAAGTTTAAAATTTTCATCCAAAAAATACAAAAATTAGTAATTGTAGTTTTTTAAAAAAATCATTTTTGTGCTTATAATAAAAGGAAGGAAACTGTGGTTAGTTGAGATAAATAAAAGTAAATTTCGTAAATTAATTATATACAAAATATAATTTCCACTCTTCTATAATAATAGTAATAAATAAATGAGATTCCCATTAGGTTTAATACTTGTTACACAAATACATCAATTTATTGAAAAGTGTAAAACAATCCAAGACGGAATCGATTCTATTGATAAACAACAAGGAACAATTTGTGTTTTATAGTGAATAATAAAACAATGTGAATTGAATTTCTAATTCTTAGAACGGAAATTGGTTGCACATAAAAATACATTTCAGATTAGGCTCCATTAGGCCACTTTGCGACTATCAGCATCCTGTTTTCTCACATAATCTAATGTTATTACCACTTTAAACTTGCTTTTTTCACTCAAACATATTTTTAAATTAAAAAAACGACAAATAAATACACAATTTTTATGAAGACCTCATTAAAAAAAAGAAACTTAAATTTGCAATTTGTAAAACCTCACAATTTCTTTTTAGAAGCAACAATGTGTTTTTAAATGGGCCGCTTTTTTTCTCAACCAATGAAAAAAGTTTTGGCAAACTCTCTTTCTCTCACGACCTTCTTTTTATCTGTTTGTCCGCTTTTATCAAACAGGAACAGGTAAAAAAAAAGATAGAGAGAGAAACAAGGTGTGCCTTTCTAACTTCTAAGTAAGCACCCTATTTTTTTTAAAAAAAAAGCGGTCGAGTCGAATATTTAAAGGTAATTCAACATTTTCTAAAACTTAAAACCTAAATTAGAAACAATTAATTCAATTAATAACACAATTAAAAGCAAAAGCTAATAAAAAGGAATGAAGAAATTAAGCAATTAAAAAATACCTACTTTGATTAATTCCTAGAAGAAGAAGAAGAAACAAACCCGACACGAGAAAGTGGCACATTGCAGTCAAAAGCGACATTTGTTTCAACAAATTACGAAATCCACTTTTTATAGGCCACCAATAGGCTGCATAGTGAATATTCAAATATATGTATGTATATTATCTATTTGATATTCTTTAAAATTTACTGTAGTGCCATGTTAAGGTGTGTTTACACATGTATATGAAAATGTTTGACAGAAAACATGGAAGTTCTAATACACATTGAATATTTGGCATAGAATCTAGTTAAACGAAACGCCCTGTGAGGCTGTGTACAATGTCCAATGTTCACGTTGAGAAGGAGGAGGATGTTGCAATATCAACAGGATGACTGCAATGGAAGAGAATTTCTGACCTCAGCCACACTTTGGGATGACGTCAACAAGAAAATGAAAAGAAAATTACCAAACCCTGATAACAAAAAGAAAGGTTTTGCTGCAAAACATATATTTTTACCTGGCACTTATGAATTATGAATGAATTAAAATAATGAATGAATGAACCTATGGATAAAAAAAAATCACATTGAACCTGTCTCTTGTTTTGCTCGTTCAAATAACATTAATTTTTTTTAATGTGTGTATAAATAATATTAATATTAATGACAATATAATGAAACATTTTTTTTACTTTTTATATTTAATACTTTTCTTCGATTGTCCGCTATTACAAGATTTGCGAGGATTCGACGATTTTTCTCCATATTTCACTTTCAATTCGTTTAAGAATTTCCGAGATATTTTATAACTTCCGTTCGTTTCCTTTTTACGTTTCGCCGAATTGTATTTATATCGTAGACCCATTCCGGGATGAATCAGGAACACGTGGTCCAACACGAAGAAATCGTAACCAGCTTTTTGCATTTCGTATACCTTTTATACAAATAATTAAAAAAAACGACATCAAATAAGAATTATAAGCTCTCGTGTTAATTGTTACGAAGCAATTGAATTACAAACCTGAGTGTTTCTGGTAAATCCGTAGCCAACAAATCTTTCGTCGTGCGGAGGAACGTCATCTCTGGCCAAATAGAATGGTTCGTAACCGAATTTGAACGTGGGAATCTGATAACCGACGGAGGCGACATTACTTTCCCTGTGAGGCAGTGCCTCCCAGGCACTCACGTTGGTAGATGCTTGGTTTGGTTTGAACGCAACAACACGATAAGAACGGGCCGTTTTATCTGCCACCATGTCCAATAATTCTACTTTGTTTTTAGGTAACGTGCTGTTCTTCTCAATCTCGTAAGTAGGAATGACAAAAACGCAACAGTCACACGTTTTAGCCCGTGTGGTGTTGATGAACTTACTCAAAGCTTGACTCATTCTCGGACTCGGTACGATGTCCACGTCGGTCAACAGCACGTAGTCAGAAATGCAACTCTTGCGTGCCACGTTCCGCATCAGGTTCTGCGGATAATGAAGAGGATCTCTCCAGGACATCATCGAAGAAGGCCTCTTGTTCAACAGTTGTTCCAAAACCTCCTTTGGTTTCGAGCAGTCCAAAGAGTCGACTGACACTGAAGACAGATTGGAGGTCTCTTCCGGAGGATGATCCATGGGAAACACCCAGTCAATGGACACGTTTTGCATTACATCTTGAAAACACCTCGTAAGATATTGCAAGTAGATGCTACCGATGTGGTTTTCGATGCCCGGTGTGAAGATGGCTACGGACATAAGTCCATTCCAGTGGGTGCCGGACTCGATGATGTGATGGAACTTTTCGATTGACGCTTGGGTTGCAAGACAAACGACTGAAGTGGTGTCATCGAATTCCCCGTCGATGGTCAGCGACGGCCACTCACTACCGACGAAGACAGAGTCCTGAATGACGTACTGTCGAGAATTGTCGTAATGTAACCGTGCTGCCATAGATTGGAAATCTTCGAAATAAGTCTGAGTTTGATTTGTGATTATGAGTAACTGAAATATAATGACAATGGACAACACTAAGGTTCCAACCAAAATGGAAACGCAATAGAAAACTCTTGCCAGTCTCTAGAAAATAAAACAAAAGCCCTCACTGTTAATTTGAAATTTTCATAATTGTCAAATATAATTAACTAACTGATTACCCAAAAATGCATGCTAGATCCAGAAAATAATTTACAAACGATTCCCATTTTTGTGTTTGGTCGTAAGTGGTGGCGACGGCGATGGTGGAAGATCAAATCGTCCAGAAAAAAACATTTTCATTGCATTGCATTTTGTACAACATATTTATATAGAAACAGTTAAATTCCT
The DNA here is from genome assembly GCA_036925085.1 of Brachycybe producta. Lineage (NCBI taxonomy): Eukaryota > Metazoa > Arthropoda > Diplopoda > Playtdesmida > Andrognathidae > Brachycybe > Brachycybe producta. The sequence goes on along the minus strand of JAUPFP010000001.1, from coordinate 8,836,292 downwards.
TCCAATCCAAAATGAATTCAGAAATTCATGTAAAACCCAGCAACACCAAAGTTCATCGATATGTAATTACCGAAATAAAATAAAATATTTTCATTTCACCGTTTGGCTCATTTTTTTCTTGGCTCAAAGCACTTTTTTTATAATTCGAGGCTTAAACCTGGAGAAATATCCAAAATGATAACAACGTCTTAATCCAATTTGGGTTTTATTTAGCAAATAATCCTGTATAAACGGATTTCTTTTTTATCAATTTTTCAAGGGTGATGACAATGTTGATAACTTCAATTTAACCAGTATTTTTTATCAGTAAATGAGACAATTATTATATTAATTGAGTTTTATCAGTCAATCTGAGACTAAAATTTACCTGAACGTGATTTTAAGTGTCTATCTTAGTTCCGTCAAGTATAATTTTGCACGTATTTCTACTTAATAGATAAATTTCTTATAGAAAAAAGTTGAAACAATTGTGATTACATTGACTTTCGTTAAAACACTTACACCTTATATTAAATATTTAGAAAAACTCAAATCTTGTAATCATTATTTTCGCAATTGCTCTTCTTATATATACATTAAATTGGACAGACTCAGCCCCCTCTCCCAAATATATAAATCAGAAGCATTGTTGAAAATGAAAAAACAATTGTTTTCTAAAAATTGACACATGTGCATACTTCTTTTTTTCCATAATAGTAGACGAACGTAGCAATTTTCAAACGATCACCTGCTACTGTGTACATGGCATATAAAAGAAGCTGTCAGACAACACCAAATGACAAGATGACACTATTCACATTAAGATTAAGAGGCCCTTTTATTTGAAAACATGTGTTGTTTGTTCCACTCGGTGACGTTTATTTTTTACGATGATGTAAGACTACAATTCATTATATACTGAAATATTAGTTTTCTTTTGTAAAAGTGACATTTTAGTCTATTATATGAAACCTTTCGTGTCCATTTGGACAAGAAGTTAGTGCCATCCTTCACTGGCGAATACAATAGTGAAATGTGGGGCTGTCAGCAACTTGTTACACTTTCTATCGGGCATAAAACTGTTAAAAAAGTTAGAAAAGGATGATTCGGAATTAGACAGTAAACCTTAAATTATATACTCATGTCGTGAGCAATCTGTCATAATAACCTGCTTTTTTATTAAATGCCTGGGTATCTCTCGTCATAATTAAAAGGATGTGCATTGCCACGGAGACAAAAAAAAAACCATGGCAAAGATTTGGTTATTACGGTAGGCGTACATGCGTCATTTTAAGCATTTTTGGATTTGTCTAGGCATTTTGTAAAACTCCAGGGTTTGACAAGTACCTTGAAAAGTTATTACATACTTTGAAGCGAAATGTAACCAGTGTGGCTCTCAAGTTCATTTTCTTGTATTCAAATTCAAATTTACTATTTATTTAATAATAATTTAAGACTTTCTGTTTAAAGTTATCTACTGACCGCAAACACCCATCTCAATAATCAGTTTTGGAATAACTTTTCCTAATATATAAATATTTTATAACTAATGTCAAGGGCTCCTTATGAGGAATGCCAGCATCTGGTGAACGAAATTCTAGTACAAACAAAATTCCACAACTGTCTATTGAAATAAGTGATTTTCATAATGCATGAGTAAATTGAAGCTGAGGCTGTCGTTTATACAAATTCAACTTCCTGTTCAAGTATCTCGAGTTCAGTGATGGAACTTTAAAACAGTTTTTACCAAATTATATGCTGATATGCAACATTTTTTACTCTTTCCAGGCACGTGTGCTGCGTGCATTTTGTATTAATCTCTTAATGAAAATTATAATAAATTACATTCGTACGCAACCAACAATTGTAGATTGTATTTGGAAATTTCAGTTCAAACTCATTTATGACATCCCGATGAACTATCCACAAACGAATTATTATTATATCGTGCATACTTCACTCTTAACTCGTATAAAAATTTCCGTGACGAAAAGTAACTGCCACGGGTTTCTTCGATACGTTTCGGTGAGTTGTACTTATTGTCTCGAGCCATTCCCGGATGGACGAGGAACACGTTATCCAAAACATAAAATTTGTAGCCGGCCATTTGCGTTTCGTAAACCTTATTTTTAAATGAATGATAAAAATTAAAATTTTTATAAACAAATAAACGAAATACAGCAATACAACCTGGGTATTCCTTGTATATCCGTATCCGACAAACCTTTCGTCATGCGGAGGAACGTTATCTTTGGACAAATAGAATGGCTCGTAACCAAACATGAATTTAGGAAGCCGATAACCGATAGAGGCAATATCGTTGCCGCTGATTGGCAAAGACTCCCAGGCACTCACATTAGTGGCCGCTTGGTTCGGTTTGTGAGCAATCAGACGATAAGAACGAGCCGTATTTTTTGCAACCATATCTAAAAGCTCTTTTTTACTTGATGGTAAAGTGCTACTTTCTTTAATTTCGTAAGTGGGAATGACGAACACGCAACAGCGACACATTCTAGATTGCCTGGTGACCACAAACGCACTCAAGACTTGACACATTCCTGGACTGGTGACGATGTCCACGTCGGTCAAGAGCACATAATCCGAGCTGCAACTCTTGCGTGCCACATTACGCATCAAGTTTTGTGGATATGCAATAAGTTCCCTCCAAGACATCATCGACGGCGGCCTCTTTTCCAACAGCTGCTCTAAAGCCTCCTTCGGCTTCGAACAATCCAAAGATGGCACATCGGTGGAAGATAAATTTAATGTTTGTTTTGGAGGATGATCTAAAGGAAACACCCAATGAATGGACACGTTTTGCATCAAATCCTCAAAACACGTCGTCAGATATTGTAGGTAGATGACAGCGATCTGGTGTTCGACGCCTGGTGTGAATACGGCTACGGACAAGAGACCTTTCCAACGGATACCCGAGTCTATCACATGATGAAATTTTTCAATGGAGGCTTGTGTTGCAAGACAAACAATTCCGGAAGATTCTCCGTTGATAAATGATGGCCAGTCGCTACCCACGAATACAGAGTCTTGGATTAAGAACTTCCGAGAATTGTCGTAGCGGAACTTCGTATGAACAACCTCAGAATCCGTCTGGTCTTTCGACGTTCTGTTCGTATTAACGGCTAACTGGAGAATAACTACGATGGACAAGGCACACATTGCAACCAATACACAAAAGCAACGTAATATTCGAGACGGTTTCTAAATTTTTTGTTAATACAAATAAACAATAAATGTGAATATAAATAAAGGGCAAGTTGTTTTCAAAGCAGTTAATATTTACCCAAAATTGAATGCAGGTAAATGCAGCAAATATTTTGCAAATATCTAACATTATGTCTACTATACATTTAAACATATAGTATTTATGGCGAGTTGTACGAATACAACATAATGCAACGTGTCATTAAGATTTAGCCCTAAAATGTGAAACTGGCCGTTCGGTTAGGTTAGGATTTGTTAGGAGACATTGATGATATCTCAGTCGTTCGTATGTGTTAGTTGCACTCAAATGAAAGACACACGTCGAAAAGAAACAGCAAACAATACACCACAAACGTCCATCTGTGCACCAAATATACATTATGTTATGTTGCTAATGATATCCAAACATTGGAGGCAGAATTTCGCACAAGCTGAAAAACACAAACAGTTCCACAAACAAAAGCTGAAACAGACTTAACAAGAAGAACATTATCTACTCACTAATATTACATAATTTTCCCCAAATTTTGACATAATAATTTTTAGTAAAACAGTGGAAAATGTGCTCATAATTTAAATTTCAACAAGTGTCACTTAGGTTAACATCGATTTCTATAATGTATAGTGACGTAGAAAATATTAACTTTTCTTTTCAAACTGGTTCAAAATGATTTATCAGTATAATATAACAAGTGACATTATATGTGTGTGTGAGGCACTTCTTATTCTGGTTCAAATCTCTCGTCCAGAGTCCATTTAAAAATAATAAGCAAACAAATGTCAGGTGTTGGCCTTTTGTTTTATTCATTCACACCTGAAGGACCCCTTAATAATAAATTTTACAGATGTACATGAAAGTTAATATCACCATTATGATTAGGAGGTTTATGAAAAGTGTATTCCTACAAGTGTAGAATCATCAAACATCTATAACAAACGAAAAATGGAAAAATACAGTATCTAGCATTCCTGTGGAGTTCATTTGCAAAGTGGACAGCAAACAAAATAATAAGAATAATAATTGACGTTGAGGCTATCGTTTATACAAATTCAACTTCCTGTTCAAGTATCTCGAGATTATTGACGGAACTTTAAAACAGTTCCTACCAACTTATAGGCTGATATGCAACATCTTTTACTTTTTCCAGGCACGTGAAGAAAATGTGTGCTGCGTGTGTTAATTTCTTGATGAAAATTATAATAAATTACACTCGTACACAACCAACAATGATAGATTGTTTTGGAAATTTTAGTTCAACTCATTTTTGACATTCCAATGAACTATCCACAAACGAGTTATTTTTATATTGTGCATACTTCACTCTTAACTCGTATAAAAGTTTCCATGACGACAAGTAACTGCCATGGGTTTCTGCGATACGTTTCGGTGAATTGTACTTATTGTTTCGAGCCATTCCCGGATGGACAAGGAACACGTTATCCAAAACATAAAATTCGTAGCCGGCCATTTGCATTTCGTAAACCTTATTGTAAATGAGTGATAAAAATTAAAAATGTTAGAAACAAAATAATAAAATACAGCAATAAAACCTGGGTATTCCTCGTATGGCCGTATCCGACAAACCTTTCATCGTGCGGAGGAACGTTATCTTTGGACAAATAGAATGGCTCGTAACCAAACTTAAATTTAGGAAGCCGATAACCGATAGACGTAATATCGTTGCTGCTAATTGGCAAAGACTCCCAGGCACTCACATTAGTGGCCGCTTGGTTCGGTTTGTGAGCAATCAGACGATAAGAACGAGCCGTATTTTTTGCAACCATATCCAAAAGCTCTTTTTTACTTGTGGGTAAAGTTCTACTTTTTTTAATTTCGTAAGTGGGAATGACGAACACGCAACAGCGACACATTCTAGATTGTCTGGTGACCACAAACGCACTCAAGACTTGACACATTCCTGGACTGGTGACGATGTCCACGTCGGTCAAGAGCACATAATCGGATATGCAACTCTTGCGTGCCACATTACGCATCAAGTTCTGTGGATATGCAATAAGTTTCCTCCAAGACATCATCGAAGGCGGCCTCTTTCCCAACAACTGTTCCAAAACCTCCTTTGGCTTTAAACAATCCAAAGATGGCACACCGGTGGAAGATAAATTTAATATTTGTTCTGGAGGATGATTTAAAGGAAACACCCAATGAATGGACACGTTTTGCATCAAATCCTCAAAACATGTCGTCAGATATTGTAGGTAGATGACAGCGATCTGGTGTTCGACGCCTGGCGTGAATACGGCTACAGACACGAAACCTTTCCAGCGGACACCCGAGTCTATCACATGATGAAATTTTTCAATGGAGGCTTGTGTTGCAAGACAAACAATTCCGGAAGAGTCTCCGTTGATAAGCAATGGCCAATCGCTACCCACGAATACAGAATCTTGGATTAAGAACTTTCGAGAATTGTCGTAGCGGAACTTTGTACGAACAACCTCCGACTCCTTCCGGTCTTTCCACGATCTGTTCGTATTAACGACTAAATGGAGAATGATAACAGTGGACAAGGCAGACATTGCAACCAAAATATAAAAGCAACGTAATATTCGAGCCGGTTTCTAAATTTTTTGTTAATACAAATAAACAATAAATGTGAATATAAATAAATGGCAAGTTGTTTTCAAAGCAGTCAATATTTACCCAAAATTGAATGCAGGTAAATGCAGCCAATATTTTGCAAATATCTAACATTATGTCTACTATACATTTAAACATATAGTATTTATGGCGAGTTGTACGAATACAACATAATGCAACGTGTCATTAAGATTTAGCCCTGAATTGTGAATCTGGCCTTTGGGTTAGGTTAGGATTTGTTAGGAGACGTTGACGATATCACAGTCATACGTGTTAGTTGCACTCAAATGAAAGACACACGTCGAAAAGAAACAGCAAACAATAAACCACAAACGTCCATCTGTGCATCAAATATACAATATGTTATGCTGCTAATAATGTCCATACATTAGAAGCAGAATTTCGCACAAGCTGAAAAACACAATTGACACAAACAGTTCCACAAACAAAAGCTGAAACATACTTAACAAGAAGAACAAATGTTATCTCCTCACTAATATTACATAATTTTCCCCGAATTTTGACATAATTCTTTTTATTAAGACAGTGGAAAATGTGCTCATAACATAATTTTCAACAAGTGCCACTTAGGTTAACATTGATTTCTATAGAAATCGATTCTATAGTATATTAACTTTTCTCTTCAAAGTGTGCGAAACGTTGAAGAGTTATTTCTAAAATTTATTTCAAAATGAATCATTATTACAACATTGTGTGTGTCCTGAGAGGCACTTCTTATTCTGTCTGATTCAAATTCCTAGTCCAGAGTTCATTTAAAAATAATAGGAAAACAAATGTCAGGTGTTGGCCTTTTGTTTTATTCATTCACACCTGAAGGGCCCTTTAATAATTAATTTTACAGATGTACCTGAAAGCTAATAACACCATTGTGACGAGTAGGTTCATGAAAAATGAATTCCTACAAGGATAGGATCATCGAAACATCTTTAACAAACAAAAAATGGTCAATACAGTATCTATTTGTTTAATTATTCCGGTGGAGTTCATCTGCAAAGTGGACATCGAACAAAATAATATGTAACAGACTTAGCAGAAGAAAACATAGAAAACGTTCAACTTATGGTGTATATCATTTTTGGCAAAATCTAGAGCTGTAAAGAAACAGTGGAATCTGTAAATGTGCTCATTCAACGTGTTTCACTGTAAATAACCGAGTTTCTTTTTATAATCACAATGTATAATAGAATGTACATGTAATGCATGTTAGATCACAGCCAAGATATTTTCATTCTCTGCATAATTAATTTATTATTAAATTGCACTTCAAGTTGTTCACTTCTGTTGCTCTTTAATTAAATGAGGTTGTATCAAGCCAAACGGGTCCAATTGAATGAGAATTATGTTCCACTCTTGAGCTATTTTCATCTTCACTATAATTTGTCTGATGAATTAAAATATCAGCAATACGTCCATCTTAACTGGTTCACTCTCCTCTACTTTAGTTTCACATTTCTATATTTGGATTTCAATTCTAACATAAACTTATAAAACTTCTTAGCATTTTTATAAACTTGTTCCTTTCTAAGTGGAGATGAAGAGTAAGGACCGGAAACCATTCCCGGATGGATGAGAAAGACGTTATCCAAAACAAAAAAATCATAACCAGCCATTTGCGTTTCATAAACCTGTTTTTCAAGTTAATAAAAAGGTAAACAATTAAAACGATTTCATAAGCAAATATGAAAATAAAACTCAATTTAACAACCTGCGTATTTCTAGTATATCCGTAGCCGACAAATCTTTCGTCGTGTGGTGGAACATCGTCTTTGGACACATAAAATGGTTCGTAATTGAATCCAAAATGCGGAAGCTGATATCCGATGGTGACAATATCATTTCTATGGCGAGGCAAAGCCTCCCAGGCACTCACATTGGTGGCTGCTTGGTTCGGTTTGTACGCAACAAGACGATAGGAACGGGCTGTTTTGTTAGCCACCATGTCCAGAAGCTTAGACTTACTTCTCGGCAAGGTGCTGTTCTTCTCAATCTCATAAGTGGGAATGACGAAAACGCATAAGTCACACGTTTTGGCTCGTGTGGTGTTGACAAACTTACTCAAAGCTCGACTCATTCCTGGACTAGGTATGATGTCCGCGTCGGTCAACACCACGTATTCCGAGATGCAACTCTTGCGTGCCACGTTACGCATCAGGTTCTGTGGATAAGATAGAAGTTGCCTCCAAGACATCATAGACAACGGCCTTTTTTCCAACAGCCACTCCAAAACCTCCTTCGGTTTCGTACAGTCCAAAGAGTCGATGGAAACGGAACATAGATTGGAGACCTCTTCGGGAGGATGGTCTATGGGACACACCCAGTGGATGGACACATTTTGCATCACATCTTGAAAACACCTCCTAAGATATTGCAGGTAGATGACGGCGATCTGATGATCAAAGCTTGGGGTGAATATGGCTACGGACATTAAACCATTCCAAGGGATGCCGGAATCAATGACATGATGAAAGCTTTCGATGGACGCTTGTGTTGCGAGACAGACAACTCCCGACGTGTCATTGAATGCTGACTGTGATGGCCATTCGCCACCCACGAAAGCCGAGTCTTTGATTATGTACTCGCGGGAATTGTCGTAATGTATCCGCGAAGTCGTATATTCCAAATCGTCGAAATAAGTCCCGGATTGATTTGTGAGAATGAGCAACTGGAGCACAATCACTATACACAACACAAATGTTGCTACCAAAATGGAAGCACGGTACAAAATTCTTACCAGCCTCTAGAGGGATTTCAAAAAGAATAAAAATAAAACAGGTGTCAATTACAATGGAATTAACACGAAAAATCAAATAACCCGAAATATATTTTACGTTCGGTTCTTTAGTATAGGTTTTTTCCATATATTTAAATTCGTCCATGACGAAAAGAATAACTCGAAATAATGTTCCCTTTTCAAACATGAAGACACTTAAATAAGTGTTCGGACTTCTTGAATTTGCTCTCTTTATGGACTTAATAACTCAATAAATAATACAGTGCAATTAATAATTACTAATTTTTTATATAAAAGTAGATGAAATCAAAATGTTAATGTAAATATTAAAAAATATCTCCATCGTTTTTCTTTAAATAACTTTGCTTAATTGTTTTTTCTTTTAAGAGAAAAAATATGCTGGTCCATTCCCTTTCGTGTTAATCGGTTCCATTGTACGTTATTACTAAATGTTCAATCATAGTGTTTCTTACCCAGAAATGAGCGGCGGATAAAACGAACATCTTGCAAGCCTTTCTCATTTTGTCTAACTGTCCGTGAACCGTCGTTAAACACAAACGATCCAAACAATAAACATCACAACATTATCAAATTATTAAATAACATTTATATAATATACTATACTATCGAACGTTGTTTATCACTGTCTAAACAAACTTATCTTTTGGGGAAAGAACATTTAAATTAAAAACCTAAAGTTAATGAAATGATAATACGAGGAATATTTTAGACATACGTTATCACCATAAATAAGATAGAGCTTAAGAGTAGTTCTTTGAACAAAAAATAAGTTAAACTTTCATCATAAGTTAAGTTAAGAAATGTAACCTATTTTGCATCGAATAAAACAGACCTAATGACTAATTAACGTTTGTTCTTTTTACAAAATTTTATTTCACGGTCATTAGAAGTAATGACGACGTCAACAGATTTAATTTCATTTCTCAACCTATGAATATCCAACTTATGTCCGAGTGATGCAACGCATTTTTGATTGCGCATATTGCTAACTAACATCCACTTCCAATCTAGAATGTTTGTATGCCAACAACACACAAACATATAATGTAACTGTAAACAAAAAGAAGAAACCTTCACGATCACTCAATAAAAACCGAAACCTAAATAAAAAAAAGAAGCAACATGCCAATTATTTAAAGCATATTAAAAGCCACTTAATAAAAAGTTAATAGAAAAATAAAATACACGCAAAGCGAAAGTAACACGGGGATAGATTCAAAAAAATAAATAACTGGATTCAACACATGCCAAACATTTTCTTTTAATTATATAATTACTATATTTAAGTAAAAGACTAGAAAAATTTTTTGCGTTAAACATAAAACCTAATTATGGCCTCTACAGTACTACTGCTGCTATCAGAACGAGTGCCGAAGTTGGTCACTGTTTCGGCTTTTTGTTATCTAGGCCCACGCTGCCGTACCCGTGCCGAGCCAAAACCTCGCGCTCGAATCGCTTGAATAGTCTCGAGTTGGCGCGATTTTGCTTTTCTCGCCACGAGTTCTTCGTTTTCTTCCGTTTCAGTCCACGATGGACGGCAAAAGCGTAGTTTAAAACCACGAATTTGAAGTTTGCAACAAACATTTCGTACACCTTGAAACAACGGACAAAAAATATCGTTTGGCTTAAGATGGAAATTGAATAAAAATTAGAACCTCTTTTTAAGGTTTTTACCTGAGTATTCCTAGTAAAACCGTAGCCGACGAACCTCTCATCGTGAGGAGGAACGTCGTCTCGAGACACGTAAAACGGCTCGTAGAATAGTTCGAAATTGGACACGGGATATGCGACGCTGATTCCTTCGCCCTCTGGTAATTTTTCCCAGACGGAAGCATTGGTGGCAAACTGATTGTTGATAAATACGATTTTATGAAACGGCTGCGCTTTTTTAAGACGTACCAATTGCAACAGTTCAGATTTATTGGCGGGAATGGATGCCGTCCCGTCCACTTCGTAAGTGGGCACCACGAAAGCGCAATGCTCACAGGCTGGATATCTCAGAAACTGGTGCAGAGACTCAGAGAGTCCGAGGCGCGGGACCACGTCCACATCTGTCAGATACACGTAAGGAGCAAGACAACTCTTGCGCGCCACGTTACGCAAGTGGTTTTGCGGGTAAAGTAACAAATTTCTCCAATGTTGCATTACTTTTGGCCGAAGATTTAATAACTTCTTCAAAGTCACGGCCTCCGGTAATGCACAGGACAAGTTTATAAACTTCAAGGATGGAAGAGTGGCCGGCAAATGTTGAACGGGGTAGACAAAATGAAAACTGACATACGCTCGAACACTGGGAAAACAGCGGCGTAGATAATCGACAAAATGGACCGCGATATCGTAGTCCTCTCCCGGTACAAAGACGGCCACCGAAACGGATCCCTGCCAATGGCGACTCACTTCTGCAATCCAGTCCATTCGATCGACGGACGTCTGCGTGGCCAGACAGACCGACCGATGGGTACTCGCGTAAGACCACCGGTCGGCAACTTGCACGAAATCGTGGATACGATACTTTCTTGAATTATCGAAACGACCGGTCATGTTAATAAAATGCAAGGCATTAGGTCTTTCTTCTTTTGTGTCGTTGGACGACAAAACACAGTTTGGAGAATCGGACGGACACTCTGAAAACCACGAATCGAGAAGTGAGTCGTTTAAGCGAGTGACACTGGCGGCATTGCGGTCAGCGTCCATTAAGTAGCTCAGTTTTAAACTGATGAAGACGTTTAATACAGTTAGAGTGACCACGGCAAAAACTAACACTGTCCATAGGGATGGTGAACACGTCTTCTGTAAAAAAACAAAAACATGCAAATTCTTGATGTCCGTAAGTAGATTGCCAACACACACAATATTATTAATTGTTTGAGAATATATTTGTAAAAAAATGAACATAGCCAAAACGAACAACGGACAAAATTAGCTTACCTGTTTACGAAAGGTAAATATCGAGAAAAAACGACGAGCTCTTTGATTGAGAGAATAGAGCCTCGAAGTCCTTCCTTGCGAAACCATGAAGACAGACAAAACCTCGAGTGTTCCTCTTCTCTTTCGGATCGATACAAACTCAAGATGGCTGCAAATAGGTGCAATTTTCGATGTAAGAAGACATGTTTGCATTTCAATATAATAAACAGTAATAAGAAGAAACTAAATGTATATATTTCACTAACCAAAGTGTAATCCATTTGTGTTGTGGTGTAGCATTTAGAATTTGTCATCTAATGAAAACGCTGCTTTCAATATGAGTGAATGGACGATCTCATTGATGGAAGAAGAACTGGAGCAAATCTGCTGCTGCTGTGGTTGCAAACGTTGAATACAAAATTACAAACAGCAGCTCCCGTGGTCACCGAATAGAATGTAGGCGAATGAGAGACAATTATTGATCGATTCAAACATCAGGCAATTATTAACGGTGTTTTGCGAGGAGATGCAGCACACACAATGTCAGGATCTCAACTTGAATCACGCAATATAAATGTTATATTTGCCTTATACTTTCTACTAGAATTAAACATAAATCGCAAGATAAAAACGTGCAACCCGCGATATAATCAATTAATAAAACATCATTTATCAAGAAATCAATCGATTACCTCCAACGTGGTCTAAACTTAAAAGGCTCATTTTTGTGACTATTATAAGTTTATAACTATTAAAAAGTTGAAATTAAAAAATGATGAAAATTACTAGAATATAATTTAATGAATTTATCATAAATAAAGAGACTTTTGTAGCAAAAGCAAGAAAGTAGATTTGTGTTGTAAAATTAGTTTCTGTCAAATAGTAACTTTCAGAAACCGTAAATCTCCATGACCATCGCATGTTTCTAATAACGTTTGCAATCGAATCACAACATTATAAACGAAAAAACAACTGCAGAAAATTAGACAAGTAATTTATATTAAAGATAACAAATAGGTGAAAAGAAATCGTCACATTCTTCAGTCAATGACACACAAATGTATTATCACATAAAAAATACACAATATCTTAAATATAATAACAGCTAATAATCTCTACAGTTAAAGATGAAACATTTCTATGTAAATTAATAAAATATTAAAGAGTAGAAAAAAAATCATGTATGAATCTTGATATTTAAGCTGGACAATACGTTATACATAATAATAATAATTCAAGTGTATTTCAAAGTTATATTTGCCAAAAAATAATAATAAATGCTTAATTGGCAATAATCTAATTACAAAAAAAGTCACAATGAGCAAAAATCATCAAAATGTCACTTCGCTGTTCATTTTGCGCTCTCATTAAGTGATATTTTTGGTTCGTTTAAAAAAGGGTCTTTTTTTCTACTTTATAAAATGAAGCCTTTTATATTTTTTACCGTCCCATAATAGATTTTTTTATATGGTAATACGTGAAAGTGTGTCCAAAATGTTTTATCGTGGGTGGACACCAACCTCTCTTTGTCTCTTTTCCCCTGTTTTATCCCGATTTTATGTAAATGTTAGGGGGGTGGGGGCAATAATTGCAGAAGAAGAGGATAATGATGATGAGGTGTGGTTTGCAATTTAAAATGATTGCAATCCCCTCTTTTTATAGTATTACTTTATGATGAAATACTTCATGGTGGTTGTTGTTTTTCTTGTTCTAAATTCTAAATGATTTTTATATTAAGGTAAAGACGGGTGGGCCAAATGGAATAGATGCTTATATAAATTGCACCTGCCCTCAATTGGCCCCTCAAATCCTCTTAGAATATAATTCACTTTTAGAAGACGTGCAATGAATATTTTTTTATAGTAGTTTATTTTTCAATGCTTTCGTAAGAGCACGAATGAGATAAATGAATCACTTTCATTTTGATTAATTAATTATATCACGAAAAGTGGACCCACTTGTTCGGTATCATTTATTAAGCTTACATAATTAAAATGTTTGTGTTCAGGTGGTTTCAAGTGCCGGCTTTAGGGCAATGGCACTAGCCCTGGTCATCACTTTTGAGTGGCATCAAAAATTTGATGAAACTTTCATTAATTTTATGAAAAATATTTATCATCATTCCAGTAACTGTTGTGAAATCAGAAAGACATTTTTCAAAATTAAAGTTATTCAAAAGTTATCTGAGATCAGTAATACCCGGAATCAGACTATAGGAAATGAAATTTGTAAATGCTTTTAATAAAAACACTTTCCTAAGTGAATTTGCTCCTTACAAAGCTAAAAAAAAAATTGAAGATTCATTTAAGACGTTGTGGCACTGGCAAGCTTGTGAAAAACAACAACAGATGTCGTTTAAATAGCTAGCTCCATGTAAACCTATGGCCATAAAATAAAAGTTGCACAGAAGATACAACTTTATGTTAATTATGACATTGGCCACTGTTTTCAGCACTTGTTCAATTAAACATAATTATAGAAGAATCAATTAATTGTGTGGTTGCATGTTTATATTGAACTAAATTAGTTATTGTAATTTGAATTTTGTGTGTTTCACGTCCTATGGCCGTTTACATGTATCAGTGAAATACATGTCATAACTACATGAATCAGACAAAATCTACATAATATACAATAAATTGAATTACTGTTTCACATAGCTAGGTTAATAGGGAATTGTGTGGTTAGTTTTGTTTTTGTTAACTTTAGCACTGAATTCATTTTAAAATTATTTACACAAATGACACATTTGTACTTATTTTTCTATTCTTGTTGGTATCTGACAACAGTGCCTGAATGTGTGACGTCATTTAGCACCAGATTTGAATGTGTACTAACGTGAAAAAATGAACATAAACTTATTTAAAATGCAATTTCAAGTGACATACAAAATGTGATAATTTCAAATTGGCATAAAACGTAATAGATTTCATATCAACTGAAATAAATGTTTCCCCACCGAAACTTTTCTCCACCAAAACTCCCCACAATGAACAACACAAGGCAGTGATTCAATAATATACAAACAAATGGTATAATTATTTACAAGGCGTATGATTATTTGCATAACTCCTGGCCATCTTGGCCAGCAGGAAACCGGTTACACACTTCAATAAAACAATAAAAATACACACGCGACTTCCACGTGTGCTGGAGGCCGACCTGGCCTGCAACAGTTTGTGTTGTTCTCCAGAAAACTAGTCCACTGCAAACTGCATGGATTAATGGCTATTCTGACCATTAATTTCCCCAGGTGGCTTTTCCTGAGGACAGTGGCAAGACTGACCTCTCACCCATAGAACTCTGGTGTACAGCCTGCTAGACACAATATGGCATCTGCCTGGCTGTCTCTTGTAAAAATAGGCAGCCAGGGGGATACCATGTTGTGCTCAGTAGGCTGCTCACCATAACGTTCTATGGGTAAGTGATCAGAGTGCAGTCTGGCAGACAGTCATGAGTAAATGTATGTTGGAGGAAGCAGGCCAGGCTGTAACACAAGTCAAAATGATGAAATGGTAATATTAATAAGTGTTAAATATATCTGTATCACAACTGCATCCGTTCAGACACCAAGGGAGGGACCTCATTTTGTCAAAATAGATAAACAAAAGAAATTGCTTTGAGAGAACTAAGTAGTGAATGATGTTTGAAACTCACCAAATAATGAATAATAGTTACTGACATATATGGACCGCATTTATGCCCATAATGTTTTCCTACAAGGTGATTTCGAACGTGGTTAGAGATTTTATTATAGAAATATGTTTTCATAATTATATCTTCATGGTCCTTTATGGTTTGTTGCGGTTACATTCACCTTCATAACTGTCAGCCTCTCGAATGGGCATGTGTCGACACTTGCGTGGGTCTGCTATTTCCGGCAAAAGACACTCCATATAGAATTGCCTCAGTTTTGGAACCATTACTGTCATCCAGAAGTGGGCATTTTTTTCTGTAACTTGACACCACACACTGTTGTTGTCATGATCTTTTTTAGTATATAAACAAACAAACAAACTGAACAAACAAACAAACTGAAGAAACAGCACGACTATTTTTATCAAGTGCAAGGGCAACTGCCCTTGCACTTGATAAAAATAGTCGTGCTGTTTCTTCAGTTGTATTACTCCATGTTTATCTTTCTTCAAACAAAAACCACGAATCTTTTTTGTAACTGCCTCTTTCACTGTAAGATCTCTTGCACTGTAGAGGCACTTCACCTCTAATATGCTATCTTCCCCAATTAATCCATCAGGAGAAGCAGCTAAATATGGATGATCCATGTCAGCAAACATTCCACACTGCATAACTTGCTTCTTCATAATTTGTTCGAAAGCTTTGACAGCTATTTCTTCTGTATTGTGTCCATATACCATTGATTCTTTGTTGTTGATGTTTGGAGGGTAAAGTATGCTTGATACCTTTGACCGGCAACTTTTTCGCAACATGTCATGAATAATAATAGAACGTTTAAAATTTGAAGCTGTCAGCCGTTGCATTCGTGCATGTTTCCACTCATCATTTGATGCCTGTCCTCTAGTTCTCACCTCCAAATTGTCTCGTTTTGTAAGTGATGGTATCTGCAGGGTTTTCAAAATTTCTGCTTTTTGTTTTGCCATGTCTTCATCAGTTATGTCAGGTTTTTGGCAACTGGGCTCATAGTCCTTTGCACCACCCTTGTTATTGTTTTCTCTTTGTGTCTTGCCTGCTGATGTTTTTGTTGATGGGAGTAGCCATTTGCATACTCTTGAATGTAGCTCACGTACTTCACGTTTTCTGTATGACACCAAAGCAGGAGGAGGTGGTTGAGAGATACACTGTCTGATGAAGGGTTCCTGCCATCCAGCACCTTGAAGTTTATTGCAGGCTGCGGCCATCACCCTTATGGCATAGGATGTTCCAAGGCAGTAGTCGACACGCTTACCCCCAATCATTTTACATATTAATCCCATAAATTGTTCAGCAACATTTGTCGCGCGTTTTTCTACCAAACTGTCAGCATGTTTTTCTAAGCGTCCATTTGCAGCCATGACTGCTGCATACACAGCACCTTTTTCAAACTCTGGTGTCAACACAGATTCATATTTTTGCAAAAATATGATCTGCAATTACCATGATCACCAAAAATGTGTCTTGGGGCATTCCGCAGGTCATGTTTGAGGTCTATAATTCGCTGTATGACAGTCAGGTCTTTTTGGTTGACGTTGTACTCAACATTTTTCCTAGCAGCAATACCTAGTCTTTTTGATCTTGATTTCAGGACCTTTCTATGTTCACGATTTAATTGTGTATTTCCACAAATGTTTTTAATATTGTTGTTATAAACCCTCAAAAGGTGATTTGTACATTCGATCTTATATACAGGGTATGGTCTACTTTCAAGAATATTGTTGAATGTACTTGAATCTCCATCAAAAATAATATAGCAATACTCTAGGTTGTATTTCTCTACACTATGCTGGAAACATTCCACAAAGATGTCTTTTTTCCATAGCTGACGAACTGCCACTGAAGGTTTTGTTGCAGTTGTGTTTCTGAGGTTCTGTGTCTGTGTTGTATGCACGAGCACATATGATGCAGTACTTGTTTCTTATCCCAATGTCAAGAAGGCCTCCAGTTTCAGCATCAAAAACAGCTGCCATTCCCGACAATGCAATGAAACTGACCAAATGATCATTTTGTCCAAGAACCGTCAATTACCACTAGGATGTAAGGAATCCCATTGGTTACATGTCTTGCTTTTTTGGCAGCAATACTTGCAACTTTCTTCATCTCAGCATCCAAATATGTTTTCATGAGTTTGTTGAATGTTTCTGCCTCACGTGCAAATGTTTTTGGGTGCACTGAAGGTAGACCCATGACAGCTGTAATTTTGTTTAGCTGAGACTGACCAATACCAATACTTATACTGCCCAGGACAGCAGCAGCATTGATTTTAAATTTGTTGGCATCTGACTCTGTATTTAGTGTCAGCGTGATGTTGTATGCCTGACACTGGACGTTGAGGAAACTGACAAATCCAGATTCATTTAAGTTCGACAAAGATGATTCCGTACATCGCTTCCTGTGCTTTGCAACGCGCTTCAAGAATGTATTCAACTGCTTCAAATTGATAATTCGTGACCCTATTGGTACTTTGTCATCAACTTTTATATGTTCAAAGTGATGTTGTTGGCTGGTAGATGGTTGACTGGTGAAAGAATGACTATCAAATTTGTGACAAGTAGGTAACTGACTGGTGGATAGTTGATTTTGATGTTGTTGACATGTATGTAGCTGGCTAGTGGAAGAATGTTTATGACATTGTTGACAAGCAGGTAGTTGACTTGTTGATGGTTCACTAGATTGCATTCTGTGTGCATCACTAGCATAGTGATTAGCAACCTCTAGTACAGGAATAAAACTACGCCCCACCCACCCCAAAGGGTATAATGGCACTTTCTTTCACCTACATTTCTCGCGCTCAGCACCAAGGTGCAGGACAGCTCGTCAGCCTGGACCGGCCCAGTTGCGGACCCCTAAGAAGAACATGTCTGTGGGAAAAAGCCTCGCTCAAAAAACCCACTTATTGTTCCTCTTGCATTTCGCATCCTATAGATTTATCTTATCCTTTCATTACAGAACTTGCTAAAATCACTGAGCAAGTTTTTACTCATGAGTTCTCGTCCATCACAGGGCCACGACAGGTGTTGCCCTCTCACAGCCCTACAAAGGCTTTCTCTTGCCTCTACAATATGATCCAGAGTACATCTCCATACAAGGTGATCAGTTGTGTCCTCCTCCATTCCACAGGGACACAGGCCGTTATTTTCATCACTACTGCTATTTAGGTTAAATCGGACCCTATATCGCAGAAAATCCCCATGGCCTGTTATGATCTGGGTTATTTTCCCCGATACAAGGCGCCCCATGGGGTCTACCTCTGGTAACCATTTATACGTTTCTCTGCCTTTATTGGTTGAGTCCCAATCTTGCTGCCAAGAGGCAATTTCTTGCTGCCTCATTTGTTAATTAACCCATGCCATAGGGGCTCCTAATCGAACAATTGTTTTATTATAAGTAGCTAACTTTGCAATACCATCTACCTTCTCATTCCAATAATACCCTGCATGCGCCTTAATCCATGTTAGGCTTACCTCACCCCCTCTTCCCAGAATTTCTCCAGTTGCTACAGCCCCTAAGGCGGATCTAGAATCCGATGCAATTACTATCCTTTTGCCTTGGACCTCTCTTAATAATATAAATGTTGTGACCATGTACAGCGCCATCAACTCAGCTTGAAAGACCGTGTACTCGTCAGGGAGGCGGGCTTTCCATTCCCTTACCTTGATATCTTCTTCAATCAATATTAATGCCGAGCCTACTCTACCATATCTCTACCTCTAGTACAGTCCACATGTTCATGTTGCAAGTATTACATGTCATATTTGGTTTATTTAGTTCAGGGTGTGTACTTTGTTTCATAGAGAGTTGGTCCTCTGACACTGTTTCCTCAGATGATTCTTGCAATTGCTTCTTGATGCCCCGCGTATTTAAAAATGTACTGGCATTTTTTATTATGTTTTTGCATACATTTCATTACATTGTTCGTTTATACTCACTCGATTTTCGCTTTCCATGCTAACTTGATTTGTTTTCCTTTTTTTGTTCTGCTACATGGTCTTGCTTTTGGTTTACCCATTTTTGTTTTGGAAATGGACGTCCAACAGAAAACAAGCCCACTATTGTTTACACTTTGTGACAACTGTTAGGTTGCTTACAAGGTATAAATGGACAACAACAAGCAAATGCACACAACTAAATTGAAATGTGTCTTTTACTAATGTCATTCAGGAACTATTCAACATTCTTCATATCGTTCTCACATTCAGTTGGTGGTTTTAGTTGATATGCTTATTTAGATTAGCTAAACCTTTATTCAGTACAATTCAATAAAATATGCTTTATCACGGTCCTGAACCTGTAAACTCTAATAGGTGATTTCACACCTTATTGTTTATTTATTTCAGAAATTCAGATGTTTTATAAAACAAATTATTCTAATAATATAGTATTTGTACTGCACAAATTACATTGCCTAAAACAAGAAATGTTTTCTGCAGAAATATATAAAAGCATCAGTAAAATAAACACTGAATGTTTATTTTGAAACCAAAATATGAAACAAATACAATCACTTCATAATTAAATAAAGGTTCAATTATTTTCCCCCTCTTTCTATTTAACCTTGGTATGACCTATCTAGGGAATACCTTGGTGATCCCCTACATGTAGGGAATTTTCTTCTGCTAGGTTTATTTAAAATTATTTTTTGGCGCCATCTGCTGGTTTTTTTCTTTAAGTTTACCAGTGCCACAGCCTCTTAAAGTGTGACGATGCTGGCCCTCTTGATCCGCCCGTTAGGGGTGGATCGAGCTGCGAGCCAGCGGAATCTTCCTCGTACATGGCGTGACGATACCGGTGGCACTACTATCATCCTTTTTCGGTTTCTTGGAGGCTCCAAGCAGAGGGACTCAGACAGTGTCCGAGCACCTCTGTCGGTAGTCCCTGGATTTATTGGGATTAGGAACTCCTAGTGTACACACAACACACAAGTTTAAATAAAATAAAATTTATCTCTTTACTCTTTATATTTTACATTGTTCTGTTTACACTGTTTTACATTATTTGAAACTCTTTAGTCAGGACTGTTTCAATCTGAACACTCTTGAAATCTCTGACTAACTTTTCTTCAATTCTCTATCTCGAACTGTCCTCACACATAGGCCACACGGCACTCTTGTTCGGTCTCCTTGGAGGGGCGACTGTCACCTCAGGGCTCAATGATTGACCAACTGGGCCAATCATTGCCCTGGGCTGGGGATACTACCTTAAAAGGAAAGGCATTTCTGCGACTATTCCCAATTCTCACGGTCTGACCTGGTTCCACGAATTCACACAGAATTCGGGCCACTCAAGTCTGAACATCTGTGCACCAAGGGGTGCCATACTGTCAGAAAGGAATTTTGACAGGGTGTTTCACAACTCGGTGAATACAGAGTGTCACAAAAGTATCAATCTTCTCTAACAATCATCACTGGTACATAACAACAGTAGTCTGTTTGCAAGGAGCAGTTGCCCTATTCTTGTCCTGGGCATCAAATAGTGTAAAGGCAGCAAATAGGATAAAGTCGGCCCTGCAATGTTTACGAGTGCGACGCCTGAGGGTTTGGTCAACACTCGAACAAGACTTACAACAAGAATTTTCGAACAAGAAGACTTAAAACTATCGAGGAACACTATATATGTGATTTTGGTAACCTCGTTAATACTAATTCAAATTCAATTCACTACCACGCTTATAATTTTATAACCAATAATTATTCTATGTTATTCTATCAAAAGTTTGATTTTGAAACCGAAATAATTTTAAAGAGTTAGAAATAAAGGCTTAATCAGAGAATGTGTTGTGTTAGTGATTTGTAGCATAAAAATTTTGCTCAGTGTTTTCAGCTATTTTCCTAATTTAATCATTCCATTCAAGTTTAATCTTAAGTTTTTTAAATAGAACTAAGTGTGCTAAATACGTTTGCTCACTTCTAACATCCAAGTTAAATTTTCACTGTTCCTGATAGTAACAAAGCCTGCTGAACACGTTTCTGGAATCGGATTTCAATTTGGATAAGTAGTTTTTATCATATAACCTTTTTAATTAGATTCTGTCTTTTTTATTTTTTGTAAAAGGTGCCATTTTTCCCGTTTTTTGTTTGTTTCACAAATATTTCTTTAGTTTTGATTGAATCTGATAGAACTTTGGCTGCTGAAGACGCTGGTGAAATCAGAATTGGAATCAGTTTAGTACTTTTTGAGTTATTACTGTTTTTTTTTTTTCTCAAAAAACGATCTTTTCCTTTTTTTTCTGTTTTGGTTCTTTTACAGGCTTAATTTTTGGGCTCATTTAGTTTTTGTTTTTAGTAATGGGTTTTGTTTGTAAGGATCAGCTAAGGCAGGAAGTGGCAAGGCTTCAGGCAGAGGTGTCTTTGCTGAGGGGAAATGTTAGCTGTATTTAATGCTGGCCCTTTCCATAGTAAAGAGCCTGTGTCTGCTGCCACACCAGTTAGGTTAACACCAGTTAGGTCTGCACCAGGATTGGATCTGCGCTAGGATGGGAGATTGTGGTTTAGGGGCTAAGCTAGTTGGGGCCCTTTTAGTGTCACCCAGGACTCCTATATGTAATAGATTCGATGCATTGGGGAAGGTCTCTAGGGCCCAAAGGAAATCTGTAGGATGTGTAGGTGGGGGTAAGGGGGCTAGGGTGTCCTGTATGCCAATTAGCGTGAAATTTAATTGTGAAGATGGGGAGACAAATAGGAAAACAGTTAAGACTAGATCTGTTGTCATTGTTGGTGACAGTAATGTGAGGTGTATCGATAGGTGGGCTGTCCCCAAAGGAAATGCCAGGGAGAAAGTTAGTGTGGCATGCTTACCGGGGGCTAAAATTGAGGATGTTGAGCAGTGTATAAATCGGATGGTACATGGTGAAACTGCAGATGAGGTGCTAGTGGTGTTGCATGTAGGTGCTAATGATCCATGTAGACAGAGTGGTTCAGAAATTTTAGATAAGTTAGTTAGCTTAGCTCAGCATACAGTTAGCTCTATTGTGGGGGTTAAGGTGTGTGTTAGTGCAATCTCAGAGAGGGTGGATAGAGGCAACTTAGTCTTCCGCAGGGCCTGGTTGGTTAATGACCATTCTTCCCGTTAATCAAATTAAGAAACAGTCGAACAATGGACTAATTTGATTTAATAATTCTTTAAAAAACGTAGGCTGCGCTCCCAACCACCCTGCAAAAAGCTTAATTTAACTAAACCTAACCTTCCGACTGTTCCTACTATTTTTCCGACTATTCCTACTGTTGTTTCGACCGTTCTGCTGTGCCCATTGATCTCTATGAAGGTTTACTGGTGCAAGTATGTAGTTTTTAAAAGTAAATATTCAATGAAAGTCGATTTATTTTCGAAATTAACTGAATAAATTAAGCGAGCGATTCGAAATCACTCGCTTAATTTATTAAATTATTTTTGAAAATACATAACTTTCATTTCATTTTTACGCCCCCAAACCTCACGCGCCTTCCCCCCCCCCCCCCGCAGTTGCGGGTCTTGCGGTAAGTTGCATGCAGATGCAATTAAAAGGCATCGTTACTTATTTACGTTTAATAACAGCATAAATGACGTCAAAATGACGTCACACCAAGTAATCAATTGAGTTCTACAGTGTCAGATGTTATCGTGTCAAGCGTGTGTGGCGCGTGGTGCATCTTGCTGGGCGTTTGTCGTCGAGCACTTTCCCAAATTAGTTGGTGCAGTCTGGCTAGGCCGTTTATTTGGCCTAGAGCGATTTGGTTTGTCATAAGATTGGTAATCGCCTGGTCCTGGAGAGATTACCTCGTCACAGTTGTGTTGATGAGGAACAGAGCAGTTGCCGCTCGGCAGAACCCTCGCTGGCAATTCGTCATAATTCTGGTGCACGTGCAGATGTTCTGTACACTCATTATTTCTATAACGCAGACCCTCGGCACGTTTTCGATACATTGGCTCACCAGCTCACAGAGAAAAGGGCTGGTCGCGTTCTTCAGATCGATGACGGTGATCTGGTGTGTGTTGTCTGTAGTGTCGATCGTAGCATGAGTCGTACTGCTCTTGGTAACCGCCATAGAGAGGCAAAAAGTGGTCCGAGTCGCTACAATGTTGGTTGGTTCATGATCGTTGGGGTGTTGTGGTATGTGTGTTTCGGTCGGCCAGGGTATTCATGAGGCAGGACATTTGTGTTGCTAGCGTGTCCACTCGCAGCCAGGCATCGTCGAGGCTGCGGCCGATTGGTTGTGGCGGTGGTGTCACATCAGCAGTGACGGGATTGCCCTGGGGGGAGTCCCAGTGATCAGTCAGGCCGTCAGAGGGTCTGTGTGCGGCAGCCATGATTAGTGATGTGGCATGTATGGTGTAGGTGCTGTATGTCTGTGTTGTTGAGTGAGTCCTTCATAGTTCTGATGGGTGCACGCCGCCCCGAGAGTTCAGAAGAGTCCTTTGAGCAGCCCAAGTTAATCGTGGGTGGGCGTCCATTATGTGGTAACTCGTTCACACGTAGTAGTCGGTAGTGTAGTCAGTAGTATCGGTGTAAGTTGGTGTGTATAGGTTCAATCAGATGATTTCGCTGTGAATCGCGATCTTTTGTCGGTAATCGACACCCTCGTACTCTTATACACTATTACACTGAGTAACGATGGTTTACCTACGTTTAATAAATATGGTGGCATTGTTCAGGTCGTTGTGTTGGTGGCGGTGTTGTCCCTCAGTTGGATGTGATGGTCCCAACTGGTATAGTGTTGTAAATTCTTTATTGAGTTTATCTTTGTACTTGACTCAGAGAAAATCTCCCTTAACACGTGGTATATGGTGACCACGTGGAGAATATGAGAGTTCTAAGAGTCGTCAATAAGAACAGTAAATGCACAATGCAAACTTCAAGCGTGGTACACCACTCAATCAAAGATTGCACTGCAGAAATTGAAAAATAAGAAGAGTGAAGCTAGAACGCAGTGCCCGCACACTTAGGTTCACTTTGAAACAAGAAGTAAGAGTGTGTGTGTGTGAAGAACACACAGAGATGAAAGTCCAAGATGGCTGGGCTTTCAGAAAAAGGACAGGCAAAGAAATAAAAAGTCCAAGATGGCTGGGCTTTTACATAAAGATTGATGAAGAAAGCTGAATTGCTCAAAAGTGTAGTAAATTCTGGTGTGGTGACCACACATCCCAGAATTTGATTTATTGAAAAGCAGAGCAATTCAGTGCAGAAAGAAGAAAATGATGATTGTTCAAATAAGCAAAATGCTTGTTGAACAAGAAGGAATGTTCAGATGGTTGAATTGAGGCTCTGGGTGAAAAGACAGAGTCAGTTGCAAGTGAGGAACTATGATGAGTTAAGACAGAATCTGTCGATCTTCCCCTCCTATAGTGAAGAGAAGTTCGTAGGTGGCGCTGATGTGGCCACTTCTGGTTGTAGAGTTATTACTAGGGCTAGGATGTTGATGACATTTCATCTTTTTTCTGAAAGGTCTCATACGATGCTAAATAACACACAAATATGATTCTTTTCATACAGATTCCAAAAATGTAATTTTTATTTTGCATTTTTTTGCATTTTTTGGGTTTTGAGACATTTTTTTGCATTTTTTAGGCATTTTTTCTATTTTTAGGACATTTTTTAAATTTTAGGTTTTATCCTCCTCTCCATTAAATATCAGATATTTCAAAACATTTAGATAGGGTTAAAATGGATGAATAACTCCATTGAACAATATTATAAAACTAGTTTCTTTTAGGTGAAATAGATGGCATTATGGTCACAGTCAAAGTATAAAGAACATCTTCCAAATATGGTAAAAAGGTGTGAGACAGTATTGAACTGATTTTAATTACATTCTTAGCTTTTGGGAACATTTTTATATGCAGTTGCTTGCAATTCTCTTTAACCTTGATAAAATGCCGAAATCAAAACTATCTACAGCAGGACACTTAAGCCTAGTACACACCGGATTCTTTGTTGTGATACATTGTTGCGGGACTGCTCCGATTCAATGTTGCGGGGCAGAATCTCAACTGACGCGATTCAGACCCGCAACATTGTTTCGTGTCCACACCTACACTCATAGTGTTTCTTCCTCCTGCTTGCTTTCACCATGTAAATATCACCAGCAGAAGTGGCCCTTGCAAAATGGGCCTACACGATGATTTATAAAGAGGGGCAAATAAAGCAGAAATGGTGGTGGGCACACAAGCTCTTCTCAGCTGAGAGCACATTCGGTTTAAGCCTTTTGGACAACCTGAAACACAGTTACACAATTTATGCAAAATTAGTTTAACAGTATTTTCAGTGGTCCACATCTTTTTTTAAGTCTGGTACTATAGTCTATAAGTCAAAAAGCTCAGTTTGCTTTTAATTATTAAAGATGTCTTTAATAATTAAAAGCAAACTTAGCCATTTGAGACTGTTTATGTTTCTAAAGACATCCACAACATGAAATGTCCCGCAACAATGTTGAAATGTTTCCCATTTCGATGGGGCTCAAAAAACATGAATCTGAGCTGCTGAGATTCAGCCCCGCAACATTTGAACATTGTTGTGGGACAGAATCGCAACAGACGAGATTCAGCCGCAATTCAGCCCCATAACAATGTATCGCAACAAAGATACCCTTTACGACAACTTGTTTCTGAGTTTGGTGAAAATATATTTTCCACAGATGGAACTATTTTGTTTTGCAAATTGTGTGAAACAAAAGTACCTCAGAATGCACTTAGTTGTTCAGTGCAATTCTGAATAGGTATTGAGTGAATGTAAGGTCATTTTCCCAATTTTTAAGGTCATTTTTTAACTTTTTTAAGGGCATTTTATATGGTCATTTTTTCCAATTTTTAGGTTATCAACATCTGAGCCCTAGTTATTACATTGTTCGAAATGAAGAAATCCGCCAGGTGGCGCTTTGTAGTCACCAGGAGGAGAAACACAATAAGAGACAAAATCCACAGAGAAAAGAGGAATTTTCTCTAAAAAAGAACAAGAAAAGAAAATAAGAAATAAAGTCAATTTCCAATATGGTCGATCACACAATGGAAATCACCAAAGAAACAAGGAAGAAGATGGAATCTACAAAAGAATGATGGATTCCACAGAAAAAAACACAATAGAAAGCAAAAAGTCTGAATCCAAGATGGCGGATTCAGATGAATAAGAAGTGATAAAAACCGAATTTTGAAAGTGAAGTGACACCCAAGTGTGATAACCACACAAGTTGAATGTCACCAGAATAGAAATAAATTCGGCTCGAGGAAAAATAAAATTAAATTCAGAAAAATCTGAATTTAATTCACAAGAAAAAGTGTTCAGAATGTGCCAGACAATGTATAAAAAGTGGATGTCCACAGCTTAAAATCATAGTCCAAGCACACTGATGGATTGAAAAAGAGCAGAAGAGAAGAGAAAACCAAAAAAAGAAAAGAAAATCCCATAGGTGGCGTGCTAATGCTGGGCCTACTGGATGAGAAAAAAGAGAAAAAGAGGAAAGAGCAAAAAGAGAAACTCCACCAGAGGGTGTGCAAATGCAGGCCCACTGGAAGAGAGAAAAAGAGAAGATAACAAAAAGAGAAGAGAAGAATCAACAATGTGCTCACATGGAGCGAAAAACCGCTCTGTTGGCGCCTTTTTGAAGAACTTCTGGTCGATCCAAGATGGCGGCCGGCTTCAATAGTGTCCAATGGAGATAGTTCATGTGATGAAACGCCTTCCAAACCCACAAGGCCCACAAAGCCTTCCAGGCCCACAAAGCCTTCCAGGCCCACAAAGACCACCAAACCCAAAAAGCCCACCAAACCCAAAAAGCCCACCAAACCCACGAAGCCCACCAGGCCCAAGAAGTCCACAAAAAAATATAGGTTTAAAAATAAATAAAAAAAAAATATAAATAATAAAAATAAAATATATAAAAAAAATATTTCTTAAAAGAAATTTCAACGACTGAATACGGCCTTCTTTAACTTTCAGTGACCTCTCAGTTTTAATATCGATTAGTTTTTTTTCTTCAAAAATATCGATTGAATTTAGCGCCAAATTCAAAATTATCTAGAAAAAAAAACATAGCGCAAATTGGTGTATTGGTTTATGAAGAGCTGATTTTCGAACTCTGATTAGTCTGCCTTTCAGAAGAGCAAAATTAAGACAAAACTAGAAAGTGTTTTTGAAAACTAGAATTGTAGCTCAATAGGGTATTTTCATGTTGGCTTTCAAAATAAACTTTTCTTATAAACAAAAATTAAAAAAATATTGTCTGCTTAAAGTTAGAACATTTTCAGACTTAAATAAAAATCATATTTTGAGAGATATCAACATGAAAATACCTTTAAATGATTGAGCTACCTGTCTAGTTTCTAAAAAACGTTCTATTTTCTCTTCGTTTTGCAACTGTAATAGAAAATAATCAAGAGTTCGAGAGGCGTTTATACTATAAAATCACGATAATTGCAATATTAATGAATATTAGGCTGAGTAAAAATAAAAAGAATTAGCTTTATTAGTTTTTTTTCATCAACAAGTGATAAAATCAAATATAAAACAAGAAAGAATGCAAATTCTGCTCAGTAATTCAAACATTGCAATGAATCCAATGATAGGATCTAAGAGATTATCCTCTCTATACATATGTAAAATCATTGCCAAACTCAATCAAAATAGGCTCCTAGAATTAAATTCAATTCATTTGTAATCATTACATGAGCATCAATAACTATAAAAAGAAAAACCTCCTCGAAAGAGAATAGTTTTCAGATTTCTAAAAACAAACAATTTCTTTGTTTAAAAAAATAATTATTTCAAGAGAAAAATGTTTTCATAACAAATACAAGAACTATAGCTGATACAATAGCTGTGGCTGTATTTTTAGCTGGTTTCGAAGCTGAATTTGTGAAACGGCTTGTACCGGCACAGGGACCCTGCTTTTGAACACTTTTAAAGAAATCCCACAAGAAATCTCTTAAGCCATTATTAGGGCACATGTTAACTGCATCAATGAAACATTGCATTGAGTTATCCAGTTGTCTATTTGAAAGTAGAAACAGAAGCAAAAAAAAATTAGTCACTTAAGACGGTTTACGAACAACTGATTTTCAAACTCTTGTCTTTCAAAAATAAAATTAAGAAAAATTAGATAGTGTTTTAGAAACTAGAACGGTAGCTCAACCACCTACGGGAATTTTCATGTGAATATCTTTCAATATTAAGTTTTTATATACTAAAATTAAAAATATATACTGTCTGCTTAAAGTTGCATCATTTTCAAACTCGCATAAAACGCTTATTTTGAAAGATATCAAACATAAAAATAATTTTATGTGATTGATCTACCATTCTATTTTCTAAAACATATTCAAGTTTCTCTTCATTTTGCAGTTGAAAGATAAAATAATTCGAGTTCGCAATTAATCTGAAGTTTACACCAAATAAAGGCGGTAGGACAAAGAAAGATTATTTTTACGAGCATAAATTTCAAATATAGTAATTTATTTACTAATTACCCGCAATAACCGTTGTTGTAGTCAAGGCTAGTTATGAGATTACCCAAAGCATTTTGGCAAAAACCAATTTTAGTTGCAGCTGTTGTCTGAATACAATCTTGGCCACCATTTTGCATTAAACCTATAACAATTAAAACATATTTCCAAGTTTAATAATATAAAAATTCTTTGTTGCATGATGATATGATTAAAGTTGTTTTCGTCACTTTCGAGTGTGTTTCGTCATAAAGGAAATTAAGTTAGAATTTAGAAGGTTACACTTTATGCCATGATCAACAAATCTGCAATTCGTAATTAGCTAGTCATTACTAATTTAATAAAGAATAAAGCCACACCTGCAAGAATACTTTGTCCCATGGAACATAGAAAACGTCCACCGCCATCAACCCAATTCAAAAGATGATTCATGACATAATTTTGTTGATTAGGATATAATTGCATAGATTGCGTCAGTGCAACTGGAAGTTGTGTTCGACAATACTGAAAGAAATCTCCACTACATAGAAGAAAAAATAACGAAAAATATACAATTACATTACTTAAGATGTTTTATAAACAGGGTCCGATTAAGGGAAGAACGGGCCTTTAGCCTTTTTGGTGCATGGGTCCCTTTTCACCGAGTAGGCAATAAAATGCCAATAATTTGAATACCCAATAATGCAAAAGTTGTACATGAGCCACCAAGATTTCCGGGCCCCTAGGCTTCAGCCTACTTAGCCTAAACGATATTCCAGCCCTGTTTATGAATAGCTGATTTTTGAACTCTGGTTATTTTGTATTTCAGGAGCAGCACATGTTTAGAAATTGAATGTGTTTTAAAAACTAGAATTATAAATGATTCACTTAATAGCATTTTCCTGTTAATATCTTTCAAAATAAACTTTTCATAGATATTTTTTCAAAAAATGAACAAGAAATTATGGTAAACGTGATTGAGCTGCTACTCTTCTAGTTTCTAAAAGACTTTCAGGTTTTTCGTAATGTTGCTTCTGGAAGACCAGAATAACTAGAGTTCGAGGAGGAGGCATTTGCAATTTAAAATTACCAATATTTTTCTCAGAAATTTAACACATAAAGGCACATACATACCTGCACATAAATTGAAATTGGACATAATTTCCAAGAGCTACACTCATTGGTATTTGCGCTTGTTGGAAACAATTTGTAAAAATTTGAGATGAATATTGTTGGGTTTGCGGTTGATATCCACCGTATCCAGGTCCAGCACCACCACCATATCCAGTACCAACACCAGCACCACCATATCCAGTACCAGCACTACCATATCCAGTATCACCCGTTCTACCCAATGTTTGTGGAAATTCTACAATTAAATAAACAATTTTTGATCACAAAAAAATTCAGTAAAATTTTATATAAATAGAAAAATGAAATAAATTATTGATAAACTTACGAAATGGCACCAACTGAGCTCCAGCACCCAAAATACAGCATAATAATACCGATAATGCTTTCATGTTGCACTAAATGTAAAATCCCAAAAATTCAAATAGAATTTGGTTTGCACAGTTAGCAACAATTTTTTTTCTGCTTTCTGTACACTTTGAGTTCCAGTTTTTAACTGCTGGCATAAAATAAAAAATGTTGCCTCAAAAAGCATGGAACTTCGAAGTTGGCAATCATACACATTTACGCAATACTATAATAACAAACACACATCCAAAGTGACACACAGGTAAAACTTCCTCCTCCACCTAACATTTGAAAGTAAGTCCTACATATTCTCATATACTAACGCCCAGTTACAGCTACAATCATTTTCCACCTGACTAATTTTATATAGAAATATATAACTATGTTGACGTAATTAAATGTCCATTTAGAAGTAGTAGTAGGTCTAATAAAAGTGAAATGTATTTGTTATAAATAAAGAAAAATATTTTGTTACAAATGGTGTCGAATAAGGTTGAACCGAATGTGATAATGATTATGATAAAGGAGGCAGTGCCATCTGTATATTGGCATAATAAAATTTTAGAAATGTGATAGTGTTTTCTGCAAGATTGGTTTTTTGTCAACACTTTTCATGATAAGATTGTAGGTCACAAGTTATAGCATTCATAGAGTTTCATACAATGCAAGTGTATTATGGTACAATAATGTAATATTTTTTAATTTATTTGTTTAAAAATACTAAAATAGAAATAGAAGTTTATAGTGAACAATTCAGGTTTTGTTTGTATTTTCAAGTTTACTTATTTTTCTAATGATTCGATATTACAGTTACACCCATTTACAAATATTTATATTACGATCTATAATTAGATATTCTACAGAAAATAAGTCAACAAAAGTGCATTTAGATTGAACAGAAATATTCTACTCAGATGTCACTACTAATAATTTTTTTAAAAAAAAATTGGAAACTAGAAAGGGGGAAAAAATAACAAAAATGATAGCTGACTTATGGACCTTTTTGTTTTATCTTCGATACAAACTACAAAGGAAATAAATAATAAAACTACATTTTAATAAATTATTATTAATATAGTCTGATTTTTTATTGATGGTTATTGATTGATAAAATATTTTTATATAAATCACACGGTTTAATCTTATCAAATTGTTAACTGTGTATTTAGTAAAAATGTGATGTAACCACTCGAGAAAAAAATACCCAGTGTGTGAAAGTAGTAACCAACATGCAAATAGTATCAGAAAACTATCTTGTTAAAAACTAGAGAAACAAAAGTAAAGACACATAAAAAGATGGTTGTGTTAAGTTTGTTTGCAGAGCCATAGGCACTGTATTTACTACACGGTGAATGACGAATAGTATCTCGATAATAATTTTCCCAAAGACGTTTCAGATGTTCATTCTTGCAACCGCTAATGGCTTCCAAATTACATTCAAATGAATAATCCAAAGTACTATAGAAAAGGAAGGAAAAAAAATACGAAAATAAAAATTAATTATCTAACCTTGAAACATACCTTAAGATTAATTTAATTGGTTTTCATAAAGAGATGGTGATACACCCTCCCACCCAGAGGGAAAGGAAAGGGATACACTTAAACGTATATGTATAGTTGAATCATCAAAACTACATCATAACATTGAAAGAAATTGTTCACGCCTTCGTCTTAATTTTTTAAAGCATATACTTCTTAGCAAGTAGTCTTTATAGTATAAGTAGTAATGTATGCATACGACATTAGTTTGTGCAATATTAAATGAAAGGAAAGTGAAATAAAAAAATCTTTGAAGGTCTTGGACAATTTTTTTTTACTAACTGTGACCTTCTATAAATAGGCACGCAGCATACATAATATAAAAATTGAATAAGGTCCCCCCTACCTACAAAATATTTTTAGCAGTATTTCAATTGCAGAAAGTATACCTGGAGCTGCGATTCTCAAAGGGTGTGTCGCGGCACACTGGTGTGTCGTGAGTTATATTGAATGTTATATGATTTAATATTTTTAAGTAAATTTGAACTTGACTGGAAAGAGCAAAATAAAGGAAAACGTCCTATAACACTTAAGCACTAAAGTTACTAAACCAATGGTTTCCAAAAGGTAGCCCATGGCACACTAGTTTGCGAGTGAGTTCCGCTTGATGTGCTGAGATTTCTCCAGGCAAAACAAAATACTGTGCAGTGAGTAAAAAAAAGTTTGGGAATCACTGACCTAGAGAAACACTTTTATTGAACAAAGTAATTTTCAAACGCTGGCATGAGTTGAGTCAAGACCTCCTATAGATAAAAGGGAATGTAGAAGGCCTTGATTTTGAGCAAATTCAAATTAGAATAATCTTCAAAAAAAAAATCAATGAATTTCAAACATTTTGAATAGAAACTTGTAAAAAAAAATTGTTAAACGAATTACACTTGCATTATTCGCTACAAGGCTATGGAGCAATTTTATACGAGCTCTTCATCACAATAAAACACTAAATTAAATTTAAAATTATGCAAAATAATATAGTAAATGGTCATTTTTTATGACATAAAACATACAAAAGAAATTTTATGTGATGAATGCAAGATTGTGCAAAATGCAAATTATAATTGTCAAAATAAATATGAAATTTGACATCCATTTAACCATAAAAAATTCAATTGAAATGGAACAAAAACCAACAGGAAATCTATTCTTTTATAAATGAATGTTTGTTATAAATTTAGGAACTGAGGCAACCATGAATGTTACAATTTAGTTGAGTAATGCGCTTGACATAGGCCTATTAAAAAGTTGGAGTGGAACCGAGGACTAAGGTTACAAATATTATTATTGCTAAATGATCTCATCATGGCTGAATGATGAAAAAATGAACAAATATAGCACCAATAAAATAACTGTTACCTGAGGAGGAAAATATATACATATATATACATTCTATTACTTACTAACAAACTGATTCAACAGGTGTCTCCTGTTCAAATTTAATTTGGCTGATGTAAGCACAATATCTTAACGGAATCATATTTTCGATAATACAGTCTCTGCCTCCCATTCGCATTACGGCTGTCATAAAACAAAAACCAAATTGCAAACCTCAATTATCATTGAATCATTTGAATGAATTAAATTTTAAAACATACAATCGATTTCCAGCTGAGCATCACGACATGTATGTTTGGGTCCATATTCAACAAGAGTGTCCAATAGTCCGACAATAAAATCTCTACCTTCATCAGTGTAAATCAATTTAAATACATAATTCAAAATTGTTCTGCATCTGCTAAAAAATTCAGGACTGAAATGAAATAAAAAAGTAATTAAATGATTAAACAAAAAATGCCAAATTTACGTATATTTTTAATGAAAAAATTTTTAATTCTGTTTACTTGCACATGTATTGTATATCAACGTCATATCCTGTGAGTGCTTTTGTAGGCATTTGAATGTCTGTCTGACATTCATCTGGAATGTCATTTGGTGTCTGTAACGTTAAACACATAAAAGTTCCATTGTTTCCATTATCATCTGCAGCTGTTACTGTAATTAATATTAGTATTTGCATAATTAAAAAAATAAAATTTGACATTTTTCTTTTACTTTTGGCAATAAAAATTAAGCGAAATAAAATTAATATATATTGCATATACTTCAGAAGAACTAGACAGCAAAATGAAATTAAACTGTAAATAAAAACTCACGAGACACCCTGTAGATCTGTAAATTAATTCCTCTTTGTTAGTAAAAAAAAAAAAATGGGACAAAACATTTTATTACAAATTTAACTGATTGAAAATGAGTAAAAATAATGAGTTATTGGTTTTGAAAATGTGTTTAAATGCAAAACTCTCAAAAAATCATTTAATAGAGAACTTACTTGAACTAATTTTAGTGTTGGCAGCAATATTATGTTTACTACAGTTTTAATATACGTAGTTTACATAATACATCCATTATTAGTCAAACTTGGCAAAAGTAGAAGAAACTTAAAATAATAAATATGTTACTTTGGAAATATAAAATCTTGATATTGTTAAGATAAAACCCCGGATTTTGGTTCAAATTTAGGTAACTAGGTCTATTTTAATGTCTAAATGGTGTTTGGATGACATAATTTTAGTAGTATACTGATTGGTAATCGTGTCATATTTACATAAAATTAATAATGACCTATAAATATTGCAAATATTTGGTACATTACCACCAAATCCACTGAAGTAAAGTAGACACAACACAGTGTTGATGGAAGCAAGTTTTAATGTTAAATTCAATCTCATGATTTGTTTGGTCTCCTGATGTCGAATTTTGTGAGTCTTCAAAAAGTTTCACAAGGTTTTTTGGATTATAATCATATTGATGAATTCACATAGTGTAGAGTTAAAATTTTTGAACTCATGGGAAAAACTAAATCCTGAATACATACAAAAAATCACTCACTATCACGGTATTTCGTAAGTTTATCAAAATTGAAGTGATTTTTTTATAATAATATCATACTTGGAAGAGTCTATGATAAATGCTGATAGTTGTTTATAGTGTAGCAGAGACACAATTTGTTTCAATACACTTCGATGAGTCAAAATGAAACATCAACTGGACACATTTGCCTGTAGACCTACAAGCTTTGAAGCCATATGTCACTAAAAAAACACAGCTGTACGTGCAAATCACCTGAACAATCAGATGGAGGTTAAAACAAATTCGACATCAATGGCTGTTTTGCAGGAAGCCAGCATTTATATGCATTTCCGACAATCTTTTGTTAAAACTTTAACATATATCCTATTTCATACAATTTTTAATAATGACATGATGTATGTTTTGTGAGATTTTAGTAATTCTCATGGCAAAGTTTGTAATTATTTTTTACAATATTAATAAAAAGAAATACAAAAAAAACTAATAATTTAGAGGTTTTTCAGTTTTTTACTTATTTGTTTTCTTTTCAATAAAGATTGCACTATTTCCATTAATTGGAAAGTTAATTGTTTATTTTTCCAAAAAAGAAGTTTTATTAAATCATGTAGACCTGTTTATTATTATACATGTATAGACATAATTAGTAACATTTCATGGTGCAATTAGGATCATTATTCATTAATTAATGAGAAAAATTATAGGTGAGTGTTGTTTGATTGAAATGTATTCATTCATTTTAAATGAAAAGTGTTGCTGAATCATTGACAATCATTGCATTTGGTCATCCATATTATATTTTAAAATTACTACATTTGGTGCAATTACACAAACAATTAAAATTTAACATTGAATCATGGTTCTATTATTTAATGTATAAAAACTAAAAATCTAAACAATAATCAAATAAATTTTGATGGTAAATAAAACAATTAAGTACAGAATGTGCGAGCTATACTTGAGAATGAAACTTTCAGAATAGGTTTAGAATCTGTTTTACATCTTTCTTAATATATCATACTGAATAAATTATATTGTTGACAATCCATACAATGATTTTTACAAGTAGAAATAATACTGCACTAGACTGAATAAATGAACCTCTACCTTGATACAGATTAATGTCATTAACACATGGTTAAAGTGATGTGACACCTTGAAAATACTTTGCTAGAATGTTGAAGGGTTCTTTGTGTGGAGCACCGTTTAATAAATTCAACAGACAATTAAAAGAAGTGTGCATATATATATATATATATATCACTGTAGAAATAAAACAAAAATTTAAAGCATCTTTCAGTTTCTAAAGCAGTTTTTTATGCATACAACAAAGTGGTCATTGTTAATGAAAACAATTGAAAGCATGTAAACTGTTGTGACTGCAACACTTTTCCTCCCGTATTTATGACACGATAAGAATCAGCTTTAGAAAAATGTAATATATTTTTTTTTAAAAAATATACATTTTTAAGTTTCAACTTATGATGGGTTTATGAAGAGATGATTTTCGACCTCTTGTCTTTCAGAAGAGCAAAATTAAGAGAAACTTAAAATTGTTTTAGAAACTAGACAGATATCTTAATCACTCCAAGAAAATTTTCATGTTGATTGATATCTTTCCAGGTCATTTTCAAACTCATCTAAAAAGCTTATTTTGAAAAAATATTAACATGAGTGATTGCGCTAGATACCCTTCTAGTTTCTAAATAAATTGCAAGTTTATTCTAATTTTGCTCTTCTCAGGCTCCACCACCTCCTCCACTAGGATAATCACCAACCCCACTATTACCAGAACTTCCACTGCTAGGTGGGCGAGCAACATCATCATATCCTCCTAAATTTCCAACTCCTCCGACACCACCGTTGCCACTTAAACTTCCTCCATACCTTACACTACTGCTACCAATTGATCCTCCACCATATCCATCACCAATAATTGGCCCACTGCTTCCACTTATAATACCATTTTCTCTTCCAACAATTCTCACCACACCTTTGTTAAGACTATTGCTAATAAGACCTCCGAGGTCACCACCTAGAATACGTCCACCACTGATTAGAATTATTATTTGACCATCACCCCTTGATCCACTAGCTCTTCCATAATCTACATCACCACTTGCGCCCGAAAACGAAAAGCTAGGTCTACTAGGTATCACAGTGTCAATACTTTTCCCAACACTTGGTGGTCTGGGAACATAATTTCCATTTCCATTTCCACCAACAATACCACTTGTAACTGGTGGTCCACTTCCATAAACAACACCAGGAATTGCTAAGTTACTAGCAATATTACTTTTGTCTCTTCCTAAAGTTACACTTCCATAGCCGCCACCACCACCACCACCACCCGCTCCTACTCCGCCTCCAACTCCTACAGTCCCACTATTAACAGTTCCTCCACTTCCATAACTTCCTCCTAATCCTCCAATGTTGCCGCCACCACCAGATCCTCCACTTCCATAACTTCCTCCTAATCCTCCAATGTTGCCGCCGCCACCAGATCCTCCACTTCCATAACTTCCTCCTAATCCTCCAATGTTGCCGCCACCACCAGATCCTCCACTTCCATAACTTCCTCCTAATCCTCCAATGTTGCCGCCACCACCAGATCCTCCACTTCCATAACTTCCTCCTAATCCTCCAGTGTTGCCGCCGCCACCAGATCCTCCACTTCCATAACTTCCTCCTAATCCTCCAATGTTGCCGCCACCACCAGATCCTCCATTTCCATAACTACCGCCCAATCCTCCAATGTTGCTAACACCAGTACCAGATCCTCCACTTCCTATGTTGGATGGTCCGAGTCCAGCATTGCCAACTGAGCTACCGCTGACTACTCCATTATTTGCACCTCCATAATTTCCACCATTTCCAGGACCATAACTACTTCTCCAGCGACCACTTCCTCCTCCATAACCATCAACTGTGATAATGCACAAAGGCACCACACAGAAACACTATGGCACAATATAAACAAATAAATGATTTTGTACCTTAAATAACCAATGTATAACTTGGAAAGATGCTATTATTAACAATGTTCACTTACCAACTGAAAAAACATTCTAAAAATGCTGTAACTCTCGACAAAAAATGTCTTCCTCTAAGATGATCTCTATCTCAAAAGAAACAGTAAAGAGTTTCACTCATTGAGTGAGAACAACTCTTATTTATACTAAGTTAACTGCGGGAGGCTCGATAGTTAACAAAAAGACATAAAAATCTGTCATCTATAGGACACTATCCTTTAACCTATTAACCTTCCTAGAATTAATTTATTTTTCTATGGTTTTAGAATTTTTTTTTACAAAAATCTGTCACATAATAAACCTTTAATAATATTTTATTTGGTTTATGATGCACATTTAGAATATGAGTAGAGGGAGTGTTTGTCAGTCAAGTTGTACAATTCCAATAGCAATCATATATTTTGTACATTAAAGTTAACAGTATAAAACTAAAAAAATGTTTAAAATTAAAAACAGATTCCGAAATATTGTCCCGATTATGTCACGATTAAGGTTCCTAAATTCAGATCAGCAGCATCAAGCAATTTGAATGTCGGAACCCTTTTTTGATACACTGTTGCCGTGAATATCATGGCACTTTCAGATCAACTGTTGCTTTCT
The DNA here is from genome assembly GCA_036925085.1 of Brachycybe producta. Classification (NCBI taxonomy): domain Eukaryota; kingdom Metazoa; phylum Arthropoda; class Diplopoda; order Playtdesmida; family Andrognathidae; genus Brachycybe; species Brachycybe producta. The sequence goes on along the minus strand of JAUPFP010000001.1, from coordinate 8,798,239 downwards.
GCTTGAATTTGCATGCCTCTTGATATTTTAGTGTTAATAGAAAATAAATTTATATTTTGCACACAAACTTCATAACTAAAGCCAAATCGTTGATGCAAATAAAAATTCACAAAGGGCAAAATGTTAAGTGAAATCGAGAATGCACAATGTGGTTGAATATTGTTGTCCGTTTTATGCAATTAAAAATGTGCCTTTATGAAGCAATAAACAGAGAACAATCGATAGAAACAATAACAGGGAATACATAGTATTCACAATTCGGTTGCTGAATGTTACTTAAAAAATAAGTAAAATGATGCAAATTTCTAAAAATTAAATATGCAATTTGTGCGTTTTATGTATTTTTTTTATTTTTGGCTGAACATGTGTGGGATCATTGTGTAATTAATAAGGTCAGAGTTAATTGTTTATTATGCGTTTTTTTTAATTTCTTGAAAACAAGTAATCATAGCTAGGCCTCTATGTCCGGTATCAATAAAAAGCCCTTTAACTTAACCCTTTACCTTAAGTGTCCACTGTGGACAAGAATGATCAATTCATATGCGGGGCGACTGAATAAGCGCCAAATTGAACAAACGCCAAACTGAATAAGCGCCAAACTGAATAACCGCCAAACTGAATAACCGCCAAATATATGGCTTTTCTTCCATTTGGCGCTTATTCAGTTTGGCGTTTGTTCCATTTGGCGTTTATTCAGTTTGGCGGTTATTCAGGTTTTTTGTAAATTCAGATGGTCCAAATATTGTGAGCTTTTATAGACGTCAGACTGTGCAGATTTACAAACAGAACATGCTAACCTAACCAATCCTAACCTAACGTAACCAAACCTAACCAAACCTAACCAAACCTAACCAAACCTAACCTAACCTAACCTAACCAAACCTAACCTAACCTAACCTAACAATGTGTTTATCACATTTTGGCGGTTATTCAGTTTGGCGCTTGTACAGTTTGGCGTTTGTGTCATTTGGCTTTTATTCAGTTTGGCGTTTGTTCCATTTGGCGTTTATTCAGTTTGGTGTTAGTTCAGATTGGCGTTTGTTCAATTTGGCGCTTATTCAATTTCGCGCTTATTCAATTTGGCGCTTGTTCAATTTGGCGCTTGATCAGCGCCACCTCATAGGCCTATCCACGAATTCAATAATAATTCGTGTTCACTAAGTGAAATTATGTATATAGTGTTCACTATTACATAGTGTATCCTTTGGATAATGCAGAATTACGCTAAAGTTTAAGTTTTTATTATAAATACAGCCTGAGTGTAGAATTGTTGACATAATTAGTAGTCAAACTCTAATGGCCACACACCCCATCTTTTATGATGAGCAATAATTAACTTTCTTATATAAATATTAAAAAGGAAGTAGGTTTTTAAATTGTTGTTGGTGAAGTCTGGCTGCATACCTCACATTGTTATTAAAAACCGATAACCAGTTCTAAAGCCGCCTGAATGACACAGGTGAAGTCGGAAGAAGACTTTTTTTAGGCAAGCGGAAATAATCTTTCAGGTCACTGATGTTCTCTGATGTAATTTAAGTGGATGTCTGTCTCACTATAAAATGTGTGTCAGTGTGTACAAGTAATAAATTAATGACAGATGAGCTCACTGCTCCCTTGGTATCAAAATATGTGTTTTTTCTATGTCTCTCTTGTCATTTACAAAGACACAAAACCTTCCTTGAAGACCACTTTACATTTACGGTCTCTAGAATATAATGATGAATCATTGATTTTAAACCGACTTGTGAGAAAATACTTCATAAAACCCTGCTTTAACTCAAAATTAATAGCATTTGTGAGACGATCTAACAGATATATAATTAATAAAGATAATAAGAAATTCACAAAAAAAAAAGATATTTTGCTAAAAGCTTTTGTGAAAAAATATTTTACTTTATTTATTAAATCTGTTTTCTAACGAACTTTTATTATTAATGAAAGAAAAACATTTTATTGGTTTTTAATGGGTAGATAAAAAATAATATAAATTGTGTGAACATTTCTTCATACACTAAGTGGTGCAGTTAAAACGCTTTCATTATTATAATCATTATAAATTTTCGTGATATTTTGTAAATTTGAATTTGAAAGTTATCTTCAAAAATGGTTCTCTGAGGTCTAAACAATAATTCACATATCAACAAGCAGTATGGTGTAATATGCATATGCATGTATTGTATTTAAACTTTTTGCAAAGATGATTGTTATTAGAAAATATTTTCTATTGCAGTTTCCAACAATGTTTATCTCTCTCTTTAACACTCCTCTTAATTTGAGCCAAACCAATGTTTATGGCTTAAGAGCCTATATGTGTGACGCCATTTTGAATATTAGCAGATGACAGTTATAGTTCCACTTTTCGCCGTTTAGTGGCGCCCCACAGCTAAGCCATTGAAGCCAATGAGAAAGAGAAATTCCTATTTTAAAAAATACATGGTTCAGGTAAATGTTTTGTTTTCTGCAACGAAAATTGTTATTTTAAAAATTCAAATTGCAATATGTACATAACAATATGGCTCATCTAGTGATAAGTTGGTAAAAATTTATAATTAGTTTTTCTATTTTTAATTTCATTTTAAAATCTTTTATTTTTTAGCCCATGTTAAATTCCTATTTCAAAAATACATGCCTGAGGCAAATGTTTTGTTTTCTGCAACGAAAATTGTGATTTTCAAAATTCAAAACGCATCTAAATAACACTAGAGGCGCTTTGAGTCGATGCTGAAAACTAAGGTTTGTGCATAGCCTCCTATACTAACCTAAGAGAAAAATCACACATAGAACGTGTTAAGAGCCTAGATATAGCGTGTATTTCAAAATTTCTCCGAATGTAGGCGCTGCGATCGTTGTTGATTGAAAAACGGTTTTTTAACATTTTTTCTCCCGGTTCGAAATCACATAATAATTAATAGAAAAATAATTTCGCGTGCTAATCTTATAAAAAGAAAACACTGTGAAACCAATAGATTAATGCACGTGATAATTATTATGTGATTGTTTTAAGTCGTTTTTAATGGGAGTTCTTCAAATGTTTGGGGGACGGTTTTAACTTAACATGGAGTTTAAAAACGTACGATTTTAAACGTTATTAAAAAATAGAAGGACCTTTTCAAAATTTATAAAAAGGAAACATCGTGAAGCCAATACATGAATGTATGTGCTAATCATTTTGTTATTGTTCTAAATCGTTTTTAACGAGAGGTTTTCAAATGTTTGTGGGACGGTTTTGGGGCCAATGGGATTTAACATGGGGTTAAAAAAACGAACGACTTTGAACCTTGTTTAAAAATAGAAGGACCTTTTCAAAAATTATATAAATTGAGCACGTGAAGAACAATACTTTTTATTGCATTTTGTGCTTTACTGTATTTTAATTGAGCGATTGTGAGGCGATTTCTTGCAGTTTTAGTAACACCATATAAGAACACTCAATTGTCTCGTTGTCGTCTGCTCAAAACAACAAGATGGATGTGGATCTAGGCTCTTAATCGTAATTATTTTCAGTTAATTTGATTTGTTATATTCAATTGTAAATTATTAATAAACTAGTGGGGTAACCCGTCATAAATGATGGGAGCAAAATTCACAGGCAATTGTGTCCTGCCTTAGAATTTCTTTTCCTCCGCCCTTTTATGACGTTAGACCAAGTAACAAACCAATTATAAATTGATGATGTTCATAAAAGGGTGGAGGAAAAAAAATTCTAATGCTGGGCACAATTGCCTGTGATAAACTGTAGTTTAATTTTGCTACTATTATCCGTGATGTGGCACGAAAATAAATAATAACTTTAGTTGCAAAACTAATTTATTAGTAAAGAACTGATCTTGGAACAATTAAACATATATGGTAAATAAATACCATAAGTCCGAAACAGAAAAATAAAAACTGAAGTAAAGAACTAAAAATGAAGTTGTAGATGAGTAACACAAAATGATGAAAACATACACAGAGAAAGAACAGGGCTTCTACCAGCTTGAAAATACAGAACAGAATGAATGAAAAAACGAAAATTCAAAATAAAAATTAACTAAAAAACTTTAAAGTTAAAACACCTGCAGAACATGAAACAATAGACAAAATATAAAAACAATAGGACCACATTCCAGAGGCAGATGCCTCTAGGATGTGGCCACAAGAAAACAAAAGGGCCATCCCCTGGTCAAGATGACCTAAATACAAAAATTCAGGTGACAAGAAAAATCCATCACCAAAAACCCAAATAATTATTTTAGTGAAACAATTAAGAAACACAAATCGAAATAAACTTATAATTCTGAAGAACTGAACAATCCCTTCTTCTTTTTATATGTTTGAAAGAGAAAATGAGTTTTTCATTTTCTCTTGTGTGCGCATGCGCGTCGTTTGTTCCTTTTTTACTCTTTTCATTTCAATTTCAGCCACCCCTCCCACTTTTTTCAACTCTCCACGTTTCTCTCTCTCCCCCTTCTACACTTTCCAACGTTTTCCCCTCTCCACTTTAATATCATGGGGTTCTTGGATGAGAAGGGTGCAACATATAGTTGACCTTGAGAAAAAAAGCTGTTCATTTCTTCATTTATTTAAATTTATATAAGTTCCGATGTGCTTCAATGGTTGTACAGCGTTACTTCAGAGACAGATACACAGACCTGGCATAATATATATATATATAATTTTAGCATTCATGTGATCCCTAAACAAGGTTTGTGTGTGTATTTGAGTGCTGATATGTGGCGAGTTTTTGATCTCACAAAACACGTCCACACTAAATGTGACAACTAAACAAATGTATTTATTTTAAAATAAAACGAGAAAGTAAAATTTCATTTATTCTATTTTATGCTATTAAATAAACAATTATTTGCACACTTAATTTATTTTTAACTAATAAACTTTCAAACTTTGATCAATATTGATCAATTTCGAAAAATAACAGAATTTGTTTTTAATATACCCAGGTATCTGTTTTAAATTGCAATATAAATAATGTTATTTTTGAAGATTAAAAAAATACAAAAAATAATTCATACTGTGCAAGAATCGCACACTCACTGCATTGTAATTCAACAAACGAATTTTCAAATTGGAGAGAGAATAATTTCACTCTTAAAACTGCTACTATTTATTTAAGTGCGTTATGGCGGCCATTTTATGTTAACATGAGAGTCAATGGGGTGGGTTTTGTCACGGTGCACGGTGCTGAATCTCGTAAGGTATTTCAAGCCGTATTATTTTTTATTCGCCTTTTTACTGGGTTTTGTGAATGCATTTTTATTTGGAGAGTCAATTAAAATGCACATAAAAAATAAAACTGTTTACTATGCATGGGGTCGGTGTAAACAGTAAAACTGGTTGCCGCATCGTTGGGTTGCCGTACCAACGCTGTGCTGTCAATCTTGGTGAATCTTTTACGTGATTTACTTCTTGTCGTCTCCACTGTCATTTATCTAGGGGAACGGCACAGATGATGAATCACGTACTGTATTGCAAGCTGTTTTTCTTCTTTTCCGCGTTTTTACTGTATACAAATGATTAACTTAGATGATATAAAATGATTCTGTTATTAATGTTCCAATAAAACGGGGATAAAAACTAAAACTGCTTGCCATACCAACGCTGTGTTGTGAAGCTGTTACATGATTTTCTTCTATATCGTCTCCCTTCGGTTTGTATGCTTTAAAGTAGGCGAGGATCACGTGATCGAAGATGAATATTACCGTTTGAGATGTACTGCGCATGTCTGAACTCAAATCTTTTGTTTGATGAAGGCTATTTCCGCTTCCGCCTACCAATACTAAAGAGAAAATGGACGCTTCGTCTTGTGTTTTCCACTTTGTCAAAGGTAAGAGATTATTTTTTACATATAAATCTGACGATATGTTGTTTTAATCTAATGGAAAATTTGAATGTTTTGTTCTCGTTTTCAGTTTTCAGAATGTTTTATGGCAGCTTTGATTTCGTTGGACCGGACGTGATGGTTTTGGATCGTACTTCGATGGACTTTTGGAGAACAAAGGGTAACCCTAATTTCAGAACATATAGTTGGTTTTTGTGGGCGCGTGCATGCGCGTATGGGATTGTTAATTGGGATAAAAGGTGGGGCAACTGAATAAGCGCCAAATTGAACAAACGCCAAACTGAATAAGCGCCAAATGGAACAAACGCCAAACTGTAACCGCCAAATTTTCGGCTTTTATACAGTTTGGCGTTTCTTCCGTTTGGCGCTTATTCAGTTTCAGAACTAGAGACCTGAATATGGGGACAATACAATGTTTAATTGTAAATAAAACAAAATGAATGTTTTCACTTACAGAGTTAACAGCTGGAAGTTGTAGAAAGTGAGACTCAAAGACAAATAAACTTAGGAGGTACCTATTAAAGTAAATTGTTTGTTATAGTTGTTGGCTTAATTTTGTGTGGAACTTACTTAGCAAGAAGCCCAAGTTTCTTAATGAAGAACATACACAAAAAATCAACTGTGAATCCTGTGAAATATAAACATAACTTTTAACTTTTAATTGTTGCATAATGTTAGCTAACTTACAGATTTAAGTTTCTTTAGCTGTTGTTTCAGTTGTTTTTTTTTTTCGTTCTGCGTGCTTTGTCTTTGCATCGGACTTTCACTTAGGCTCTCTTATTTCCAGATTTCTTTGGATTCTTGAATCGGCCAATTCTGGCAAAATGCAATCCAGGTAAAATCTCTGGAGCTTTGCCATCATTTCATTTTTCCAGAAATTGTCGTCTCGTTTGATGCGTTCCATATAAATTTGTACAGGAGTCCACACAATGAAGTCACAGAATGATCTCTGTGTTATGTGGAGCTGACCCTGTACTTGATAATAATAAGGGTGTGTCTTCGACAGCTGTATTTCTTGCTCTCCCTTTGGTAGTTTCAGAAAGAAACGTTTGCTTGTGTCACGTGCTGCATCTTGTGGACTCATGGCACGCACTGAGTAAGGGCATTTAACCTCAAGAATGCCATCATTACCAATGAGACCATCTGGTGTGGCAGCCAGATATGGCTCATCTAGGTCTACAAAGAGTCCACAACTTCGAATTTCAATGCCATACTGTTCAGTGTATGCCTCAATTGCAATATCCTCGTGGTCATTCCCCCATCTCACTGCTCCAATTTCAGTGATGTTTGTTGCATATACTAATTCTTTTACCAGTATTCCGCAAGGTGTGTAGTCCCTTTGTCTGCATACAGCACCAAAGTTTGATGCTGTAAGACGCTTTCGCCTGTGTTCTGCCCATTTTTCTCGGCTGTTTTTGGTCTCTTCTTGTATTTCGTTTCTTCCAGCCTCATCTACTGTCAGGTGCTTTAGAATTTTTTTCATTTTTGCCTCCAAAGCTTCCTGAGGCATATCTTCCTCTGGTGGTTCATCCTCATTGAAATGGATTCCATTGAAGATTTTTTTATCAGCTTGTTGCTTTTTGTGTGTTCCTTCCTCTCCCATTTGTAACTTCTTTCTAGATCTTGCATCTGTTGCCAAATGTCGCTTGCGTTTTGTTTCGACTCTTAAGTGCTGATGGTGGTGATGTTGTTGGAAAGATCTCTTTGATTGCCTCAGCCTGCCACATTGGTCCATGAATTTGATTGCATGCAGCTGCATACACCCGAAGAGTGTATGCTGCACCAATGCAAAAATTTACTCGTTTGCCTCCTATGGTTTTGCTTACCAAAGCCATATACTGTTCTGCTGCATTTGTGCTGAATCTTTTAACAAGACTATCAGCATGCAGAATCAGTCTCTTTGCATACTTTTTCAATTCAGACCAAAGCTCTGTTTTTTTGCAGTGCCTCAAATCTTTTTTTCTCTGCCTCTCCTCTGAACTTAGTTCTGGAGGGGTGCAAAAGTAACTCTTGCAGTGCTCATGGTATCCAAACACATGGTTTGGAGCATTTCTGATATCTTCCCGCAAATTTTTAATTTTGTTGGGCAGTGTGTCATCTATTTGAAAATTATGAAACACTGCTCCTCTTGCTGCTGCAATCAGACGATTGTGCCAGTTGTCTGTGACCAACTTCTTTGCTGCTCCTTTTAGTTCTTTGTAAACTCGTCGTATATGGTTGCCATACACCCGTAAAACATGATTTGTGCACCCCGATAACATATTTGTATCGGAGACCATACTTTTTCTTGCTTCTACAAAAGGCACTCACGATGACTTCTTGCTCCATGGCACCTGCTGAACCAGTCCAGTTTCTAATGCACCTATGGTCTGCAGGCGGCTCCTCTTTTTTTTTCTGCAGCTTCACAAGTAGCACAGTACCTGTTCCGTACTCCCAGGTCGATTACTTTGCCTGTTTCAGCTTCAATGACAACAGCCATGCCAGAAAGCGAATTAAAGCTGTGTCCATAACATCTCTTTGCCCATGAACCATCGACAATACGGTTATCCATGGTACACCGTTGTCAACAATGTTCTCAATGGCCTTCTGCTTTTCCTGTTCTGCTTTCAGAGATTCTTTCAAAAATGTGAGCAGTCTGTCATGAAGCTCATATGTTGTTTTTTGAAGTAATTTATGACCCATTGATGGTATACCAAGCACAGGCAGAAATTCTTCCATCTGTGCTAGATCAATGCCAATGCTAGCACAACCAAGTACTGAAGAAAGGGCTGCACTGTGCTCTGTGTTTTTCTCTCCAGTTCTCCAAACCAGGTCTTGTTTACACATTGCAGGTAAAGGTGATGACTTGAACCATTCCCTGCTTGGTTTCTTTTCTAAACTGTAAAAAGGAACCAGTACAGCGAGAAGTGTGCTGCTGCACATGTTTGACCAATTTGAGGATGGCATGACTCAACGATACGTCGACCACTCATCAGACGAGGTTCTTTTTCTGGATGTGTTTCTACAAGTAGATGCTGTTTTTCAATGGATTCCTGCTGTGGTGTTGATAGCATTCCTGTGGTTCTTCTGTCTGGTGTCATAAGAATTTGTGCAGCAATTGTACCACAATCAATTGCACTTCCAGTATGTTCTTCTGGCATTGGGGGTTCTGTTACTTCTCCAGACATGTGATGATGGTGGCTCTGGAAGTGTTCCATAATCTGGAGATTTGTGTAGAAGTTGTCTCCACATACATAACATGCTGCCATGGGGCCCTTAACTGTGCCTGGTGTTCCAGGATCTAAGAAGTTACTTTTTATTATTTACTCAAGATAAATCCATTAAATCTAATGTTGACACCATAAATGTGTTGACCAATAATGCATGACTTAGCAGGTGTTCCTTGTGATACATCGTCTCATAGGGACTGTTTCACCATAAATTGGGTGGCTGGCCTGCTGACCTACATGTGCTCCTGCAGTCTCTCTGTCCTCTTTTATGTCTAAACTGCTATTATGTGCATGTGTAGGATCATACATCATAAATTACAAATTGATATACTGGTATTTACAGTTGGAACAGCCCATAGAGAAGATGAAAAGTGCACATTGACCAGAAACTCATAGTAAAAAACTGCCTGGAAATTTATGGTAGAGTATAAATTGTTTGTAACATGTCAAACAATGGCAATACTGCTTACTACTAGACATGTGGTAAAATTGGCTTGGCATAATCAATGAACTTGGGGTGTTTCTCTTCAAATGTATCAGCATAGTGCGATTTTATGATATCTATGGCTTGTTCTTAAAATTGACTTGAATTGTAATTTCAATTTCAATTGTAATTGTCTTTTTCGTAGAACAAGCTTTCCGTGCTCTTAATTGTTTTTTTTGTTGGAAATGGCATCCTATCTAAAACTACAAATAAGCTACATGTAGTTTAATTATAAAAACATTGTATTCCACATTAATTTCATTTATATTTTATTTAGTGTCAAAAACATTTTGTTTTCTATTGTGTAGGCTAGGACTACAATTTGACAAAAAATTCTGAAAAACAAGCATAGCCTCCACATCCTAAAGTGTGGGTCCCTGAGTGACCCACAAATCTTGTCTGAATAGCTATATAAAGTGTGGGTCACTGAGTGACCCATAAATCTTGTCTAAATAGCTATATAAAGTGTGGGTCACTCAGTGACCACAAATTTTGTCTGAATAGCTATATAAAGTGTGGGTCACTGAGTGACCCACAAATCTTGTCTGAATAGCTATATAAAGTGTGGGTCTTTATGTGACCTACAAATCTTGTCTGAATAGCTATATGGTGTGGATCACTGAGTGACCCACAAATCTTGTCTAAATAGCTATATAAAGTGTGGGTCACTGAGTGACCCACAAATCTTGTGCAAAATAGCTATATAAAGTGTGGGTCACTGAGTGACCTTGTCTTTCTCATGGACTTAGTTGATCTCGCTGTCTGGTTAAGTCAGTGTCTTATCTCAAACTCCCATATGATTCCAGTTTACTTATGAAAACAGTTCACTCCAATACAATGTTCTAAGAATGACAGTAGGCCATTATTTAAGGGCTGCTAAACACAAGAAGCACCTTCAGTCACACTTGGAGGTTGATGACCCCATGCTACTCTGCTCGTAGCAAGTTTGGGAGGGTTCCACAAGGTCTTCCTGTGTCAGAACATGTAGTCAAGAGGTTCTGCTGTGTGTTTTTAGGGCTCCTCGACACATCTCATGAGAGGGAAATCTTCAGTTTTTTTGTTTTACCAGGTTATGATCTGTGGATCTGCCGCCCGATGAGCTTCTTGAGAGGGTTTTCTCAACCATACGTCTTTACCGTAATTAACTGTTGCATCATTGAAGAGTTATGTCTTCTATGAAGTCACCGGTGGACTACAGGTTGTCCTAACTTGTTTTCTGGATCATCTTGGGCTTCAAGGATTGTGATTCGGCACTGCTGTTGTCTTTCTGATAAGGGCAGTAACACACAAAATGACTCATCTGCATATAAACTTTTTCAAGGTTATCAACAAGTCTTTTTGTGGCAACTTTGACGTTGGCTTACTGTCCAATGGTTAAGAACAAACTGTCCTTTTGCCCTCACAGTAGGACTTACTGCTTTGTTGACTATGAAAATCATTTTTTAATTTTCTTCACAGCAGTCCCTTTGATACCAGGACTTAGCTTGAATTTTCTCGTAGAATTTCTGGTTGGCTAGCTAGATGTTTGAACTCATTGAGACAAGATCAAATACAGATGTCTAGACCAAGTAATGCTTGCCATCCTGTCTTGCTCATTTGCCATTCAATTCATAACATAGGCCACATTTGTCCCACAATTGTAATCAGCAATCAGTAATCAATTGCATATAGCAATTGGTGTATACTCAAGCATTCTCTCAGGCTAACTGTTCAGAGATGATGGTGTGATTAGTTCCAGTTTCAGCAAGGAACCAAACTGACTACACTTTCATGGTGGCTAGCAGCTTTGTCTTCTGGCAGCATCTCTCCATCTTCTGATGAGGAAGTCTGTAGGAACTCACTCTCATGTATCACATACTGGTTTGCGACAACATCCTTGTTTTCAGTAATAGCTTGCTACTTTCTATTCTGGGCAACGACAGCATAAGCATGGCAGTCTACCAATCTTCTAGTATTGCTGACCAGTTCACTGCTTGTTTTGGGATAATTGTGCAGCAGGCAGCTCCATTATCTCCACTCATCTATTATGTTGGACTCAACTGAGACCCAGAGCTCAGTCATAGGTCGAACTGATGTTAAAACAATTTTTAACATTTAAACTTATTTCTGAGGTTTTTTCTGAAATTGTCGATTGACAAGTTCTAAGAATTATTCTTCAAACTGCTACTATTAAATTGCGTCGATCTGGGGCTACAAGGAGCGTCGTCCTGCAGGGCATTCGTAGTATCTGAGGTCACGGTGTGATGGACGTTTTTCCCCAGATGTAATCTGCTTTTTTTAGTGGTACGGGCGAGTTTTCACTTGTGATTAGTGATTGGCTAGGTCACTAATTCTATCGACCCAGGAGGACTAGACCAATATAACATCTATTTAATCTCCTCACTAGTCTCTTATAAAGACTCACAGTCTTGATGATCTTTTGTATTTGTACTTCTCGGGCTTGTGTCCGTAAATTTACCCTTGAAAATAGTGTGAATGTGCTTACGAACTCGATGTTGCAGGTTTGCACTTGTTGAAGACTTGAAGTATCCAATTGGTATAGAGCTGCAACAAGATGAATTGCAGTCACGAAATTAAGTTTAAAATAATTAAAAGTACCACTGCTTAGTTTAAATAAAAATTTTGGATTTATTCCACGTATAAAAATGTATGAGGAATAACTTGGTTTACAACACTTCAAAATAACTTGAAGCATTTTGCATAGGTTCGTTTTTTAAGAATTTACTGATCAACATAGAAAAACGTCCCCTTTTATATCCTGAGAATCCCACTTAGGGATTTTCAGGACACATTTTGCTGATTGGTTAAAATAAAAGTTTTGGCCCAAATAGACCAAGACCATACACCTTTTTGTAAGCTTAGCACGCGATATTATTTTTCTATTATTTGTGACTTGAAACCTGGAGAAAAAACGTTAAACCGTTTTTCAATCAAAAACGATCGCAGTGCCCTACATTCGGAGAAATTTTGAACTAAACACTGTATCCAGGCTCTAAAATCTTTTAAGTAATGTAAGGTGCAATTTTTCATTCTACATTTTAATATTTATTTTTAAAATTTATGATTATGTTGGTATAGGTTAGGTTTATATGATAGGGTTGGTATTTTGTGTGATTTTTAAACCTTCATTTGTGTTGTGATTTGTGAAAAAAGTGGTCATTTTTGTGAAACAGTTGTGATTTTTTTCTTTCACAAATTTATTTCTTAAGTACAAGGCTATCACATGAATTAATGGATGATATAATTACAATATAGCATATTTAGTACACAATATCATACTTATTCATTTAAGAAAAGTATTGAAATGCACATTATACATTTCAAGGTTTTCTGTGGTAAACTGTGTGCGATTCTCCCTCAGATGGAAAATGGATGGAAAATGAATGATCTACAGGTACAAGTGGAGCATACAATACTTTCTGTTTAATGACTAAAGCCATTTTTAGAATCTGTAAATTTTATCAAATGAGGATTATTTTCCAGAGATTTCTGCTGCTTACGAAGTGGCTCATCTTTAAGATGTGATTGAACACTGTCAAGAATAGTGAGTTACTCCTGTACTGTAAGACCAGTGTACCTGTTTTTAACTTTTTTGTGACATATTTGTGATTTTGGTGCATTTATTGCACTTTTGTGTGATTTCTTTAAATTTTTGCCTAATTGTGTGATTTGTGTGATTTCAATTAGCACTTATTTAGCTTAATTTGCATAGTTTTCTAAGTATCTGCTAAACGTAAGCTGAGTAATTGAAAAATAAAATAGTTATGATCACAAATCTTTACCAACCCTAATTATAACCCTTCTAGTCATTAAGATTGCTATTCAAAGTGTACTGGCTTAGTGTCACTAACTCCATAGTATGAGTTGTTACAAAATCAAGGAAGTATATTTACATTACATGTCTCCTCAAGAGGGAACACTTGCTTGATTTGTTATAAATCCACAATCTTGGTTGACCTAGCATTTTTTTGTAGTCTTTTTGAAAGCCTCCTGATGAGTCACTTGGCCGTGATGAAACCAATTTATACTGTTGACCCTAAAGCTGGGCACTGTACAGTAATAAATCTGGTAGGGGTAGCCAATATATTTTTTTTTTTCAAAATCCACGACTTGACAAATGGTATAATTTTGTGTGAATGCAATAGGGAGGCAATTAGAAATTACTATTTGTGATGTTTGCGTATGTGTTAATGACCCCACTGTTGCAGCATCCGAAGATATGATAAAGTGACTTGGATTTTGGAGCGAGTTTTTAATTGTTTTGTCTTATGAGTATTTGAAGAGGGGGTCAGCTTACTGTTCTACCTTGTCCTAAGTCAAATATCAAGTTCAAGTGTGAACACAATGCACCATCTCTTATGTGCTGCTTGGCCTTGCCCCTTTGCCATTCAAAATGGTGGATGAAATGCTTTCTCAGGGCAGTGGAACTGCCATCATCATGAGGTCTATATTTCTGGTCTTCATGTGTATACTTCTGGCCATCAGGTTGTCTGTATTGACTATTTGTAGTGGTCATTACTTTTCTTTCTTGTTCATTGATGGATGTTTGTTTTCTTTCATGAATGAAATTTGGGAAGAACCCATCAACTAAATTGTAGTGATGACCTCGGGTCTCTTTGAGTGTTGCTCAGTAATGGATATTTACTATTGGATTAAAATAAATTGGCGAGAATCAAACTTTCATTGAAGGTGGAGTAAGCTCAGTAGTAGCGATGTTTATTTCATAGATTGCTGTGCTTCTGTTATGTGGACTGATAGACTTAAAAATGGAGTATATGGACTACATGATATACCTTGGTGAAGATAATATACCCACTTTTCGAATATTGTGAGAGAGGAGTGAGATGAGATGAGGAGGGAATGGGTTCCATAAACAATGTTTTATTTTTTTGGACATGGTAGGCTCTTTTATTCAGATAGAAATTATGCCTTATCACCACGGTTGCAACTCTAGTGTGCTCTTCGGATCTTTCATACTGGCACATACCAAATTGTGGCGGGCGATTTAATGAATTTTCACAGAACCCACAGCTGGATGATCATTTCATTACATGCATATTTCAGGACTTCTTGCAATTAAACCTTTGTATGTAAGCATGCCTTCGAACCAAGAACAATGTGCTCGGTTAAAAAGTTACTTTTACCAGATTGGTGGTTTTCCTAATGTGAGCTTTTGACATCGACCATTTTGTTTTACCAACCTGTAGATGACATTTTCTGTACCTCGTTTTCCTCTGCTTCGCATGGTGCCCGCGCGGAGAAGATCCGAGCTGCAGAGAGAGTTGGTTGGAGACGGATTGTGGTCACCCTTCTGTATGGGGGTGAAATCTATGCAGCAGAGTGGCGGCCATCCCTCTCCCGGTCAATGCTGATATACATCTTCCCCTTTCGGTAAACCGACAGAAGATGTTGTAGCTGCTTAGGAATCGTATACCTCCTGCCTTATGTAGTTTCCGGCATAAAAAGACCACGCTGTTTCTTGTTATACTGCTTTTATTCATCACTCGTATAGAAACACAGAATACAAGAATGAATTACAAATACTAATGGTGCGTCCTCATGCCCATAATGTGGTACGGATAAGATCAACGGTAATACAAAGGCAAGGACAAGAACTACAAAGAGGAGCACGGCCCTTTTATACCTTGGACCTGTGTACACCCGCAAGGTGTAATCAGGTCCAAATGACCATGGTCCTAAGTGTACTAATCCGCCACTTGAGTATGAGTCAGATAGATGAGTTAGAGGGGAGGGAGGGGACGGTTGAGTTGTTTACACCCCGGGCTATGGTTTTGGCAGGATCACGAATTACAGGGTGTTACACTAATGTGATAGGTGCTATTGACTGCACATATACCTGTTGTGTGCCCACATGGTGATCATAATGGAATTTTTTGGTTCAGGAAGGGCTTTTTTCTATAAATACTCGTCACATGTGATGCTCACATGAAGATCAGCAATGTTGTTAGCTGTTGGCCTGGATCAACACATGATGCTCGTATCTGGGACAATAGTGTATTGAAAGCCAAATTTGAACAGGGTTCATATGGGTGGCAGTGGATATGCATTATCCAAGTATCTGATGACACCTTTGCTAAATCCACGAGCACAAGCTGTGCGACGGTACAATAGAGCCCACATTTTGACAAGAAATGTCAGTGATGGACCTTTTTCCACGGGTAGAATCTGTTCTTTTAAGTGATACGAGCGAGTTTACACTCGTATTGATAGTGAGTGGCTAGGTCACTAATTCTACTAGCCTGGGAGGACTAGACCAATATAACATCTGTTTAATGTCCTCACTAGTTTCTGGCTAGACTTTCACAGTCTTGAGGATCTTTAGTATATCTCTCGGACTTTCGTCCATAAATTTGCCCCAAAAATTGTGTGAAATATACTTTCTTGCGTCGCAGGTTTGCACCTGATTGGAGTCTCGAAGTATCCAAAATGGTGAAGAGTTGTGCTGTAATGATGAAATGGCGTGTTTCGAAATAATCCAACAAGAAGGAAATAGAAACACCACTGGTTTGAGTTAAAGTGATTAAGAAGTTTAATTCCAGATATAAAAATATGAAAATCGAACTGGTTAAAAAAACACAAAAATAGTAACTTGAGAAATTAAATCAAAGAACCTAGCCAAAATTGGACATAGGTTCGGTCTTGTAACAACCCAACTGGGGCCGTTACAATGACCCCGGCAAATTTCCCTAAACTTACCGTCGCTTGACCTTGGGACGGGTCGAAGCGCTGGCCAGCCCTCCTCCTGCACCCGTCCGTGTCCACGGGAAGCGCCGGACGGAGGTCGACTCCCACGCCGCAAGTCAACGGACGAAAGACCGCCAAACAAGACGAGGAGTCTACGGTAGATTCCCGATGAATCCTACCGTGGAACCGCGCGCGAAGAACCGGCCAACATGACGGACAGGACGGTGTTGGTGACGGTGAAACTCCCCACCGGAACCCCCACCCTCCACGCGGTAACTTCCCCAGTATTCAATTATAAAGAATAATGACTTGGACACAGATGTGAGTGAGATAATAAACAAGTATATTTATTCAACAGAATAAACAGAACACTCACTAATTAGCTGCAATATCTGCTGGTTAAATAACCAGCTGGTTAAATAACCAGCAGAGAGCAGAGCAAAAGGCAATGATGATTCTCCTGGCTACTCCAGCCAGGAGGAGAGGTCATTAACCTCCATCCACAAAGAAAGCAAATGATGAATGGTGGCCATTTTGGCCACCTGTTGAAATTGATGAGAGCAATCACAAACACATGCACACAGCATAAGGGTGAACTTTTCCACTCCCCAGATATAATGGCCGCCGCCATATATATCACCCCCAGGCTGCTCCACCTGGGAAAGGACAGGGACCCTTGCTGGCCATTTTGTCGTCTGCTTGGCAACCAATTTGAGGTGCCTAGCAGACGACAATGGGAATTTAGTTTTACTCCACAAAGGAGCAAAACTGGGTCGTCACAGTCTTTTGCAAAATCGCTCTCAAATAGCAAAATACGACTACACCCTGAGAATCCAGAAGTTGGATTCTCAGGGCACAAACTTCTGATTTTACAATATAACTTTTTGGCCCAAATAGACCAATCAACGCATCGGTATGTTCCATAGTGTCCTCCTCTTTACCGCAAATGCACAAATTCGCTGGTTTTATCTTGAATCTTGCGAGATACCTGTTGAAGGGACCATGTCCTGTTACCAAATGTACCAATTTGCCCGTTATGATCCTGTCTACATCTGGACTTGGAAACATTTGCTGCCATTTAGCTCTCTTTGATGTAATAAACCCCTTAGGATATGGATGTGCATCATGCATATTTTTATTAGTGTTGGCCTTAGCTAGTTGGTCAGCTGCTTCGTTCCACTTGTGGCAAGCATGTGCTTTTACCCACATCACTGGGGTTACATCCTAATCTCTGAAGAGAGCCTAAATGATTATTTGCTTTGATAGCTAAGGGATAGTTTATGTCGCTCTTGGTAGCAACTTGCAGAACTGAGTATGCATCTGCACATATTACAACAGAGGATATCTTCTTCTGACATCTCATATTCAGATACAGGTTACAGCATGTTTTTCAACGCAACTAATTCTGACTGGAAGAAATAGCAGGCATCAGGGATACGACCCCCGCCTTCGGATCTCATAGCCCCATAATTAATAATAACCCATGCCCAGCCTACCTTTCCATTCATTTTCGAGCCATCAGAAAAACCCACGGCTTCATCTTTGTCTAGGAGAATGTTTGTGCTGTACACCTCTTTTGTATATTCCTCCTTCAAACCTGGGTGAGGGCTATATCTTTCCTCTAGAGGTTTTTTCATGACCTCTATGAAGCCTTCCTTCATCACCCACTGCTCGTATCTGTCTCAAACATTGACGCCCAATGGCTCAATTCCGGACAGTACTTGAAGAGCTCTGTTTGAAGTCATTCTATATGCTCTACATATTGTTAACAAGAATGGTCTTTGGACCGCATCTAATCTTCTCACAATGCAAGGGGGGAGTCTTGGGCTCTAGATCCCCAACTCTCAGCACCATATATGATCGTAGGCTCAACTGCCTTTTTGTAAATCAGTTTCAGGACATTTGGTTTGTTCCCCCATTTTTTACTACATATGACAAATAATCTAGCAGCTATAGTGCTAAGTCTCATTTGAATATTTACCTCATGTGGTATCCATGTAAATTTACTATTAATAAAAACTCCCAGGTATCGCATGCAAGATTCCTCGATAACAAGCTGACCATTGATTTTTATTACTGGTCTACGTAAAACTTTGCTAACCAGGTGGAATATATATGTTGTTTTTTTGCACAGCATATTTTAATTTAACTTTCTTTGCCCAATTTTGACACTTGAGTCCATACCTTTTGTATTTTAAGCTCAAGTGTGTGTCATCAGCAAAAGCTTGTGTATAGACTGACCTCTTCGCAATCAAGTTGTCTCATCTCTGTGAATGAAGTCTCCATTATTATTATCCACAGAACAGGTCTTAAGCATGAACCCTGAGACAACCTTTGGATGTGTCAATGGACATTCCCCCGCTTTGGACCTTGTGGTCTTTCAAGAAGGACACTATGATCTTAGAGATTTGCAGGACACTTTATTTCCTGGAGTTGTTTTATGAGCATCGTGTACCAAGCATTATTGAAAGCATTTTCAATATCAAAAGTTATCACTACAGCATGCTCTTTCTTACTTTGAACTAATCTCACATGTTGTATATTGGAGGGTGTTCAATCAAACCTTCTTAGCTGCTGCAAACGTGGCTTCAAACCCGCTGGTGGGAAACTATCTGGCCCAGATGACTTATTAATATTTACTGCTGTTACTGCATCTTCAAGCTCTGGAAGACAGGTAAACAGCAGACCAGTGTCCGTTTTTATCAAGTGGTGACAGGGTAACGTTAAACAAAGAACCCCAAACGAAAGAGCTTTAATAAAAAAAAATAAAGCGGCGGGCCCAAACGTCTCACTCCCCTACTAAGTGGGAAGTACCCTACTTCTTAAGAGAAAAAAAACCAAACCCCCCCCACCATATCTTGAATTAAGAGACCCAGGGGTATCACAGGTATTAAAAATATAAGAACGATTCGAAAATAAAATTTGATTATACATATCACAGGATGAATTTATATAATTTCTAGTAGAATAAAATAATTTTAATTAGACTAGAAAATTTTAATGAAATCATCGCGCCAACTGGTGGAGGATGACTGCTCTTTGTAGACGACTTCTTACGGCTCCGGTGACAGGTGTCCTCGTTGATCCTTTTGTCCGAACTCCGTTTCCATGGTTGTCTTGTACAACCGCTCCAAAGTCTCCAGCGGGACGACAGTTGACCGTTCCAGCATCTATAGGACAGTCACCTCAATGAAGTCCAGTATCCTGGTGGCAGAGTACCCTATCCCCAGAGAAGTCCAGTATCCTGGCTCCTCGATGGCCCTCGGTGATACGTGGCGGAACCTCCTGTCCTGGGTCCTGTCCGGAATTAGGGTGGCCAACATTGTCTCTGCTATCAGCTCCAGGGTCCTGGTGCGAGGTGGCTCCCATGGTCCAGGATGAATTAGCTGGATGGTACTCGGATCATCGCCGTTGTAAAGCGCGACTACGGCATGATACTCTGGTGTCTCCAACACGACAGTGGCTCAGAGGAGGTCTCTCCTGGGCCGAGGTCGTTCACTTGATATTTCTTTCCTACTGCCAAAGATCCCAAGGTAGCGGAGCACATGTTGTCCTCTGCGTCTGGAAAACGAACCCAAACCATTATTTAGGAGACGGGTTTGTCATTCCTGCTCCTCCTCTGGTGTCTTCTTCGATGGAGAAGGTGACTTAGGTTTCGTGGCCGGCTTATTGATTGCTCCCTTGGACGATACTGCTACAGGACATTCAGAATGACCTCGGCATCCTATAAACTGCTCATCTCGACGAGCTCTTCAACTGGCGACAGCTTCTTGACTTTTTGGTCGTCTTGCTTCTCTAGGAAGTCTATCTTCAGGTGGTGACTGACGATCGAATTGAACCTCCCTGCACCTGTTCTCTTCCCTAACAACAATCAGTGTGTCGAACGCGGCCTGAAAGGAACAACGGGCAGTAGAGGTGAAGACGATACTTTCCTTGGTGGTGACGGGACCGAAATCGGTCCTGGCAACACCAACTTCTGGGTCAAATCTGGGCGGTATCGCCTGATGGTGGGCTTATCCATGGTGGCCCAACTATTGGCGGGAGACGCATCACGCACTGGCTTCTTGGTTTTCGGTAGTGCAGTGCCGACTTCGGGGACTTCTATAGGTTTCTGTCCCTTCTTCACGCCCTCTTCATTCTTGCGGGCTGTACATTCCTGCAGGACCCTTTTTTCGGCGTTCTTTTCTCCTCGGGTACAGCCTCGGCAAGGTCGAGTTATGTTCTACCAGATTGTAGGCCATAACAGCATCACCTAATTTTTTCTTCCAGTCAGCCTGTTGCTGAAGGACATCTAAATGATGCTTCAACACCTCCATTACGGTATGATTCATTCTCTCTGCCAACCCATCAGCTTGAGGATGATAGGCAGTAGTTGCGGCGTTCTGGATGGCATAAGACTTGAAAAACGCTTGTCTCATTACTCAAGATTTGGGGTCCTCGATCAGTGATGATTTGAGGAACTCCAAACTCACTCACAATCTTGTCCTTGACGAAAGCAATTGCTGACTGAGCGGTTGCTCTCGCCACTGCCTTGGCGATGCAATACTTTGTTGCGAAGTCCACTGCAATCAGAATATGCTGGACTCCTCCAACTGATTTTAGAGGTGGACCAACATAGTCCATTCCCCAGCACTCTTGTCGGTTTTCCCACAATGACTGGCTGAAGCAATCCAGGTACTTTTTTATGCGACAGTTTGGTTCTTTGACAGATGTGGCACGACCTGACGTAGTTGCTGACATCTGCTTTCATCGTTTTCCAGTAGAATATCTTCTGGATTCTCTTCATAGTCTTAGTCAATCCGAAATGTCTGGCCGCAGGCACATCGTGGATCATTT
The DNA here is from genome assembly GCA_036925085.1 of Brachycybe producta. Lineage (NCBI taxonomy): Eukaryota > Metazoa > Arthropoda > Diplopoda > Playtdesmida > Andrognathidae > Brachycybe > Brachycybe producta. The sequence goes on along the minus strand of JAUPFP010000001.1, from coordinate 8,777,166 downwards.
CGAGAATTTCAACTCTCAATTGTCGGGACACAGTATAGTCAGTATACGTTAGTACTGGCACGGTCTCTTCATACTTAATGTGGTGAGGAGACTGGTTGCAATATAATTCTTGGTACAGAGTCATGGCTTGATGATACTGTTAATAATGGGCAAATATTTCCAGATGGTTTCACAATGTACTGTGAGTTTTTGACACAGACTTTACTTTCTAACCAACTTGTAGATGATGATTTCTATAGCTCGTTTCTTCTCTGCATCGTTCGGTGCCTGCGCGGAGAAGATTCAAGTTATAGAAAGAGTTGGATTACAATTATCCTCCTGCATGGGGGTGAAATCAATGCAGCAGGATGGTGGCCATCCTTCTCTCTGTAGTCGATGCTGATGTACATCTTCCATCTTGGTAATTACCCTTCTGGAAGATGTTGTAGCTGCTTCCAGGATCATATGTCTCCTGCCTTATGGTGTCTCCGGCCTCTGTAGAGAAGTTATTAGTTTCGGAACATAGGCACAACGCAGTTTCTTATTGTAACACTTTTATTCATCTTTGTAAAGAAACAAAGACTATAAAGACGAATATTGTTTATCAAAGGTGCGTCCTCATGCCCATGATGTGGTACGGAGTAATCATTGTAATACAAGTTAGAGCAAGGACGAGAAACAAAGAGGAACATGGTCCTTTTATACCTCGGACCTGTGTACACCTACGAGGTGTAACCAGGTCCAAGTCACCATGATCCTAAGTGTATCATTCCACCGTCAGAATATTAATTGGGAAAGGAGGGAGGGACAAACAGGAGTTGTTTACCCTCCAGGCTGTAGTTTTGGCGGGAGCAGTGGTTGCCGGGTGTTACAGTACCATAGAGACAGGGTTGGTCGTTCTGGGGGTGGGGTTTTCATAGCTATTTCACAAATATTTCATAGTTGCAGGGAAACAAGTTTTGAAACAGACAGTGAAATAGTATGTTTATCGCTAAAGAATGGTAAAAAGGTGTTTTTATATTCTTTCTATCTACCACCGGGATCCTCCATAGTGTAAGAAGTTCGTTAGACACTCTTCATCGTAAATACCATTGCCCGGCCTCAAGCACATCGTGGAGCATTTCGAGAATTCCAACTCAATTGTCGGGGCACAGTATACATTAGTACTGGCACGGTCTCTTCATACTTTCATACTTAATGTGGTGAAGAGACTGGTTGCAATATAATTCTCGGTACAGTCATGGCTTGATGATACTGTTAATAATGGGGAAATATTTCCAGATGGTTTCACAATGTACCATAGAGACAGGGTTGGTCGTTCTGGGGGTGGGGTTTTCATAGCTATTTCACAAATATTTCATAGTTGCAGGGAAACAAGTTTTGAAACAGACTGTGAAATAGTATGTTGTTGTTTAAGGCTAAAGAATTGTAAAAAGGTGTTTTTATATTCTTTCTATCGGTTACCGGGATCCTCCATATCAGATATCACTAGTGTAAGAACTTCTTTAGGCACTCTTCATCGTAAATACCATAGCCCGGCCTCGGGCACAACGTGGAGCATTTCGAGAATTCCAACTCTCAATTGTCGGGGCACAGTATACGTTAGTACTGGCACGGTCTCTTCATACTTAATGTGGTGAGGAGACTGGTTGCAATATAATTCTTTGTACAGAGTCATGGCTTGATGATACTGTTAATAATGGGGAGATATTTCCAGATGGTTTCACAATGTACCATAGAGACAGGGTTGGTCGTTCTGGGGGTGGGGTTTTCATAGCTATTTCACAAATATTTCATAGTTGCAGGGAAACAAGTTTTGAAACAGGCTGTGAAATAGTATGTTGTTGTTTAAGGCTAAAGAATTGTAAAAAGGTGTTTTTATATTCTTTCTATCGGTTACCGGGATCCTCCATAGCAGATATCACTAGTGTAAGAACTTCTTTAGACACTCTTCATCGTAAATACCACAGCCCAACCATTATTTTAGGAGGTGATGTAAATTTTCCAAACATCAACTGGGAAATGCATATGGTAACCAATGGCAGTGACGGGCCGTTAGCAGTTTCATTTTTAGATAGTATGTGTACTTATTCTATGGAACAGGTTGTAACTAAACTGACCAGAAATGACAAAATTCTTGATGGTAATACTGACTAATAGTCCGGAGTTATTATCCAATGTTAGGGTATCAGGGGGAATTAGTGATCATCAGATGGTCTTATGTGATGTTAATGCTTGTGTGGAAAAAAATTTTGAGGTTGAGTAATGTTTCTTTTTAACAAATGTAATTGGGATGGTTTTCAAGTCACATTTGATAGATAATTTTCATAAATTTAATGAACGTTTTCATCCTCAAAAGTGTGATTTTCGAATTGGACACGATTTCATAGTTTAATTTTAAGTTAGTCTTCCTCTTTTATTCCAACCAAGGTAGTTAGGGGACTGTGCCACACCGGTTTGGTACACTAGGAAAGTTAAAAGGGCTCTTCGTAAGCAACGCTTATGGAGGAATAGGGCTAGAAATCGCCCAAAATTAGTAAATTCCAATGCATTTTACAATTGTCATGAGCTAACAAGATTTCCCGTTTCGCTGCTCGCACAGCAGCGAAACGGGAAATCTTGTTAGCTCATGACAATTTTAAAACAAAAACGCTTGGAGAATGGTTAAAAACGGACCTAAAATTATTTTGGCATTACATCAAGAACTAGGTGAAGTAGAGAATCTATTCCTTCTCTGGTTGACACAAATGGGAAGCTTGTTTCAGATCCAGTAGGGAAAGCTACCTTATTAAATGAACAATACAAGAAGGTCTTCACAGTTGATGATGGCATACCACATGAGGGTTTTCTTTCAACATCAGTTTAACAGAGTTTAGATGTAGGTATTGTACCAGTTATATGATACTCTGGTGTCTCCAACACGACAGTGGCTCAGAGGAGGTCTCTCCTGGGCCGAGGTCGTTCACGTTAGTCCAATTTTTAAATCATGAGACAAGTCTCAGGTAACTAATTACAGACCCATGTCTTTAACCTCGATAGTTTGCAAGGTCCTTGAACATATTATATATTCCTCCTCAAGGAATTTTCTTATGGAAAACGATCTTTTGTGTGATTACCAGCATGGGTTTTTTAGGGGGCAAATGTAACCCAGCTTATTCTTTTAGTTGATGACCTTCAGTCAAATTTTAGACAAAGGCAGTCAGATTTGGTTTTTCTTGATCTCTGAAATTCATTTGACACAGTTTCTCACTCAAAACTAATGACAAAAATGAGTGGGTATGGATTGGGTGAACAGGTTTATAAATGGGTGCATTCTTTTTTGAGTGACATTAAACAAAGGGTTGTTGCAGGTGGGTCTGAATCTGACTGGATAGGGGTTACATCAGGGGTTCCTCAGGGTAGTGTGTTGGGTCCGCTTCTGTTTCTTTTATATATCAATGACCTCAGCAGTCAAGTTAGCAGCAATTGCCGGCTATTTGCAGATGATACAATAATTTATCGTGAGGTTACCTCTGACAATGATTGCCATATTATTGATAGTGACTTGAAAGCAATAGAGGCATGGTGTTCTAAATGGCAACTTCAACTTAATAAGGGAAAATGTTGTGTAATGAGGGTAGCTAGGGGAAGGAATCCAATAATATTTCCATATAGAATAGGGGCCATTCCACTTAATAACGTAGATTCTTATAAATATTTGGGGGTAACGATTACAGCTAAACTTTCTTGGAAGCTGCATGTCGAACAGATTATTTCCAAGTCTATGCAGATGCTTAGGTTTAGTCAACGCATTCTAAGAAGGTGTCCCAGGGAGGTAAAATGTATAGCATATCAATCATTAGTACGTCCCCATCTAGAATACTGCAGCTCCGTGTGGAATCCCCACACTGAAGACTTAGCTCACTATAGAAATGGTCCAACGCAGGGCTGCTAAGTTTGTTTGTGGTAAATATGGATATGCCGACAGTGTAACAAATGCTTTCAGAGCTTGGTTGGGATAGTTTACTTGCAAGACGTTCAGATTTTAGTCTTAATATCTTTAATCGAATGCTAGAAGGCTCTTGCCTTTAACCTACTTCAAGTAAACTTTGCAGGGCATTATATTTGGGTAGGGGTGACTACTCTAACAAAGTTGGAGAGATTTTTGCACGACAGATTCTTATTACTGGTCATTTGTCCCTAGGGCGATTCGACAATGGAACTCGCTTGCTGGGGATTTTGTGCAGGAAAAACGTATTTTATGGTAGTCATAATTTTGTTTTGTTTTTACAATGCATATATTTGCAGCATTAAAAAATATTGAAATTGTTGTTGGGTTTATATCAATAGGGCTTTATATTATCTGGTTTTGACAATGCATTTTCTATGCTGCACTTGGACTCTTGTCCCTCTGCCATAGACCTTTATGGCTGCTTGCAGAGTAATTTTTCATTAATTTCAATAATTTTCCATTAATTTAAAATTTACATTTTCAAATTATGCTCTTCCATAATTTCACGTCTTTCCGTTATGAGTAATTTTGTATTATGTTCTTCTTGAAGCCTCATTTCAAGGCATGAAATTCATCTGCTTTGCTCTGAAATCCAACATGTGTTTTCTCTTTTGTTTTTTTTGCTTATAATGAAACCTGTAAAATTATCAGTTACCTGTTTAATTTTGGCAGTGCACAGCCTACTTCGTGGCTGACTGGGACCCTGGGTAGTTTAAAGCTTATTTGGCATAATCGAGATGAAGTGTCTTGCCATAGATGTAGACAGGAACCATTTTTATCCCATTCACTTAGAATGTTTATCTCATTGGCATGAAACATTTTTTGGTACCGTTGTTGCCAATGGTTCATCAACTGTGTTTATTTGAGTTGCTGCTGTGGTGACATTCTTGTCTTTGGTGTTGTCAAGAGGAAAATAGTGTAACACCTTTGATACGGATAGTGTCCCAAAAAACCAAAGTTGGAAAATTAGAATGCATACCTTCTAGAAAGTTTATATAGTAAAATATAATAGTAAAATAGTAATAATAGTAAAATTTCAGCTCATATGAACTATATTTAGAGGTCCCCCCAATGGCTCCCAAATTTTCTTATATGGCTATTACCATAGTTTTTATATTCTATTTGAAGAAATTAAGTTTAAAACAAATATTGACAAACAGTGATTTATTACTTAATTTTACAACATATTAGTTATGTCAACTGTATAATATATTATATATTATTCAATAGCTAAGGTCCAATACCCATTTTCTATTGTCCATACGTGGTAAATTTGTAATATAGTGTTCGACATAATTACAACAAGCATCATTTACATGAGAGCAAGTTAGTCACAGTTGCATTTAGTGAAGTTCTTTCATTGTTTCTAATTTTTTGTTGATGCTTTGAACATCTGAATCAGCACAAACTCCTCATTCAGTGCTGTCATTTATGCTGGGTAAGTTGTTGACATCTCATATTAAGAAAGCTATCGTTGATATCAATCAGATTTCAGATTTAATAGAAGCTGTTCTTTCTCATCAACTGAAAGAATCTGTGAGAAGACAGCAATTGTTGCAAATGTTTGACTTAAGTACCAAGAATGCCAGAGCAACATCGTCAAGCAGCATTGCACAAAGCGTCATTATCATTGCTTTATATTCTTAGAAGCAGCAGTGTCATTGACAGGTGCATCAGCTGCAGATCAGCTTGTATACCACGACTGAATATGGACAAAGAATACAAACCGGTTTAATAGCTGCAGTTCTTTCAGTTCCTTCACTGTGAGATTGATTCTGGCTTTGTTGCCTTTGCCATCCAGAGAGCTTTGTGAAGTGTGCCAGACTCCCAAATAGTTACTTTAATGTTCAATGCAATGATCAGGGCTGCAAGATGTAACAATTCTCGATAATTTTCCCAAGAATAGTTTTTGGTCAGCAATTTTGATAAGAACTTAAGTTTATTTGACATCAATATTGTCCATATCTCCTGCTGCTTTACTTTATGGTTAAGTTTTGGCCAGTGGTCCCAAAACCTCCTAAAACTGGATTTTTTGGTACAGATGATAGTCCAAGACACATTGAAAGTGTCTGAAACGAGTAATACAAACATGTGATAGTGGCAAGTCATCCACAGCAACTTATGTTCAATGGCATCTTCCAGTAGTCAAAGCACATACCAATGGTGAGTCAAAACACTTATCAGCTGCAAGCTGTTACAAGCCTAATGTCAATTTAAGAACACCTAGAAGTTAAGTTGCACTGCCAACAATAGGAACTGGAAGTTTTTCAGCATGTCCACTTTGTCCACTCTCAACACCAGTAACATCTGATAAAAGCTTCCCACCCCAGTGTATAACTTACTTAGTTATATCTTAGCTATGTTTGATTTGCTCTGCTGCTTCACGATGATAGAGTTGAAGGTGGTGATGAATGGTACTTTTTGACAGTACTATAGCTGATGTTGAGCTTTAAAATATTAATAATCGTAACATATATTGAAATTAAATTAAAAACAAGTTTAAATGAAGTTTAAATGTAAATAAAATGAAATTGAAATTAAAATAATTTTGGAAAAATTACCAATTTTGCCAAAAATGTACTAACTTCGAGACCCTTGGGGGACCTCTAAATATTGTTCAAATTATCAGAAATTTTAATGATGTTACTATCTATAAATAATGAAACTTTTCAGTGGGTATGCATTCACGGATTCTTAATTTTAATTTTTAATGGACTTTTTGGAACACCCTAACGGACAGGGCCATTGTCTTAGGTAGACCATGTATTTCATGGCGGCTCATTGACTGTTCACTGGAGTTTGTGCTGCATGTGTGTTCATGTACTTTCTTGGCGGCCTTAGTCTCTCCGGAGGTGCATTGGGACACTTATGTCCCATCTCTTTGCACGGGAAACAGTTCAGCCGTCCGGAAGGTTTCTTCTCTTCTGGGTTCTCTGTCTTGTTATCTTGATTTCTTCTGTTTTTCTGTTACTCCTGGTTAGTGTTAGAGGTTTTGTTAGTTTTAATTCATGGATCCATTAATAATACTCTAACAGTTAGGATTGTTCATCTTTTGAGACGGGACCATATTCTCTATCATTTGCGGTCTCCTTCTAGTCGTAGAAGTTGTCCATTAGGGTTATGCCAAAGAATATGCCGATACATCTCGACATATTCCTTTGCGTAGACTAAACATTTCATCATCTTTCTGAGCCCTTGCAGGCAGTGTCATTCGTGTGAAATGGTGATGTGTTTTGAACTCATCTATGTATAAGGAGTATGTTCTTGGACCCAGTGTACTTTGGGAAATCCTGGAGTGGATGGAATGAATTTTTTTGCCCAGTTTTGAGCTTCAGTTTTAGGCTAGCACCCTGATTCTGCTGGAGATCTTCTGTTTCTTTGTTCTTTTTGTTGTGGAGATTGTTTTTCATAAGTTTGGCAAATTAGTCGATCAGTGATTGTTCATGGCTTCGTAGAAAAGTCTTCTATGAAGCTTCTCCCTTGAATCGGCCCTCGTTTCATTCTTTTGCTTTGACACGCATTTTTTTCCCTCTGCTTTGGCCCTCAGCTTGTTGTAAGTCTTTTGGTGGCACTTTTGGCGCTTTTGTGAAGATAGCTTCACAAAGTTGCTGTGCTTCCGCACGTTCTTTGAACATAATGTGAGCTTTAGACATCGACCATTTTATTTTACCAACCTGTAGATGACATTTTCTGTACCTCGTTTCTTCTCTGCATCGCGCGGTGCCCGCACGGAGAAGATCCGAGCTGCAGAGTGAGTTGGATGGAGACGGATTGTGGTCACCCTTTTGCATGGGGGTGAAATCTATGCAACAGAGTGGCGGCCATCTCTTTCTTCTGGTCGATGCTGATATACATCTTCCCCTTTCGGTACACCGACAGGAGATGTTGTAGCTGCTTAGGAATCGTATACCTCCTGCCTTATGTAGTCTCCGGCCTCTGAAGAGAAGTTGATTATTCAAACATAAAGACCACGCTGTTTCTTATTATAACGCTTTTATTCATATTTCGTATAGAAACACAGAATACGGAGATGAATTATGAATACTAACGGTGCGTCCTCATGCCCATATTGTGGTACGGATAAAATCTACGTAATACAAAGGCAAGGACAAGAACTACAAAGAGGAGCACGGCCCTTTTATACCTTGGACCTGTGTACACCTGCGAGGTGCAATCGGGTCCAAGTGACCATGGTCCTATGTGTATTAATCCGCCGCTTGGGTGTAAGTCAGAAAGGTGAGTCAGAGGGGAGGGAGGGACGGTCGAGAGTTGTTTACCCCCCGGGCTATGGTTTTGGCGGGATCACGAATTACAGGGTGTTACAATGCAATTCTCCCAAATGCTATCTTTGGGTAAAATTTTTTATCAAAATGTTTATAATGGGTGACACTCTTCCACCTATAATCTTGGTGGAAACAGTTTCTTAATTCAGGACACTTATAAACCTTATCTTGATTACTATAATTTTCACTCATTTGTTCTAAATTGTTTTCCGCAACTCAAAATTCTTTATCTAAGTCGTTCAACTTCTATTTCTAGCTGTGCAATATTCATCTAATTCATGCAATAATTCATTCAAGGAGGTTGATACTTGTTTAACATGAAGCCAAAGTTTGTATTCTTCTACTATGATGTGTGTGACACATACATGTTCTCTATCTGTCAAATCAACAATATCACAACTAAACCTTAACCCTTTGATGCCAAAACCCCCTTTTCGTTGCACGAGTACCAACCTTTGGGTTATTTTTATAGCGCATATTTATCTATTGAAAAAATCCTAAAGTATGTAGGGGACTAACTAAATGAAATAGTGTCAGGTTCTTTTAGTTTTTAAATAAAAAAAATGTGATAAATGTGATAAAAATGTGATTTATTGATTTCATAATAAAATATTTTCACTTTTTTGGATGGAAACTGCTTAACATTTGAATGAATGAAAACATTTTTCAAATTACAAAAAGAAACACATCAACCACTAAAAATGGGATATTCACTCCATTGCTTCGAATCAATTAGTGCACAAATATTTCGAATGTTTCTTGCATATGTGATTTTTGCACACCTTGTTGTTCTTCTTTCTTGAGCATTGAAAGTGCTGTCCTCTTGCTTCTTGACACAAAGCTGCTTTGTAATGTACTCCATCTTAGACCTGGCCTTCAAGTAAGGTTAATTTAATTCTTTGCCTAGTTGTGAAGTATACAGCTTTTGTTTGTGAGTGACATTTTTCTCAAATTGTGGAAGCTCAGAAATTTTTTTCTGAAATGCTTTGAACTTCATTCATGGGAGTCGCAGAAAGCTTTATGTCATCCACAATCTATATCATCTAGAGATTCTGTTGACGATGTTGATACTATTCTTTTCCTAAACTCATTAGTGAGTTCAGCCAATGGTATTCCAGGTTTTGGCGTTTAACTTCTAATCTGTTTTGCCATAATAGAATCATTTGCCTCGAATACTTTATAGTCAAAGTCAATTGTTCGCGGCTTTTTTTCTCCAGATTTTGGGGTTTTCATCAGTTCCGTGAGGTGGTATTTGGCAGTGCTAGAGTATATTTTTGGACCATTATAAGCTTCGACGGATAGTACTTGAAAGCATGAACTTTTGTGAACTAGACAAGGTTGCTTGGCTCTTTGCTTCACTGTAACAACACTGTCTCGAAATGGGCTTCCAACAACGTACACTCGATTGGCAGGATCCAAAGATACTCTCCCTTGATCAATGCACATTCAAGCGATGAATCGTTGCGACATTTCACACCTTTTTGCCTTCCACTTCATCTGGACTTACTATGTTTCGTTTGACTTCAGAAACAATTTTGGAACAGTCTGAACAGTTTTGGAACAGTAGAAACAATCTGGCAGTTGCAATTGCAGTAATTCCTCATACGAGCATAATTTAATCCCCTCACATTACCACTTTGTATCTCCTCATCCTGAACATTATGGGATATGTAAGCTTTTAAAAATTCCTCATTTAATGTTTCTGCTTTATCTATGCTTTATTGATTCCCATTATCCTGAATTAATGAAGGATTTAAACTTTTTCAATTCATCTGCTGTCTGGCAAATTGAAAGAACCTCTTGTTATCACTACTATTAACTATAAACGACTCATAATCTAACCGCTGTTATAACACAGCAGCATTATATTCCTTAACTAGCGATTTATACTTTTCCAGATCCTCCTTTTTACTTTGGTTCTGTATTCTTACCCACAATTTTTTTTAATAAAACAATTTTTTATATACTATGACTGAAATGTTTTTCTCTGAACTAGACATTTTGGCGCCCGTAAATCAAGTACCTCTAAAATACGATTCCGAAAGGCACTCTATATATCCTCCATGTGACCCAATATCAAAATCATATTCCAGTCTGTCCTCGTAAAATCTACTCTCGTTAGGTCTATATTTCTATTACTTAAGGATCTAACCCATACAACACTTTGTTTACAATTAGATTTTAAGGTTATTCTAAAGCCTACAACCAAACGAACAGGATCATCGCTAAGAGCAGGGGTGCCCACAGGGGGGTAATCTGGTGAGGAACTCGCCATTTGCCTTTTTGGGGGGTGATTGAAATTTTGTATTAAAATATTTTTATAATAATCAGAATGAGCGAAAATCCAAATTTATTATTTTATTATTTATATTTTAAAAGTAGTGTTTCAGCCACTGTTATACGTCATATTACAAGTGCAGGTTTCTTACTGCTCGCTACGCTCGCCAGAATTGATAGCAAGAGTATAGGGAAAATATTCATGTTTTCCAAAGTTTAAAGACTTTGTTTCAAACACATCTTATGGCCAATTGAAATTATATCTGCAAAGTGTAATGACCCGACTGGGTGCTACAACGACCCCGGCAAGTTTTCCCCAACTTATCGCCGCTGATCTCTGTTGGGACAGGCCTCAGCGCGGGCCAGCCCTCCTCCTGTCCGTCCGTGAATACGGGTGACGTCGGTCGGAGATCTACCCCGAAGATCGACGGTCGAAGGTCCGCCGAACTGTACAGAGAATCCACGGTAGACTCCCGTTGAATCCTACCGTGGATACCGACGCGAAGCACCGGCCGACAAGACGAAATACATGCCGACATGGGATGGTGTGAACACGGCGAAATCCCCCACCGGTTCCCCACCCTCCCCGCGGTATCTTCCCCAGCAACTTACAATAAAGTGACACAGACACAGTGGTTGAGTGAAAATAAACGTAGGTCTTTATTCAAATGAATGAATAAGCAATAAAAACACTCACGTAGAAATAGATGAGATAGATGACAAACAGGTGTATCTCCGGGCTAACCCAGCCAGGAGGAGAGGTCATTCACCTCCTCACACAAATCAGACAAAAGAAGAAATGGCCATCTTGGCCACCTGTTGAAAAGATGAGAGCATCACATCACCCATGCACAAGCATGAAGGGGTCTTCTATCCACTGCCCTGATATAATGGCCACCGGCATATATATCACCCCCAGGCTGCTCCACCTGGGGGACGACAGTGACCCTTGCTGGCCATTTTGTCGTCCGCCTGGCAACCAATTTGAGGTGCCTAGCAGACGACAGCAGGTATTTAGTTTAGCTCGCAAAGAGAGCAAAACTGAGTTGTCACAAAAGTTATAAAAAAACGGGGGGGGGGGGGGGGGTTGAATTCTCCACTGGATTGGGGGTGGTTGGGCACCCCTGGCTAAGAGAAAATGGTTCCATTTTGATGACATGACTAATTATATTCGGAACATTACTAAAAACCAAAGAGTATATTTTTTCCTCTAGTGGGGAAATAAACCAATTGATACATCAGATCAAAATTCATAAAATTTACAGCTTCTATTAAAAATCCAATCAATGTTAGGTCGATTAAAGTCCCCTATAATAATAACTGGCCATGTTATATTAACTGGCCATGTTATATTAACTGCCGAATAAAAAGCATCCAACATTGCACGTGTTGCAATTTCATCCAACATATTTGCCGGGCTTTGATACACCACCACTAGACGAACTTTTTTTTCACGCTGACCAATATCCACAGCTAGAGCTTCACAGCCTTCCACTATTACCATACCAAGAGTAATAATAAAGGATTCTCTTATTATTGTGCACACTCCACCCCCTCCCATTTCTATCATAACGTTTAATAAAATATCCTGTTGGGCAGATCATAAGCATCACAAATACCATCACATAGCTACGTCTCTACCACACAAATACAATCCACATCAGAATTTATAATGTATGCTCGCAGAAAATCCAATTTATTACAAATACTTCGAGCGTTTATCAAACAACGTCGGATGTGGGCACTTACTGCACTATCAGAAATCTTTTTGGAGTATCCCTAAGACGTTTCCTTCATTTGATGATGCTGATGGTCCAAATTCTTGCTTAGACCTCGGTGGACTTCCACCCCATATTCTAATAAAAACATTCATTAGCCAAAAATCTTCTGATTCCACAACAAACTTTTTATCCTCATCCAAAAAGACAAAAAGCTGCACAATAATCATTAATCTTTGATATTTTCCTAACCTCCGAGTAAGACACTCCTTTCTTTTTCTGTGGCACTCCTTTCAAATTGGTGCTATGGACAGCTTTACCAACCAGCAATGGAGGTCGTGTAAATCTCTTTTCCTGTCAAGGTTTGCTGACTGGTCATTTCCTCCTGAAGAGATTGATGCTTAATCACTTTCTCTTTACTTTTGGATACAACCTTGGTCCACGGAGCCTCAATTGATTTCTTTACTTAACCATCATTTCCATCGACTACTGTTGTCTCTCCCTCAGAGCATATCTATAGTGACTTAGTGTTTCCACTTAAAAGGCTGAAATCTCTTTCCAGATATGTCCAATGTTGATAAAGATCTAGATGACTTTGTATCCAAATTAGTTCATTGGACCAATGGTTGTTCTATTCCAGTTTGATTTTCCAACTTTGCTAAGCACTGGTTTATTGAATCCATAAATGAATTCTTAACCAATGTTAAATTTTCCACTTTAGCATCCACATTCACTGTATCCACAGCATTCACCGATTTTTTTTGGTTGAAACCAACCTTAAAAAATAACCCAGCAAAAACACTCTACTAGAAAATTCTGGCTGAAATCTGATAATGCAGCTTACTTATATAAAATTAGATATTAATAAACTCACTAATATTCAGAATCCATCCAAAAAATCAAACTTATTCACACAAAAACAGAACACAGCCAAAAAATACAGAGAGAAAAACTCGATCAAACCATCCACCATCTTATTACAGAGGCCAAAAAAAAATATTAGACTTAAAATTATAGACTTTTGTGCTGTAAAGAGATGTGCCGATGAGTGTAAACACAGTGCAAACACTGCTAAGCACTCAGGGAAAATATCTGACAATGATGGACCCAAGCGGTGTACCCGTTTATGCCGTACATGATGATTAGATATTGAGCTATTCTAAACTAACTCACCCAAAGGTGTTACTGAATCACCTCAGATGATAATGTAAAAAATCACCAACATAACTAAACATAAAAAAATAGATCCGTATTTTTGTTTGTTTGTTTGTGAACAGACCCATAATTTTTTTGGAGAATTAGCCCTTTTGAAGTTTTACTGTTTTGCTGAAAATATGACGCAAATGCAAAAAATGCTAACTACAAAACTACTAAAGATAGAACAATTGTTTATGGCTCAATAGAATCGCCTCAACAGTGGGAACATGATCAAGCAACAAAATTTGAAATTTTGGTTGAGTTAAGCCTGGTTCCCTAAGATAGCAGTACTATTATATAGCGGCGGTAATGTGACGGTAAATGATGTCACAAAAACCGTTTTCATAGATGTAAATGGATGTGGTGTTCTCGAGAATGGCTACCAGCGATGCTCATGAGAAATCCACATCATTTACATCTATGAAAACGGTTTTTTGTGACGTCACTTACCATTATATTCTGGCTGCAATATTACGGTACCACTATCCTAGGAAGACCAGGCTTTAGTGCGGAATAGTTCTATTATAAATCTCGACTTGTTGATTTATTGGATTCTGTACATTACCTGAAATAGTAATAAACTCGCAGAATTATTACCGAATTGGAAATTCTTCAAATTGTCTTATGACCTTGCAGAAGAAATGATTTTCCACCATCATGGCAGCATATCGACTTGCAAATGAAAAATAAAACTTGCTTTGTAAAATCTAGTATAATCATTAAATTTTTTAGTTTTACAATTTATTTATTTGTGATAAGTACTGCAGAAGGCCAGAAATCCTATGCTGTTGGCCTAATAGTATAGACACCGCGCACATACCTGACAGCATCATCTAGTAACAAGAAAACTATTCCATTGTAGGGCAACAAGTATTGCTTTTTAAGCTCTGAAGGTGGATTGATAACGATTTCTATTACTCCTCCACAATCGCTGATCTGTCCTCATAGATAACAACACTTTCCTTACTCAGAATTGCTTCAATGTTAATTGGTGGGTAATACTGGTATGTGCACCAGGTTTTTTACAAGCTGTAACATAGAAAATTTGACGATATGAAAATATTACAATTTAGTACATAACGTTTAAACTGAATATACTGTACAATAAATAAATGTTAATAACGTTATAAAAATAAATATACAAGCTTAAATTTAATTTAAATAAATGTCAAAATCGCTGACTGTACATATTAAAAAAAAGTGCAAACTGAGATTGCAATGTTGCAATATCTGGCATTGCTGTTTAACAAGCTGCATGTTCGGTGTTAATTTACTTTCTCTATTTTTGCGCGCAGCTATTTTTAATTTTAAACGTGTAATTCGAAGTGCAATAAGCACTCAACTATACTGTCAATACACTGATACTTTTGCATAATCAAATCATGATTAATAATTTAACAAAACGTCTGAAAATAGTCTACAGCTTATTTACATAAACGAATAAAAGTTGTTCGCTAAAAACGTCTTGTTTCGCCATAAAATATCCAATAAGGTTTTTAAAAAATCCATTGGGTGCCCTACGATATGGAACATCCCCTGAAGCTTTTATATCACTCCAGTGTAATTGGTCTGACGAGAGTGATAGTTATGGTTTTACTGACTATTTCGGCAAAAATACGCCTCTTAAAAGTTGTAAGATGGTAGAGGTAACTCCCAGATAAATACTGAAATTTCACCAGATTTTGTTAGTACTATGAAATTATCTACATGGTATTTTGTCAAGTTAAGGTTTTGTTGTTTGTTGTCCATCTTTGTATAATCATTGAAATCCATTTGTAGACAAAATGAGATAAATTTTTGCTCCATCCATTGTTCGCAAAACTCAAGTTATAAACTTACCATTCTGCCAACCACCCCAGTGCGTTTCAATTTTCAAATTTTAATCAGGATATGATTATCTGCTATTATTATTTGTCATTCTCAAAATAAATAAATCAGCGGAAGTGAGGAGTCAGTCGTTCAATTCTAAAGATGGTATCCAGTAGTTGCCAAAATGAAGGCTTCTTCATCTATACGACCTGGGCCCTATGACACAAGTCCTACAAGTCTAGAGCTTGTAGATGTGTAGCTTGTAGCTACAAGTTTCATAACACCAAGTAAGCAATGAGACTTGTAAAAATGGTTGTAAATTCTACAATTGTAAATGAATTTTACTAGGCTTGCTATTACTTAAATTTTTCTTTAAATTCAAAATCATTTAATCTGGCAAACATATTTCTTGGTAGGCACCTGTGTGGCTGTCTTATGCCTACAGCAATGTTAGTTTTTCCAGATATAGAGAATAATCATTAGAAGTAAAAAAAATACATTATTTTGTGTAAAAATTCTATAATTAATTATTTATTATTAAAAATATACTGTAGGCCTATATCATGATACTGTATTTATTAGTGATATACCTCTGACAATCATGCTTAGAGTTCATTTAACAAATCAAATACAGGCACATATAGTATTCGCCAAACTATAATAGACTTAATTAAGTAATGAAGATCTCAGTCCAGATTCGGCAGGCCGGGACGAGTGCAATTTGTGTAAACAATACAGGATTGCACCCATCACAACCTGGCTTTTCTGTGTGTGTACGAAAATTCCCTCCAAACATGAACTATTTCCAACGCAAAAAATTGCTTCATGCTATATGAATATTACAGAATCCTTTTGTCATGCTAATCACCACCACCACCAATCATATTATGGACAAATCGTCATAATATAAGATTATAACAAGTTTTACTTTTTTTCTGAAATAGGCTTTCAGTTACTGAGAAGATGAAAAAAAAATATGATCATGATGAAGATTACGTTTTCGTACCTGATGTACAAAAATGAATACGCTCGCAGGCCGGGACGAGTGCAATATGGCAAAACGAATAGTGATAAAAACATCAATACAAACACATTGCCCAAATCACGGCCTCAGAGAATATCCTTTTACAACAGAAGATCCTCCCAATTCTACTGCCAAGAGTTGACAACAACTGCGGTTTATATGAAAAATAGATACAACAAAAAAAAGTGTCGAGATTTTTTTACTTTGTATATTTACCACATACATCACATCCATCCCCATCCGTAAGATTCACATCAACTGGGACCAATATATCACATATAGATTAAAATGGCACAAATGCTGTGCACGTCGCAAGTGGTCATTGCCCGACGAATCCTCCAACACAAAAAGCTCTCTTTTTTTTTCTCTCTCTCTCTATCTTTCCCTTTTTAGAAGTTGTTTCCATGATGTCAGAACCAAGGTCGTATAGACAGGTAATCTAAAAAAAACAAGAATAGAAAAAGAAAATGATCATCAGCTTTACTTTGCCTCTGCAAAAATGTTTGTTTCCAACATTAGAAATAGAAATAAACCAGATGGCACAGGTAAAATGTTTTCATGTTTGAATATTAATACCTCAGAAACTATAAATTGTTATACATTTGAAAGTTGAAACGTAACATAATGAAGAAATTTACGCAAAAAAAAGGTAGGTTGTTCAACAATTATCTTGAGTATATCTTAGGTCAAACACTGGCAGAGCTGCACGCATAAGTCATTTTCTTGAAACGAGAAAATGTCCTGAATTTTCAAATTTCTTCTTCTATTCAATTTCTCTTCATAACACCTTAACAATTATTACATAAAAACTTACATACTAACTGTGTCCTGTCACTTTTAAAGAAAACAAACAATGTACAACAAACATACTGCTAAGTGAACAGTCTCAGCCTCTCGGCAATGACAGTTTTAATAGTAGCTTTTTAAAACCCCTCAAGAAAACCTTAAAAAAAACTTTCTTAATTCTTGAACAATGTTTGTATCGAGTTATATGTTATTTTTCTACACCTTAAATTTCCAATGTGTGCACTTCATACAGTAGTTTATGAGATTTCCATCTTCAACCAAAAGGACGTTTTACCGGCGCCTTTCAAATATTTTGAGATGATAGTTCAAGAAATCATCAAGTGACAAATATCACCATACATCGCAGTTATAAACAACGACTACATTTGACGTTTTTGTAACCTTTCAGACATATCACTCCCAACTTTCCAATTTTACTTTCAAGAAAATTAACATTGACCTAAAGGATGTCATTCAACCAGAAAAAGAAACAACGATAGAAACTAATGTTGTAACTTATTCAAATAAATGCATCTCTAAAAAGACGCCAAAATCTACAAAGTAACCGATTCTTAATGCTCAATATTGGACTAAGTCCATGGGCTTCAATGAGAGTCGAAAACTAAAAGATAATTTGCAGACAAGATTACTTAGGTAACAATAACCAATATAATGATATCGCATTAACTTATTGTAATAAAAGGTAGAACTTTACTTATTGTTACCTCTTAGTTTCTTCTTTTTTTTTTCTACGGGGAGCACAGAGGGAAGAAAAACTACAACAATTAACACTTTGGATGTTAAAAACCACAAATTGAAAACTGACTGCCAGAGGGTTATGACACCTTTTTTCACTACCTAAGCCTAATGAGTACTGTACAAATTTTACAACTCATATCTCTTGTTAAAGGTCAACACAACTAAGGTGTTAATGCCCCAAAGAATATTATTTAACTTAAATCGCGATTTAAAAACAACTTTTAAAATAACAACCAAAATTAGTTTCAACTGTATTTGTTTGTTCTAAAGTTGATTCAATATTAAAGTTTAATAATAATTAATTGATACTCAATTGTATAAGATTTATTTATAATTATATTACCAAAATTTGCCAATTAATTGCATTGCAATTAATTTCAATCAAGGCTGGAAATTTTTAATATTTTAAAATAATTACATGTATAAGCTTTTGACTTGCACTGAAGTTCTTCTTAGATAAAATTAAGATGGAATCTCGGCATTTGAACTTGTAACTGAGCTGGGTTCTAACATCCGAAAACTCTTGGTCAAGGGTACGCAATAATATAATAAAGTGAGGATTTTCCATATTTAAACTACGTTTTGAGAGTTCATCTTGTGATGCTCAAGTGTTAAGTTTTTGTCTGAAATTTCTACATAAATTAAAATGTTCATCGTATATTTCTTGTAAACACTATAAGGGTAATCACAGACCATCAATCCCGGCTTGTCAATCCAAAAAGTGTTGTGGAAATTGTGTATTAAATCCAAGTTTAATTGCTTTTCAGCGAGAAATCCATTTCAATCTTTTAGAATCGGTTGCAGACGTAATCATAACTTTTTAAAGATATAAACTTGAGGTGATTAGTTGAAAAGACAAAATAAAATTGAAATTATAATTATATTCTATGAAAAACAATCTAAAAACACAACCAAAGAAAAAACTAACAGAAATGCATTGAACGTCTGTGGAGATATTAAAACACAACTCCACGTTTGAATTGGCCACGATTGTCAAGCCGAAACTGATCGTCTGTGGCCAGTTTACTTCTCTCGTACATTTACTATTGCAGCTTCTAACTTGTCAGAGTCATAACTTATAAGTATTGTTAATTTAGAATGAATGATAGTGTGGAAAAGACCACCCCAACACACACAAAAACCACTACCAATGTCACGACTCAAAGACACAAACTGAAGAAAAAAAAAGAAAGAAAATGCTTGCAAATTTGCAATTGTCACCAATTGAACGTTGCCAGTCGGACACTCACTGGCAATGAAGCAGCAGCCTTACAACAAAATTCAAACTAAAAATTTATTACCAAGGACAACAACAACAACATATTCAAGGTGTGGTCCTTTTCTTCCATTTTCAATTGCTCAGTTCATTTGCATGCATCTAAAATCTGGTCACATACAATTTAACAAAAAAAAATACTGTCCGACACATCACAAGAATAAAAGTTGTTAAGAATAAAGGTTCGCGAATTCAAGATAAAGATAAATCTACACGAGCCGAGCCGAGTCGCCGTAAATGCTTACAACAAGAAGAAGAAGAAAAACTCCATATTACACAATTTGCACATTTTAAAACATCTCAATTTTAAGGTTCATGGAGTTAGTTCGTGATAATACTTTGAGAATTTATTCCAGGTTTAAAAACCTAATATGGTTAGATTGAAAATCAACTGGTCACATCTCCCATGTTACACTTGTTGGCCACCCAAAATTCTAAAAAAAATAAAAAACTGGTTCGATCCTTCTTAGCCTGCACTGAATACCACCACACATTTAAAAAAAAATGCATGTACTGTATATTATTTAAATCGGAATTTATTAAATTTTATTAAAACGAACTTAAAAATAAATAAATGAGAAATTTGTTTATGATTCGTTTAATTTTTTTTTAAAAAAAGCAAGCACTTGATTCAAGATTCAAATCCCGTAGACCTGCATCATATTACACTATAGGGTACCAAATATGCAGACACTTTGTGCTCCCCGTAAAACAACGCATTACTCAGAAACAATGCTAGCCTCCTCCTGTTACACATATCATGATTAGAGAGATGGACCAGTGGGGGCCACATTAGGAATAGGAAGTGCCACAATCTTGACTATGCCTTCAGTTGACAGGCGAAAAGGAACTTTAGATTTATTTTCTAAAATGTGTTCTCGCTAAAGTAGCAAATCTGATGCTGCTGCTGCTATCACAGAATCCTTTTTATTGTTGTATTTTGTAGTTGTCGGTTTCAGTTCGCTCCTGAACTGAACTTGATATACATTATCCATGTTGCACTTTTCCTGAGAGCGCGGCCAAGGCTCCATAAGCGTGGAGATCGATTACGGAGAATAAGTGGAATCGTTCTAAATCGGCACTGGAGGTTGAAACGTTTGTGATGGAACACACACACCATTATATTATAAAAATGCATCAATTGCACTGCAATTCAATAACAAACAATGGTGCGCTCGTTTATGCTCATGTTTTAAATTCTAAATCTAGCAGCCATATTCTGAAACATTTCTTAAACCAAAGTGAAACTTAAACAAAGCTAAACTTAACAACGCTCCATAGACTTACTATAGTTTTGTCTTGCATGGTGGTTGAAGCTTAACTTCCTTTTAAGGAACGTTTTAGAAAACGTTGGGTTAATCTTAATCTCTGTTTCACCTTGTCAGCCTTCCATAACATAAAGCGACTAACTGTCAGTAAAAAAACTAAAAGTAAAACCTTAGTACAAGTACGATTAGAAGTCGAAACCGAAATTATGTATGACACTATATGATATGGAAGTTCATGAACTTGGTTAATGAATCTGGTAGTCAAATGGTGAGACTTAGCTTTGTACATTCCAGGTCGATAATCAAATCAACTGTAGTGCAACTACACTGCAAACAGTTGACGCATTCTAATTACGGTGGAGCTAAAAATCACAACCACCTTTTGAATATAAAAAAACAGTTCAACTAAGTTAACTTTGTGGTGATACTGATTTTCTAACTAAAAAATATCCAGTTAAAAACGTATCTTGATAAAGATAAGATAAAGATCAACTTAAAGAGCTCTAGAAAAAATGTTTCATGAATTACACTTAACTGACACCAGCATACATATTCTAAGATAAAACTGGGAGTAAACTCAATTCCTTGAAGTAGTATGGTACACTGCTATTACAACTCGAATGTGTATTATAGGGTCTACTAGTGCAGCACTTTTCAATTTAGTTTCTATTGTAGGAATTTCATGGTAATAGCTAACATGTTACTTTGGTAATTACTACTAATTAGATTTCGACTCCAGAGCAAGTTAGTTAAACAAGGTGTGAAACCTTTTTTTCACCATATAAATGGGGTACCTACAGTAAAAAAAATTATCATGCATGTCACCAAGCGAAATATATAACTTATAACAGAACTTTGCACAGAAATTTAAGAAAAAAGGCTTTCAATGCATTTAGAAAATAGATTTTCCAACAAATATGTTTATAAATTATAAAGATATTTGTTACAAAATCTACTTTGTAAATGCATTGAAAGCCTTTTTTCTTAAATTTCTGTGCCAAGTTCTGCCTGGAAGATAAACACATTATGAATGTAGTGGTGGTAGCCTCTGGTCAGTTTCTTTTTTTTTTCTTCTTCAAATGAAAGTCTTTTGTGTATAGCATCATCTGTTTCCATTGAAATCATTTTTATTTATGGCATCCCCACATTTGACAGCACTTTTTTTTCACTTGAAAACAACAAAGCAACAAAATCTTGCATGAACATTCTTCATCTACAAGGAACACAGAACATTGGTCACCCATGATAAAAATATCTTGTGAATAGTAAAGTATCATTTCCAGCTTCTAGGATTACTTGCTCCATTGTGGTTATCCAAATATGTGTAAATGAAAAGGGGCCAATGGCCCTCCACCCTTCTTTCCCCTTCTTAACCTTACAGTAGTCCTAAGAAGAGTTTCAAGAGATTGGTCAAGCAAATTCTCCATTGAAGCTAATACAAAATATATAGTTTCTTATTCGATCGCTTTTATTTGGAAAAGAAACTAGAAAAAAAGTAAAAATCCTTCTATTGGCACTTACTATTTTTGAGCATTTTTCACTTGCTCGCCACGTCCTTTGTACATTATGTCCTCAAGGAAGACTTTTTATAAATGTGTATCTGCTTTCATACACAGTATGTGTAAATGTGAACAGTCCCTGCCACTATTTCTCTGAAAACCTTGAGACCCATATTATTATATACCTGCTGTTTTCGCATAGATCTCCATGAAAATTTACTCAGCTCACTTAAAATCTCCTTCTTGTGTGACAAGTAGAATACTTTGAGAAAAAAGGACCAAAAGACTTTTGATAAGAACTCTTATATTTCTTACAACAACAAAAAAAGAGTAGAACACGAGGTACATACAAAAGTAGAAGATCCTTTGTCACTTTTGGTTGTCCCTCTTTCTTGCTTCGTATTTTTAAATAGGTTATCGTTGTATTTTCGAGGGTGCAGCTAGTGAGCGAACACAAAAGAACCAAGTTCCCAATAAATCGAGTATTTTTGTAAAGGACTTTTTTTTAAGACAAGCTTAAAGCTCACTAACCCGAGCGAATAAGCGGTGATCGCATGATTATAAAAAGAGACAAGAGATTGGAACTCTTTCATCTTCTTATAAATGTATAAATAGGACACCTCACACACCCCGCTTCACTTTAAAATCCACACCCAGATAACAACAAGGTGCCCCATAATAAGTAAAAACTCATAATGCAGAAATGGGAATGTTTAGCAATTTGGGGGGGGGGGGGGGGGTTCTCAAAAAAGAATACTGCGCCTAAACATCTAAAAGATGTACAAAAAAAGATTTCAAAAATCTCTTCACATCTCAAAAGTTTCCCCGGCATTACCACACCTCGTCCGATTGCAATCTCAACCAATTCCATCTCAGAAGACATTGAAGTGAAGGTTAACTATTAGAAGATTATATTAAAGTACCAAGCATGCCGGCACTATACACTGGAGACCAAGTAAACACCCTCCACGCCAGTGAACTCCACCAATTGGCTACTAGTGGGAGGAAATGTGACGAGGACCGAGCATGCCAGCGCTAAGAACCAGAACATAACTCGAATTACAGATAACCTCCACCTCCAAGTTTTGTCGTCATCTTAAAAGGAGGGAGTAGGTTGACATGAAAACGGCTGAGATAAGATACAACATTTGCCCCAAACTTTGTGGAATGCTAAAAAGTTGTTCCTATCACGTTTATTGTTGTTAATAACGGTTTTCATTTGATTGTATAGTATTCGTAAAGATATAAAATCAGTTTGGTTGCATTTGGAAATGCTTTATTAGTTGTTGACAAAGATGTAACACATGCTGTTGAAGCTTTAAAACTTAATACTTGCCGGCAAATGTGATAACAACAAAGCATAACATGTACAAATTTAGTTAACTGTGGTGTTTATAAATTTAACTCTGGTTAAATGTTTCCACTAGACAAATGGACAGAATGGTTATTCGTAATTGTAAATGGCAGCTAAATTTCTAATTATAAATTTGAATACTATTGTAATATGTTCAACAGTTGTCAGAAAGATCCTTTCCTTCACTAATAAATTTCAATTTTTAATTAATGTCACGTTTAGAGAGAAGTACGTTAGCAAAAACTCCTTTGAAAAAATCGGATTTATTTTATTTAAATCTAATTTTATTAATTTAAATCAAATTTTTACTTAATATAAATTTGCCCTCTTAAAAACTGAAAATCCATTCGTAACAAAGTGTTCAATCTGTTTATTCTTCTGTCAAGCACATTATTATAATAAACTGCACATTTCATTAAAGAAAAGAAAATCACTTTTTTTAATAATAAAAAAAACTCCCAAATATAATTTAAATTACTTGATTTTTATTTCATTTTAAATTTTTTAAATTTAAATCACATTGATTTTAATGGAGAAAAAACAATAGATAGAAACAATCGCGATTTAAACCACTGATTTAAATCAATCTACCCGCAACTTTGGTACAAAAATAATCCATTTAACAATTTGCAACAAAAGTTCAATTGAACTCTTTTGCAGTTTTTTTTTCTTCTAAATTCTAATCATTCTTTTTGTGAGTGTGTTCCTGTTTACAACAACAGGGACAATCAAACGTTCTGTCAAAAGGTAGGTTAAACGCCAGCTTTGCATCCCTTACACTATCAGCATAAACACGCATTATTCTAGTGAAAACCGTAATATGGTAGTGCATAGACGCACTACCGAATTTATGGCTTTCATTGGAATGATTGCATGGAATATGTATTGAATTTATAATGTACATTGGAAATATGCACTAGCATAATTAACAGATTCTACATGGATTATGGACTCCTAGGAGTGTAGCCACAATCCATGTATAAAGTAAACTTACTAGGGTAGAAACACAAACTTAGGGCTAAGATTATGATGCAACATCCCGTTTAGATCAAACAACAAGTATGTTTTTTAATAAAAAAAAACAATGGTTAGAGGGTAGAACTACATGCATAGTAGCCAACTGATAGTAAACGAGACATCTAGTCTCTAACCAGCCTTTTTGATTATAAGAACAGTAATTGCAGTTGCCCCAATGATGATGATTACTTCACAATTGGCACTTGGGCCACAACTTCAAAATAAAAACATGCGCATAAAAATCCGAGCCCTAGTAATCATATTTTACTTCCTTGTTCTCCACTTTTTTATTGAGAGTTCGATTATATGAACTTTTGATTATCGGCACTATACATGTCCAACATTAGTTCCGATAATCGACGTTGTACTGCAATTATTAAAGCATTGTACACACTTGGATAAAAAGTCGCGCGACTCTAGCATCTGGCTTTGTCTAGCGATTGTCGAGATACAGTCATTAGACATTCTATACAGACAATGTTCTGAAGTACGAGATACAATTCCCGTGTCTTTTGTACCCCACCCGAAATTTAAAACAGGATACAATGTTGCGCAACGTTTCTTAGTGTGGACGTGTTGCGAGAAAAGGAACTCCCCATGCCAGAACTCCAACACACACACACACACACACACACACACACACACACACTGTTTAGCGCGATGTAATGAAAGTTATAAATATTAAAATATGAAGTACATCATTTGGAAGTTTGATTTAGGGGTTCCTCGTTGCTTTGAATTTTGAAATTACATGTGGCTACGGGATAATGTACATATACTAGCTGTCTAGATACAAAGTCTTGCGACTGTATCTCGACAGTCGCTGCATGCCCATACGTTGTCGCGCGGGAATTTTGTAACCAAGTGTGTACTAGGCTTTACAGTATAACCTCAATGTTTTAAAATCTTTGGTCAATGTACTAACACTGAAACCTCCATTGAAACCTCATTTGATTTAATCCCTCAACTGAGACTTAAATTGAGGCAAAGTATAAATGTTTTAGTCTACAGTCCATTGTGTACCTTGTGTTTATTAAACATTAACAATTAATTATACTACAAAGTGGCATGCAACAAAAGCATACTGTATATTATATTCACTTACTTTCAAATTTAGAAAGTCTGGACATCGATTACATCCCATAATTCATTCCTTTAGACATGCTGACGTTGTAGACCTACAGTATAACATTAATACAGGACTTCAGTCCAACTTCACCACCTCCACCCAAAAAGAAGAAAAAAGGGAGTGTAAGTTGAACTGACCGACCACCTGAGGTTTAGTTTCAACTGTATTTGCGGATCACCTTTCGCACCTTCCCCCCATAACAGGTGTAATAGCCTTCAGGTAGCTACAAAGACATCCTTGATGGACACGTTGTAAACTCATTTCAATTAAGTTGTGCCATTGCTAGTTAGTAGACCATAGTCAAGCTAAGTTCAAAATAACAATTTTAAGTTTTTAAAACCATTTGCATTCATCATTCGAGTTGCAAGTAGTCATACTAAACTTGTAAACAACAAGCAAAAACACTCCCTGGTTCTTGCATTTATTCATAAAATTGGTTCCATTGACTCTCCTACGTGTATAGAAGAATTCTTGGTGGAACACAATTCCTTTTTCTTCTTTCTTTTTTGTCATATTTGGCACCCAATACAAAGGAATTCTATTCCAGGGCACTTGAGGACATTCACGAGCAACTTTGCTCGTTATAACCCTGAGGGTCATAAGCTACACAATCGCAAAGAAAAAGGTCAATAACAGTAGAAAATGTACCCCCTGCAAGCTCAAGTGCAGTATGGAACATGGAACAATGTTATTCCCACGGGATGTGGCCCAATACTATGGTCACTTTATAGGGTCTCTAACTAATAGGTTTTAATGTTCTCAGGTGTCAAAAAGAGGTTCTCATACCAAAGAATTCGAGATTTTCTTTGTGACATTCCAGCAGTCGATAATAGATTATTTGAAACGTGTGAAACCAATTTGTTTTTAAAGTATCTGTGTTTGACTCTTATAATTTACCAAATTTGATTTAGTTTTTTTATAAACCATACTGATTTCTTGCATTATTGTAATGTTAAAAATAAAATTATTGTACACAGATCGCCAAACTAGACTTCATGTTGCCACCCAATGTTTTTTTTTTTTTGGAATTTCTCAAAGTTTAAATTTTGTTGAATTTATGAAGTTTTCGATAATTTTTGAAACTTCTGAGAGCAGTTCAGTCCTACTAGTGATTTTTGGGCCATTTAAACTTTTTTCGGCTGTTTTTGAATTTGTTTGGCATTTTGGAATTTGTTTTGTTTTTACCTTTGTTGAATGTAATGAACTTTATAAAGCTTTTTGAGACAGTTTGGTCCACCAATTGAGTATTTTTTTCCTGGTCTTTAGGCCATGCAAACTTTTTTTTTTTTCGATTTTTGGCCATTGACTTTTAAGCGTTTCGTTTCTCTGCCCTTTAACTTTTTGTGAACATGTATACTTATGAAATTATGAGTTATGAATGTTGCCAAGCTTTCTCGACTCAGTTGTATTATTACCAGTACTTTGTATTTATTTTACTTAAGCAGAGCACAGACGGTCAATTCTGGATGGCCATCCACAATTCGTTTGTAATTGTATTTGTGAAATCCCTATTTTTTTTTTCTTTTGGCCATGTTACCATCATGGCAAAGCATTACGAACTGAAAAATGTTTATGTATCCTCAACATCCAAGAATCCAAGATTGCTAAGCCAGAATTGACCGTCTGTACCCAGTTTTAAATGCTTAAACGTTTGAAGTAATTTTGTGGTTTGCATCTGTCTTACTAAAACATAATAATTTTATAAATTCCAGTATGCAACGTCCATATTTATGAGCACATATGCACACGAGTTATTTTAAATGTTGTCTCAAATAACTAACTTTACAAGTAAATTCTCATATCCTCAAGGTATCACCAAGCTTGTTTTAAATAGTTAGATTTGTTATAAATTTCATATAACTTTGACACTAATTTTGGCTGCTAACTTGGGCATCAAAGAAGCTTCCAAAAACTTCAATTTATAAATAGTTAAATTTTACATCAAAAACTATAAATTTAAGACGTTATTCAGGATACAGAAACATGATTTTTCAAGGTTTTTTTTTAAAAAACTTTTTCTCTTCTTATTTTTTTTTTAAAGAATAAAAAAGTGGCACCAAAGAGTCTAGACTAAAAAAGAAGTTTGCCAAATTGAATTGAATTAAATAGAAAAAAAGAATATGATGGGGAAAAATATTTTCAACATCGATACAAAGAAAAAAAAACTAATTGTTTTCAGAAAACTTAAAAACAGAAGAAGAAAAAAAATCGGGTAAAATTTAACTTAAATAAATATTGTTATAGTGAAAGGTATACAATTTTGATGGTCACAAGAAAATGTCACCATAAAGAAGGGTGGAGGCGTTACTAAAGTCAGGGTGACTCAGTGATGTCCAGGTGGTGTCCTGACTCCTCGCTCTCTCATTCATTCACTCACTCACTGAGCATTTATTTCAATTCAATACTCTCTGTAGGCTATGTTCTGTATATATACAAACAGCAATCAAAGGCATATTTTCTCTTTTTCTTTCTGTCAGTGCCTCACTTCTTTCAAGTTTCAACATTTTGAGAGAGAGAGAGAGAGAGAGAAAAACGCTTTTGATCCATTCAAAAAAAAAGTAAAATTTGCATTTGAAAAGGGTAGAAGTAGAAGGGTAGGGCCAAAAGAAAAGATCCTGGGAAGAACTTTTCCATGTAAACCCCATAAAGATATTTGAAAAAGCAAAAAAAAGAAAAAATAGAAGAAGTCTTTTCAATGGAACATCACAAACACAACATACACACATGTTACTCTCACATAGGAAGGGAGAAGAAGAAAAAAACTAAACTGTAATAAGAATTGCCTTTAAAACTTTTCAAGAGAATAAACTTTGACATATGAGGGTAAAGTTGGAAGAAAAAAAATATATATATAAATAAGATTTTTTGGCAAAAGCTTTTTCAATTTAAAAAGAATAGACGAAAAAAAGGGAAAAAAACAGGACATTTTTATTGGTACATTATTTTTTGTTAGTAGGTTTTTAAATATGGTATTAACAACCTTCCAAATGGCGGTTTTTATGAAGCAACCATAAAAAATTAAAAGGTAGGGTTTGGTTGTTTTTTTTTAAAAAAAAATAAGGTTGCATGAATTATGGGTGCAGAATTTTCTACTGCAAAAACAGCAAGACGGTTCAAACAATATACATGTACACTGTAGTGTAGATCTATATGAAGTTCTGTGAACACAAACAGATAGATGAAAATGAAACGTTGAGGGTGCATTTTAAAACGTACACACACTCTTAAAATTGTACAGAAATCTATACACAATTCGTACACTGTAATAGTGTTTCTCAAATTGTGGTAAGGCGGTTGTCCAACAGGTGGTACGCAAGCTGTTTTTGAAAATTTCTGAGGGAAAGCGATTAAAAGGCAAAAAAAAAAGCGATATAAATGACAAAAAAAAAAGAATGCTAAATATATTCTTAAATTAACAGTGATGTCATCAAAGTAGTTATATAATTCTCGTAAATTTTAAAAGTAATAATCTGTTTGTTACAAATAAATGCTTTTTTTACGATTTATTTTAAATTGTTCCTACTTGTGTATGTTTTTACTAGGGATGGGCCATTTGAATCCTCGAATCCCGCGAATCTTGAGCGAAAACCCAAATCTTAGCGCTTTTTTTCGTCTTTCGAATCTTCGCGCTTTTTTTTTTTTCGTCTTTCGAATCTTCGCGCTTTTTTTTGTCTTTCGAATCTTTCAAATCCTAGCCTAAAAAACTGTTAAAAACTTTATTAAAATTAGTTTAAACTCCATTGACGTCCAATAGAAGCGTTCACTAACAAAAAAACGACGATTGTTGCAATTTCGACTTTGAATGCCACATTGTTTTTATTATTTATAATTTAATATTTAATATTATTTCATTTATTTGTATCTTCTTAATGAATAATATAGGATTCTTATTATATGAAGGATTCGAGATTCGAGGGATTCGAGAACCTTTTAGGATTCGAATTTGAGAAAATTTGGGATTCGTCCCATATCTAGTTTTTACCATCCAAGAAGTAGTACACAAGTGATGTGCTGGAGAAAAGGTTTAATATATAATTTGTGAAACATTCAAAATATACGATAGTAGTCGCAATTAATTCCATCTAGTTATAACTTAATATCATGCTATTGAATGTTTCACTCGGCTTTATACATTGTGTTGTCAAATCTATACTGAAAAAGATAAACATTCCTGCAGATGGTCGCAAAGCATGACTTCGGGCAATAAGCCTCGTTTTCACGAAGATAGTTCTCGCGATAGTTTCCGTCATGACAGCAACTATCGTGAAGACCACATGGTTGTCACTATCACACTGTTGCGATAGCACTATGACACAATCTCGTTTGACTAAATATTTGATAGTACTGTCGCAATAGTAATAGTTGTTGAGTGACCGCTTGTAGGAAAATCCACTTTGTAGGAAAATTTGGCTTCTAGAGGGAGAGAGGCAACACTGTTGTTGACTCAATGAGATCTGTGAAGTAGACGTCACACTGTCATCACAAAACTATCACGTTACTTCAAAACGTGTAGACAGTTGCTATCGTGAGAGTGAACTATCGCAACTTTCATGACAGCTAGCTACTCTCATGAAAGAACTATCGCCGTGAAAACGAGGCTATAGGGTAAATTTAAAAGTAATGATGCTATTTTAAAATGTATCAAAATGTATCATATAGTTTACAAATACCATGTCCATTGTATAGTAAGTCATTTGACAATAACTTGCAAATAATGTGCCGCATGCTTTCAGTACAAAGTTCTTCGCAACTAAAATGATATGTATTTGGTGGCGCTGATCAAGCGCCAAATTGAATAAGCGCCAAATTGAACAAACGCCAAACTGAATAAAAGCCAAATGGAAAAAAACGCCAAACTGAATAAAAGCCAAATGGAAAAAAACGCCAAACTGAATAAGCGCCAAATAGAACAAACGCCAAACTGAACAAGCGCCAAACTGAATAACTGCCAAAATGTGATAAACACATTGTTAGGTTTGGTTAGGTTTGGTTAGGTTTGGTTAGGTTTGGTTAGGTTTGGGAAGGTTAGGATTGGTTAGGTTAGGTTAGGATTGGTTAGGTTAGGTTAGCATGTTCTGTTTGTAAATCTGCACAGTCTGACGTCTATAAAAGCTCACAATATTTGGACCATCAGAATTTACAAAAAACCTGAATAACCGCCAAACTGAATAAACGCCAAATGGAAGAAACGCCAAACTGAATAAAAGCCAAAAATTTGGCGATTATTCAGTTTGGCGTTTGTTCCATTTGGCGCTTATTCAGTTTGGCGTTTGTTCAATTTAGCGCTTATTCAGTCGCCCCATGTATTTATAGCAGACAACCAATGAAAAAAATCAAATTTAAAATTGAAAATGTGCACAACGTCCGAGATGACAGTCCTACATGTTTACTTATTGTAGTTACATTAAAACAGCAGTTATAGCCAGTGTTATTTGGTGAAATTTACTGCTAATGACAGAACTACAGAATGTTACACAAATGTTATGGCAGGAAGTGCTTGAGAATGTTGGTTTTTACTTTTTTTTTCTAATAACTACAATGACGGAGATAGAACAATGAAAAGAAGAAAAAATCGAAATGATTTGCAAGGTGTAGAAGATGATTTCTGGAAGCAACAAAAAAGGGAATACGAGGAAATTAACAAGATGGCGTCTGTCAAGATGGCAAGCACCATTTCAGTGCAGTGACCGACATTAGTATACAGTACTTTATGTGGTGCCATCATTTTGTGTAGACTACTGAATTCTAGCCTCCCATAATGCCTCTATTAGTACAACAGTGCTGGACATCCTAAATTCACTACAAAGTGAAATTCAGTGGGGATTTTATTCAATGTATATGATTCTTCTTCCCCTTAGAAATAAATTTTCAAATTAAGTGTGAAATTCAGTCTTGGAATTTAAAATTCCCAGTTACGATTTAAAATTATACAAATTTGGTGAACAAATACTAATCAGTCGACATATACAATATATTTTATATCGATTAGTTTTAAATATAATCTTATAAAACTTAAAGAATATCATCAAAGACACACAACCATAGCATATATATTTGAAATATAGACCTATTCAATAAGCGTTTGATAAACAGTAGACTAGATTCTCACTAGAAGACGACTGACTGCTATTCCTGAGTGATTGCATTTGAAGAATAGGTTAGATGCAACATGAATAATGCATCCAAATTGACTCATTATGGCTGCATGTAATCTATAAGTGTAGGTAGCTAGCTAGCTATATAACAATAGTTTGAATTTTGACAGTTCCCCCGCAATGCTCATATAGTAATGACTACAAACCTAAGCATTCTCAAATGTAACCACAGATAAATTCAGAACAAATACACAGAAAAAAAAGCTTGCAATATGAACACAGAAAAAGCGAGAGAAAAAAAATACACACACACACAATAAGTGACACAGGTAACATTCACCTCTTCCAGAGCCATGTCTCCGTAGTTGTCGTACTACCCACCAACCAACCACCTTTGGAAGAAAGCCATACATATAAGCTTATTGCACTCACACATAGGTGATATCATGTTATATGAGACTGGCAATAACCCTAACCTGCCATATCTCGTATAAATTACATGTAGCAACAACACTGTAGAATAATAAATTTTATAGTACGCCCACAATTTCAAGTTTAAACTTCAAAACTAATTTAGAGGATAAACCTACAATATACCATCACAAATGTAGCTCACAGAGAGTAGTATAAAAATAAAAATGAAAATTAGAATTCCAAACGGATGCGTCATAAGTTCATAACGTCATTTTCCTTTTTAACATATGCTGATGATGATGATGATGATGATGATGTGGATGTTGTGATTTAAATTTAAACTGTGTTTGGTTTGTAACAATAGAAACTAGTTACATATTCAAATAGCTAGAAGGTTTAACAAATCAAACGCGCAGATCGTAGTTAAGTTAGGTATAATTTAATTACATTGGTATTCACAGAAGAAAAGAGAAAAACCTTGTGGTCAACAAAAAAAGCAAAACTGACCACTGGTATTACTTTGTGGTCATAAACTCAATAATGAAATCATTTACGGAGCTAATGGACAAATAAAAACTTTGTACAGTTCTCAGATGTTTTAACCATAGGAAAATATGGGGAAAAAATATGGCTGAAATATGTTAGCAACATCGTAGCTAAAGGTACACTAACCATGTTTAACATATAGGGTTGGGTTTATATTATCAGTTTATCACAAACACTGAAAAACCATCAGAAAATAGAATTAGAAATAAAAAAAATTCTGTGTTGGAGCGCAAATGCATTGGCCGAATGGGCAGTGACGTCGCGCTGTCGCCAAACAACCACAGGAAAATGACGTTTGCGGTTATTAAGACCAATTGGGCATATAAGACACACGGTTGTTTAACCGATAAGCAAATCGTAAAAATCAGGAACGTGAGGTTAATAATGCGTTTAATTTCAGTTGATAAAAAAAGTAATTATGAATTTTTAAATAAATGGTAAAACATTTTATTTAGATTGGTTTATGGACAGCTGATTTTCGAACTCTTGATTATATATTCTGTCTTTCAATTAAAAGCAAAATGAAGAGAAACTATTTTAGAATGTGTTTTAAAAACTAGAAGGGTGGCTCAATCACTTAAGAGTATTTTCATCTTGATATCTTTCAAAATACTTTCTATACGGAAAAAATAATAAGAATGTTGTCTGCTTAAACTTAGGTCATTTTCAAATTACCATAAAAAGCTTACTTTGAAAGATATCAATAAGAAAAAAACCTTTAAATGATTGAGCTACCTTTCTAGTTTCTCAAACACATTACAGTTTCTCTTTGTTTTGCACCTGAAAAACAAACTAAAACCACGACGTTATATATCCACCGTGACAGCAGAAAATCTGACCAAACACATCGTTCATGTTAAGAATGATCACTGAACAGCAATAAAAGTTGGATTGAATTAACGAAATCCATGATAGTTTGGCATTGAAAAGCAAGGATGAACCAACTAGAAATGACCCGTGTGTACCCAGCCTAAAAATATACAGCCATGAAAATACCTTTTTTATCATTCATATTTACTTTTCCACGTTTCTAACAAACTTTTGAATTATTTCTTGAAGTTGCTTCTGAAAAAAATATGTGTTTGACTGAACAGTAGTATGGCAAATTTACCAAGTGCACGCCCATCTTTAAAGAATCAATTGTATTGAATTAGAGCAGTTAGACGACAAATTAGAAAAGCACTAAATCAATTATTCTGAAAACAGACAGATAGATACAAATATTAAAACACAAAAAAAACTGAGAAAATTAATTCAAAAAAGAGTAACCTTTAGAATTGTTATAACTTGGAGCAAACTCTGCACTATTATTACAGGTTTATATGGGTGTGTATGAGGATTTAAGCATTGCAATTTGCAATGGCAATTTAAGCAATGACAGTCTAGCAAGTCATGCTACATTTAATATACAACATTGTATATAGTAAAATAGTGGTGAAACAGGAAGTACTTTGAATACACTTGGAATGAATTACTGTCGCCATCACATATGCCAATTTGAACAAAGAAAAGTTAAGAAAAAGTCACTTTTACTGTCTACTTTTAGATTTTCATATTCAAAATGTAAGAAGTTAGGTTGTGTATTCCTGTGGCTATATTTTTTTTAAAAAATAAACGTTTTATTCAGTTTTAACGCATTAAGGTTTTTACCTGTCAAAAAACGGTGAAATTTCGGTCTTTTTCAAACTGCCATATAAAGTTTATTATAAAATATGAACATGAAAACGATCACATACAATCAGTTTTTTTTTTTTTTTTCTAGTTTCTAAAACATGTTCAATATCAGTTTTGTTTCTAAATTTCACAGGCCCAAATGCAAGAAGAAAGTTTGGCACTTGAACTTCAACTCCATCAGCCAGGTTCCAGAATAGTCAATAAAATTTCATTGTCCGCTCAATACGTTGAAATTCAAGTTCAAACGCAATCTTTCTTGGCCAAATCTGAACCAAAGTTATCAAGAATTTTAGTGACAGTAAGGCTTATTAGACAGTCCTACTTATTTCCGATAGAAGTGTCGATAGTATGTCCTCCTGCGCAGACTCCATACCAAGCAATATGGGATCTCACAGCACAAGATTGAAAATAAAGAGGTATTGGAGCCTGCGTAGGAGGACATATATTGACACTTCTATCCGGCTAAGGTTGTGCCGTGTAAAAAACCTTCAATGTTACTTATAAGAAGATAAACTTATGAGAAGAAAAACTGAAAAAAAAACTGGCCACAAATAGAAATGGCTAGTGCATCTTATTATCTGCTACGTAAAACATAGAAACCTTTCCTTTTACACCAAAGCCAAGTAAACATACAAAGGAGGCAGCAATACAGCACTTCAGCAAAAATTATAAAGAAAGACAGACAAAAAAAAAGTGAAACCAAAAACTTACATTTTTGTAATAAAACCCACAGATTGCTGTCTATGAAGGCCCACATACCGTATTATTGGTCATCAAATGCGTCATTCTTCAATAACGAAATATCAAACTATGTGGAACTGTTAGTTGGCATTACATTGTTGCTCCCGTGTAAGTTACTATGTATGGGAGTGCGTCAAGGGCAGGGATAAGGATGTCAATGTACACCCAAGAGCCTATAGGGTAGAACTGTATGTATAGAGGTTAGTACAGGAACTCTTTTCATCATCTGTGTGCGTCCCATTGCAGGCAGGATACTGCAGCTTGCCAGGTGTGCAGACATATGTGTGTGTTTGTTAGGTGTCCACCAAAGACCAATCCACTTTTGGGAGTGGTTGGTAAAGAGGGAGGATTTAACTATATATAAAGAAATAAATTCGGGTATACGACTAACACCAGTACACCACAACAACAAACAAAAAACTTTTAAGAATAGAAGAAAAAAGTTCAGTCCTTTAAAAGTTTAAAAGATGAGTAGTGTATCACGCTATGTTATCAGCTGCAGTAGCAACCAGTAGCTATCACTCTCTCTCGTTCTCTCTCTCTCTCTCTCTCTCTCTGAATCTCTCCCTCAAAACTCATTCTCTCAATCTAAAGAGTCAAATCACTCATTTCTGATTGGTCACTCATGTGGAAATCGCCAATACCCAATGCCCACAAACAATATTGGACTCCAAAATGCAATTATTCTTCTCTTTGCTTGCATAGCTCACTGAAAAGCAGCAAAAAGAGTCTTCTAAAGAATGACACCAAAAATTTCCTCTCACTTCTTTTGTTTCCCATAAGCCTAGTGTATAAATTGAGCTACCTCTCTTCCTCTGGCTCACCTCAGTTAGATCCCTCTCTTTATTTTCTTACCCACCCTTTCAACTTCAAGCGGTCATCTTGGCCTTGACCGCTACACTGACCAACCTCCATTGGCTAAAAACCCCCGCTGTGAACTTCAAACAAAAAAAAATGCCAAATGAATGTATAAAAGGGACAAAAATGTTTCACCCCTTGTCAGTTGAAAATAACCCAAGAAAAAGAAAGGGAAAAAAAGAAAAATTTTACATGAAAAGAGATGTTCAATTGAAAAAAAATGTCTTGGGTGAAAGTTGAATAGAAGTTTATCAGTTTTCTCTTTTTTTTCTTCTTCTTGAAAATAGAATAAATAAGTACCTCTAATAATTAAACTTCTTGTAACCAAAGATCAGTAGTTCATACTCGAATGAGATCTCACAATAACAAGAAAGAAATCGTCAAGATTTCTCATAAAAATAGGTATCTCAGGTGAACAACAACAACAAAAAACCCTTCCAGCTGTGAGTCACCTGAGAATAGGAAAAAAAAACGGTTTATCCATATATATTGGTAGATTTTGAAGGAGGAGGAGGAGGCATAAAATAGCTTAACAGGCTACAAATGTCATCCGCGAAAAAAAGAAATAAAAGTTTGCAAAATTCAACCCAAACGTTTCTGCTTATTAGAAGTCAGCTGGACATTTGAACGTTCTTTACGTGTTCTTGTAGGAATTAATTACCCTTAGAAATTTGATCACTAAAGCCCTGTTTCCATTTGACAAACTTTAAGGCATTGTTTCCGTTGGGGCGAAAATGCGAAACAGCAATTTATGGTTTAAAGTGGTAGGGCGACGGATGGGGGGTCTCACCTGAACGAATCTACGATAAATTAATCAACAAAACCATTGCAGTGAATTATTCGGGCCACGTTTGTGCTCTCATATAAAATTCTTTTTCACCTAATAGACATTTCATTGTCCACCTAAATTCAAGATATTAGTAAACTGACATTTGTCTCCAGTTGAAATTTTCACAGTTTAATAATTTCCATTAAGTGATAACAGGGCCTTATCGCAGTTCACCAATTGAAAATTTAAACAAAATGTATAAGGTGCAATTCATCCAATCAAAAGCCTTAATTCAGCATCATAGAATAACATTTTTTATAAAGCAAAAAAAAATATAGAAAAATAGTGAAAGTTGCTATATTAAATGTACTAATGACTATTTATCATAAAACCGCGTATTACCACTATTTAGGCCATGTATCTTATTCACAGCAGCATACCATATATCTTACAATATTGAACTTAAGCTAACTATTAAATTCAGTCACCAAGTTTTGCGTCTAAACCATGTAAGCCTACAGTGTACAATTGTACAATTCTACATCTGGCTAATTAAATGAGTAAATGTCATGAAATACTCCACACTTTATTTTTTTTTTTCATGTTGTACTTTCTAACTAGGCCAAAACAACAATTGTTTCTACGAGACATGGTAGAACCTATAAGTTTGTTACTTGGTAAGCACCCCCATGATGAGCAAGCAGAATTACTGGGAGGTTTTTTGAGGCGACGGGAAGAATGGTAATTTGCCACGAGCCAACATGAACATTCATTTATCTCTGTCTCTCCAGGGTTGAAAAAAAATAACATCTGCAAAGGTGTTACATGATGTTCTCTAAACGTGTAATAGTTGGTTAGAAGTTCCTTTTCTCTTTGGAACATCTAATCAACAATCCAAGGCTCATATGGTGGGCAGTGTCTTCATTTAAAAGCTCGTGAATTCTTGACCCAGACATCTTTACTCCACATTTGTAGGATCATATTTTTTATTTCTTATATGAAAAATAAAATGTTATGATATCTAATTATACATTAGAACCAAACGTCTATAACATTGTTTGCCAGATTTTATTAGTAATTATTTAGAATCCTGATGTTAAGTATTTTAGGCAATGAAAGAATTGAACAAGCCTCAGGTTTCATTTTGATTGCCCATTGCCTACGATTTCAGGCTTCAGTGTACTGTAGAAATACATAAACACCTAACAGATCTCTGAGAGCCATACATGTGTTCTCATTCGTTTATTCTTCAGCAGCTAAGGTAACATTTTACATTGAAAAGAGGGCGTATGACTTGGTACATTTTGGAAAGCTTGCCTCACGCTTGTCAAGCTTTGATCACATAGGTTTCAATATACTGATACCCTTAGAAATTGGAGTTTTCTTCAGTAGTATTTACCAATTCAAAAATGCTGTTTGATTTATTTAAATGAGTAATTTCCTTCTCAAAGTTTGTCACAAGTACTCGGTGAGCTACGGCGTTTCTGTCTGTTTTTCCTTTTACTCTGCCTATTATGTCAACTGCCAGAAAAAACTCATTTAAAAAATCTATGCTGTAATCTTGAGTTGACAAACAGTATAAGTTGGCGGGCCTCATTCAAGCTTGTACAGACCAAGCACAAGTAGCCTCCTTCTAACAAGTGAGTGGCTCCGGCCTGTTATTCAAAGTTATACTTGTATGAGGAACCCGGAGCAGCCGCCCTTCTTTAAATGCTGACCCTTGTGCTTGACAGTGAAATATGAACGATTCGCGGTCATGAAATACTTCTCCTTTTCTATGAGCTTTTTCTCCATCCATAATTTTATCATCAGTCATGCTCTAAATTGATTGCAAACCAATTATGTCATGAAGATAACCCTCCTAAAAAAATAAAATCACAAAGAGGTAGAGGAGGAAGAACAGAAAGATTTAACTCAACTTGACCACAAACTGGCGCCATTAAATTACCTTGTAGAATTTTTTTGACAAATTTAAAACGTTTTAAATAAACTTAAGTTTTTTTTATAATCAAAATTTTTGTGTTTGTGGACAGAATGGAGATATATGGTCACGATTCTAGAGGTTATTCGCCTGTTTCGTGTACCTGAAGGTATACTACTTTTTTTTTTTTCAGTCCACTCCCAGCAGACTGGGCAGTATGGAGGCCTAATGGTCATTCATAAAAAGGTGTGGCTTATTTACAGAATACGATCATCTGTGGTGCATACATACGTGTGTATACTATATATATATATATATATATATATATATATATATATATTATGTATGACACACAAGATTTATGAAATGACCTTTTCTACAACTTTTAAAAGTTGTTTCGCCCCCTTTGTGTGATATGTATTTGTTCTGAAAACGAGTTTCAACTTTTTCTTTTCTTATATTGGTTGTTTGTACAGGGTGTATCAAACTATTTTAAACCTTTGTCAGGTCGCCCATTTATGATACACCCTCTTTAGGCCACAGTCCCTCTCTAGGCCACAGTTCATGAAGCGAAAGTAAAGGTTCTTCCATAAAATAATAAAAAAATATTTATAATAGTTTCTGAAATTAACTGTTTAATAATATTAATTTTAATTTAAGATTAGTCACAGCTTGTTCATAATTAAATTGAAGTACATGTATACTAAGGTAATTTGAAAAGATTAATATTGTTTTAAAAAAGTTATAGATAAACTAACACTGCAGTATATGCATGTTACGTTGTACCGATTGAATACGACGTGCACCATTGTCGGTATACATGTATACTGGGCGGTGATGTGTTCGCTATATGCAAGGTCCGGTACCAGTTGAGAGCCATACCGACGTGCGTTTAGAACTGACTGTTCATTAATTTTATACGAGCGTATTTATCTCTGCAGTTTACAATCTGCTTTTGCAAACACGTCAGGGCCTTCCAACACTGTATTATTGTTGGATTGAAGTAGGGCAGGGCATATACTTTTGTTAACTATGTCGGATGTTGCTACCAATTACACTGTTTTATTCAGGCATACTGCCCGCATACACGATAAAATAAATCGGATCATGTACAGTATGCGCCCTCTACAGAAAACGCCCATCTTGAATTATATAATATATTGCAAAAAACTGTGCAACATTCACAGCAATATTTTTATTTATCCTGCAAGAAAAATGGCCAGTGTGATTGCTGCTTTAGAACACGATTCTAACGTAGAAGAAAGAAAAAAAAACCTTTTTAGCATTTTTTAAGATGGTTTCATAATCTTGCAAATTTGCTTAGATGGGTTCAATTGCCAAGGTTTATTCTTGAACTTGGGCCTATAATTTACAAAATGACTAATACTTATAAAACCGATGTTAAAAAAAAACGTTCTTGCCAAAATATTGATATTTTCAAATCACAAACTAGTTACAATTACAATTACAATCAGTACTCTGCTAGCAGCCAAGTAGTTCAACGATCTACTGAGTGGGCCAAGCCAGCCTAGAGACTACCAACAAGTCATCATAAACATTATATTGGCCTAATAGAAGTGGTGTTGGAGGCATGGTGGCATGGAGGAGGAGGAGGAGGAGGAGTAGGGTCTTGTATTGCCACCCCCGCAAGTTCCGGGTTCAGAACATGACCGGTCACACGAGTCATTATATTAGTGCATCTATTACAATGTCATGTTATAAGCAGCCTACTGGGTATTATATATTTGAGATGCATAACGACAATATTTGTGACGTCACATCTATGAAAGAGGATCCTTTGAAAAACATGTTCACAATTTACACATTATTAATAAGACGTATTTAGACAATTTTTATTACTTGACACTTTAATGGATAAATGGGAAATGACGTAAACAGCAGTTAAAAAAAATAACGACAGAAAATTGAACAAAAGAATCGATTGTATTTTTTATGAAAGTGAATTAGAATGTGATTGATTGATGGCGTGATTAGGGCTAGGTTAAAATGACACAGGTGAGCCACATGTTGGTTACCCAGAAAAGAGAAGGTTTTAGAGAAGAGGGCCACATACGGATCAGCAGTAAAACTGGGAATGCAAAATGGGCACCACCACCTCCCAGAAACACTTGTTTGTATACAATGACAAAATGTAAACATTGTTTGTCTACAAGGTGCCTTTGTCACAAATTAGAGCTGATGCTACGTCTTAACTTCTGTAACTTTCTGGTGTTTGGTTACCGCTTTACAACATGTGATTCAAGTTAATTCAACAAACACCGCTGTGAGTAGCCATGGCAATTTCAATACTTATTGGTTAAAAAATATAAAAAGTATCTAAATTAAATTATCTAAATTACACAAAATTATCTAACCATGACATTAGCTTAAAGCTGCGATCACATTTTCAATATGAAAAAGCAAAATTCACTGCAATGTGTCCTTAAATTAATTGCAATTGTAAGACTTGTGGTTTCCTGCACACCGTCTTGCAGAAAACACTGATCTTTGTTGTTTTTTGCAAGAAATTGCGCAAGATTCACATCAATATTTGACTTAATTCGTGCATCGGAATCTTGCGAGAAAAATAACCAGTGTGATAGCCGCTTTAAACTCAATTTCATCTGTAACATTTCTCTGAGGCTCTGAATGCTGTAGCTATACACCTGAAACTAGAAAAGCAGGAAACCCAGGAAAACTGAAGGCAGCGTCCATCATCAGCTCAATTTTTGGCATTTTTCAGCTTACCATTTTCCATCTTTAAAGTTTTAAAAAAATTTTTTTTGCTTATCCTTTTGTACGATTCGTTTCTTGGTACTGGCAACATAAAGTTCTGTTAATCATCTGCTGGTCCTACACATGACTTTCAGCTAGAAATGTCGTTCTACTACACATACAATAGAAGTTCTTTTCAAACTGACTACAGGTAAATAATGTTATATACAACGTACTCTTTTTTCAAGCAATTTCCGAATGTGTATACTCCCAGAAATAACAGGCAGACGT
Organism: Brachycybe producta; assembly: GCA_036925085.1. Classification (NCBI taxonomy): domain Eukaryota; kingdom Metazoa; phylum Arthropoda; class Diplopoda; order Playtdesmida; family Andrognathidae; genus Brachycybe; species Brachycybe producta. The sequence goes on along the minus strand of JAUPFP010000001.1, from coordinate 8,735,776 downwards.
CTGATGAATGAGAATTGTGTTGTAACACATTATGATGAGGAAGAATAGCTAATTAACTCATCCGGTGATTATCAACAATAATAATAATAATAATAATAAAATCTATCCACTATAAAGAACTTACTCTTGAAACAGCAGCTGCTTCAAAAATAAAGAATAATCGCAATCACGATACAAAAATAAAATATGATATTAGTTGGGGTTTTTTTTACTCAAAAAACTAAAAAGCCACCAACCTACTTCATGTCAATCTACAATGCCAGTGTGTTATCAATTATTAACTAACAAAGGCACAGTTGTAAACAACGGAAAGGGGGGAGAGGGCAAGTGTCCTGCAAAAAATCGTAATGTCACACCAAAAAAAAATACACGTGCACACCATAAAAAATTTAAGATTTTTTTATTTTAATTTAAAAATTAAATTTCATTTAGAAAAACACGTTTTTTGATTAAATGGCGTAAATAACATCAACTTAAATGAGTGCCAATTACGAGCTCGTGGTGGTGTTTTTTTTTTCAGAGGAAAGTGTAGTATGCCTGCAGTCCTTCCAGGGGGTCCACCATTCTGTAACGATGCCGACAGCTGTTGTCAAGGAATTTGCTTGTCTTGCTTGTCTCTTTGTTAGGTGGCTGGTCCTGTACCAGCCAGTTGAACTGGGATTGTACGCTGCTCCGCACCTCCCAAGCTCGGGCTCTGTGACCTGCCGGGTGATCCAGGTCGACTCGATGACCTGGATGCACGGCCCTCGGTCGCGCGTCCGCTCCGGGTTGGAGTAGGACTCGTTGGCATGTTTCTGTTTGGGTTCCGTGTGTACGGGACTCAAGTTTCCACGTTTTAAAGAGAAAGTGATGACTTCACAATTAAGGAAACCGACTTCCCTTATTGCGATATAATTGACTTTATTTTATAGCGACTGTAACATTTTACAAGTGAGTATAAAATAATACATAAGCGAATGATTGCTACATAAGCGACTGATTTTTAGAAAAGATTCTAAGTCCAAAAACGAATTTTGCACTTAGAATATTCTACCTTTAGAGGAGGGAAAAGTTCTGATCCTGCAACTATTTGCCTACTGTCCTTCTCAGAGTACCTTGCTTGCTTGTTTTATTATATTGGCCCCTGGGAGGGGCCACTCGTGACCATAGGCCGCCCATAGGTCGTCCTGACCAATGGCGATCTCTGGTCCCTAAATATTTCCTTTTTTGGAACTCATTTCTCCGAAATATGCAAATGATTTCGTAGAACTTATTTGGGCCTGTCCAGTGGACCAGAAGTTGGTCTTTTCAAACATTTCCAAGCAAAATGGCACCTAATAGACAAAAGTTTGAGACATCACAAGATGATCGACAAATAATTACTATCCTAGCAAACAATTCTAACTTAAAGAAAGATGCTCTGCAATTTGCAAATAAAGCCTTACAAAGCACATCAAGTGAATTGCCTCGGGATGACTACTGTGAATTATTAGAACTCACAATTCTTTTTCTTGGTGACACTCCACCACGGGGCATTCGAATAATGAAACCAGGAGCAATGCATCATTCACGATGGATGGCAAAGTTTTGTACTCAATAAAAGTTTGGATGTTTAAAAAACAATACACACTGACTCCTGAGGAGGAAAAGTCAGTCAGAGATTTTTGCCTTTTTGCCAATCTTCTATATATGAAGGCTTATATTTCATGTCCTCTTGCAACAGCAGCTCCAGCAAATGATCTTTGTTTCCTCGAGTCTCTCGTAAAATTACAGCACCATCAATGATGGTATTTCCACAAATGCATTCGGGGCTTTCACTAGACACTTGTGGTACCTTAGCGAAGAATTGATTGCCTTAGCTTTTTTTGAAAAATAAAGAATCCTGAGGGAGAAGCGCCATCATTTTCTTTCACACCAAAGTGTGAAGTTACCCATTAATTCTCTCCCTTTCTTTAATGTCTTTTGGAAAAGAAAATAGAAACTGGTCAATAAGGTCACTAGTGTACCTCACTGTTTGTTATGATTTTTGGGCGGATGTTGATTTCCCAAAGATTTTATTACTTAATTGAAGGTGGTAGGTTCCGAGTTTTTTTATACTTTAATTGATCCCTCAAAACTGTCCTCAGTTTTTTTGTATTTTATTTCATTCTTTCTCGTTTGTGTGTTTTTTCTTTGAAATCCATGAGGTGTGCATCGATTTGGCCCCAGACATATTCTTTTTGAAGTTTATTTTCTTTATCAACTGTCGGGGTCATTGACGTCCAATGTGTCCATCCATGATAAGGGAACATGATGTGTTTTTTTTTTCTACTTGTCCCTTTTATGGCACTTTATTTTTATTTTTTTTTGATGTCCTTGACTCTGTTGTTGTGTCTCAGGTGTACCACGTGGTTGACAGTTATTTTGAAGGCCACATGGTCCTGGTGAAGTTATTGCAGTGGGTGTCAATATGCAAATATTGGCGGCCATGTTGAAAAAATTAAAGTTGTGAGATTTTGTTGAGTTTAGGTTGAGTTTAGCTAATATTTGAGTGTTTAGAGGAGTTGTTAATGTTGTTGGCTGTTTATTCGTTGGGGGTTCTTTTTACCCTCTCCCACCTTTTGACAACTGTTCTCAGTTCTTCCTCTCAAATTCCGCTGTCATCTTCAATTGTTTATGTTTGATGATTTATAGTGTTTATATCTATGGACATAGATTGAACACTAATGGGTTATTGTTCACTTTGTCGCGTTCGGTATCTTGCTAGCGTTGGTGGCCAACTGCAGGTGGTCATTTCCAGAGCAGAGGTCTTAGACTTCCCCAGAGGTACTGACAGATGTATCAGGAGCCTCTAATGAAGTTTCTCAAAGAGCCCATCCGATGTGTGCTTCGATGCAGTTCTGTCGGAGTGTGGACTCGAAGAGGTCGTCCTCTAAGTATACTTCATTGGTTGCCATGGACACAGCGAGGTGTAGAGCTCGGCCCAGATCTCGGCCTAAGATAGTCCCGGGCTGGCCGGCAATCACCAGCAGATGCCCTCTCACAGTGTGGGTGCCTAGCTGGACTACTGCGGTGAGTCATCCCACCACGGTGATCTTCAGACCTCCCACACCCTTAACGTCAGGTGGGATGAGCACAGGCTCGATCTTGAACTTCTGTTCCTGTGCAAGTGCGGCTGAGATGACGCTGCCCATAGCTCCGGTGTCCGCAAGCATGCGTATAACTTTTCCGTTAATCGTGACGGCGATGCACGGGTTCCGGTTGCTAGCATCATAATCGACTTCCTGAGGCGAACAGCTGTCTACCAGCTGTTGATATACTGTCTTCATGAGTTTTCGGCAGCAGGAGTGGCCTTTCGTCAGTGGTTGGGTGCCTGGAGCCATGACGGCTACCGTTCTGTTTTCACGGCACCTTTCGACTTCCGCAGATGTTGAAAGGACGTTAAGCATGTCCTGCCAGGTGCTCATGTCGTCCGAGGTCCATGCTCGCATGGTAGCTCGGTTGATCACATGAATCGGTATGTTTTTGGAATCGTCGGGACTGTCTGTGTCGGGTTTTTCAGGTGGTGGTGCCTTGGCGGTCGAAACTGGAGCTGGAAGAGGGATCTGATAGATTTGTCCCCCTAGTCGGATTAATGCGAACTCAGCTCCATTTTCAGTGATAATGTCCGCTTCAGGCACCTCCTCCTCGGTGTCATAATCGGTGATCGGTTCCCCAAACTGCTTGATGGTAATCTTCTTCTTCGGCCGGTGGCACTCGCGGAGAAAATGCCCCAACTTCCCACAATTGTAACACGACTTGCTCTTGTCAAACGTGCGAGTGGCATCTTGTTGGGTGTCCGTCATGGAGTATCGTCCCGGATTGGTCGTTGCAGTTTGGCTAGGCCATTTATCGTGCCTAGACCGATGTGTATTGTCTTTAGAGCTGGTGGTTGCCGCCTGTTCTTTGTCGGTCTTCGATGCTCCTTTACCAGCATGTGGATCAGCTGCTGTTTTAGGTCCCATCGGCCATTTATTCAAAGAAAGTAAGGCCACCTCCATGTTGAGGATGGCATTCGCAAAGTCTTTGAACGATGTAGTTGGTGCATGATGGAAGGCGCTCTGAATGGTTGGATGTAGAGCGCGATGCAACAGACTTATACGCAGCTGATCGGCCATGTGCGGGAAAACGCGGTCGCCGAGTGCCATAAACTTCCAAATGAAGGCCTGTGTACTCTCGCCTTCTGTTTGAAGCATCTCTATATACTGCCTCTCCAAGATGGATAATTCGTTCGGTTTCCCGAATGTATCCACCATCTGTACTCGCAGCTCGGCCCAAGAAATGCCTCGACATTCGTACTTCAGTCTGCTCAACCACGTGCGGGCAGCCCCGGTGAAGCATCCAGTGAGGTACTCTTCTTTGTGATGGTCGGTCCAATTGTACAGGTTGGCCACTTCCTCGAGTTCTTCCAGAAAGGGACATAAACCTGTGAATCCATTGAATTTTTGGATTGAGTCAGCTGGGTGGCGACCACTGTACTTCTTATTGAAGTTTTCAACTGAGTTCTCCCTGGGGGCTGGTCTGTAAACGCCATCTTGTACATTAGACATCCCAGTGTGCATCGGTGCTGCCCCTTGTGGTGGGAAACGTGGTGCATAGACTGAAGTGTCTTGTATCGGATCTTGGTTCTGAGCCCGACCCTGCTGCTGTTCCGGGGGTGCTGAATGACGGCCACTATTTGCAGCCCGGACAAGAGTGTGGAGAGTCAGCACGTGTCATGGTCGGTAGTGCGTGCGGTTGCTCCGCATGCTCATTCCTATGGCATTGACCATCTGACTGGTCTCGACACAGTTGTTCCCTTGTGCGTGGAGTGTACTGCCAGTCAATATGACACGGTAGACAACGTGGTGTATAGTGTCTGTCGTGTCGATAGTGATGCAGACCGTAAGGCTCTCTGTAACCGTAGTAGGAAGTTGCAGAGGCATTGGAATCCTCGTCACGCTGGTGTGTACATGTCTTCCGTGGTGTCATCGGTCGGTTTGGTGTAAATCGATCGCTCATGAGCTGGACCACATTTTGTGTTAACGTGTTCAGACGTGAAATCTCATGGAGATCGGGTCCAACCAATTGCGGCGGTGGTGTCGCATCATTACTGATGGGGTTGTCCTGCAAATTCTCGTGAGAGCCCTGATGATCAGACAGGACATCCGAGGATCCCTGTGCGGCAGCCATGATTAGTGATGCGGTGTGTATGGTGTATGCAGTGTGTATCTGAAGTGACAAACGAGTCCGGCAAAGTCCGATTCGGTGTGTGCAGCTCCGAGGGTTCTCGAGTACACTCTCAGCGATGCATGTTGTTCCCGGATCGGACTCCAGTGTGAGGTAACTCGTTCAGCACGCGGTCGTAGTGACGTGGATCTGTAAGTCAGTGTATGTGCATGTGCGTTGGTAAATGGTGTTTCTGTCGGTAACCGACACCCTCGTACTCTTATACACTGAGTAACGATGGTTTACCTACGCTTAGCAAGTGTGTAATGGCGTTTTTCACAGTCCAGTGGCGTGTTCGTCGTTATAATGTCCTCAGTTGGGCGTGTTGACTGATGGTTCCCAACTGGTGTAAAGTGTTGTGAATTCTTTATAGTGTCAGATTTTAGAAGTATCCCTTTGCATGTGGTATTAGCGACCGCGTGTAGGATATGAGAGTTCCAAAAGTCTCAACAAGAAACAGCAGATGTACAATGCAAATCTGAGTGTGGTGCACCACCCAATCAAATATTGCACTGCAGAGAAATTGAAAATTAAAGAGTGAAGCTAGAGTGCGGTGCCCGCACACTTAGATTCTCTTGAAATAAGAGTTAGTGTGTGTGTGTGTGTGTGTGTGTGTGTGTGTGTGTGTGTGTGTGTGTGTAGAGAACAGACAAAGAAATAAAAAGTCCAAGATGGCTGGGCTTTTACGAAAAGAGTGAGGAAGAAAGCTGAATTGCTCTAAAGTGTAGTAAATTCTGGTGTGGTGACCACACGTCCCAGAATTTGATTATTGAAGACAGAGCAGTTCAGTGCAGAAAAGGAAGATTGATGATTGTTTAGAAAAAAAAGTTCTTTCTAAACAAGAAGAATTGTTCAGATGGTTGAATTTGGTGATCCTCTTTGGTGGATGGCTCTGGATGAAAAGGGCAGAGTCAGTGGCAAGTGAGGAACTATGATAAGTGAAGAGAAAAGGTCCGTAGGTGGCGCTGGTGTGGCCACTTCTGGTTGTAGTTATTGTAATGTCCAAAAATGAAGAAATCCGCCAGGTGGCACTTTACTGTCACCAGGAGGAAGAACACAAAAAGAGAAAATTCAAAAGAAGAGAGAAATTTTCTCCAAAAAGAGAAACTCCACCAGGGGCGCGCATGTGCAGACCCTCTGGAAGAGAAGAGAGAAAAAGAGAACAAAAAGAGAAGAGAAGAGAAGATACAACAATGCGCTCACATGGAGCGAAAAACCGCTCTGTTGGCGCCTTTTTGAAGTGTCCATTTGATCTAAGAGGGCGGCCGGGCTTCAATGGTGTCCAATGTAGATAGTTCATGTGAAAATACATTGAGGTGATGATGGTGAGTTGTTTTGAAGATGATGACTTGGGACATAGAGGGTTCCAAGGGAAACACAAAAGAGAACAAAAGAACAAAGAAAAAAAGGGGGACAAGATTCATTGCCAATTCAAAACACCCAACAAATTCGGCGGGAAAATTTGAATCGGAATTCCTATTCTGTGCCTACTCAAGCCATGCAACAAACTTGGCGTGGAAATTCAGACGTGGCAGCCACACCCATTCAAACAGCTGGTGAATTGTGGCGGGAAAATCGAACTGTATTGAATCCTATGCAAATGCATACAATGACACAAACAACACAGAATCCAACGGAACAAATTTGGCGGGAAAACCAAATAGCATTGGATCATATGACCAAAGAGAGTAAAAGGGAAGAGCATTCACTCTCGGAAAAATGTGTGCAAAATTGGGAGGAGCTTAAAATGGCTAATGCACTAGCGCCGCCATGTGACCGATGAGCGATGCAAACAAACATATAATTTAGTATGGAGATCTATGGTTGTTATTCGATCGTTAAAAATTATTTTCGTTTTCTTCAAGCAAATCTTAATAAAAAGATAAAATATAATTAAAAAATGGACAATTAGTAAAATATATTAAAACCATTTTCATGAATAAATAGTTAAAGATAAACTTTTTATAGTCGTTTGAAAATTTCTTTTTCATTAACATTTAATGAAAAGCATATATGACATGATAAAATAATACTACTAATAAAAACCATTATCTGATTAAATATTATTTATTATTTGAATGTTTCATTTAATAATAGAAGTGAATTGTTAATTTGAAGAATAATTACATATACAAAAAAATATTGTGATGAAACTCATGATTGTGTTGCTATTTATTTTTAATCACAAAAAATCAAAATTCAGGAAGTTCATTTTTTAATTGAATAACTGTCATAGTTCGAAAATGTACATTAACACATTTTTGGCAATTTTGTCAAGAAAAAAAGTTTTTTTTTACAAACACCATCATATAGAAATATTAAATTTGTACTTTTAATTTGTATAATAAATAAAATTTTTATATTATTCATTGAGAAATGTTTTCACCATGCAAATAATGCATTTAGCAAAACAAAAAAGTAAAAAAACTAACATTTTAGAATAATTATATAATAATTAATACAGTGCATTTCAGATATATAGGCGCACCCCAAAAATGGGTTATATCTCGAGTTAAACTTGATGGATTCGCCTGAAATTTTCACTATAAACAGATCATCTTTTATTACAAACTTTCTGTTAAGCAGAAATTTTTTTCTTAAAAAGGTAAAAATTAAAAAAATTAAAAACTGGAAAATGGCCGTTTCATAATTATAGACGCACTAATGAACTTTTCACTTTAATTAATTATTGTGACAAAATAACATTCGTAACACAAAAGTAACATTAAAAATTATAAGGTAATATGACTGTCCTGATGTTTTAGAACTTAAAACATTCTTTTCTACATACTTTAAACTAGATTTATAAACATATTTACAGAAATTCTGTCCCGAAGAAGCTAAAATGGCACTTTTTAGCTTTGATATTGCAGTATAAACATGGCAATCTGCTTAATAATCACATACGATGATGTCCCAAAAGTTTTCTACAAGATTTAAGTCCGGGGGACACGCCGGCCATTCGAGAGTGGTGATATTTTGGTTCCATAACCATTCCTTCATTAGGTTATTGGAGGAAACTGGGGCATTTTCTTGCTGGAATACTAAGCTAATGCTATGGAATCAATGTTTTATGGTACTACATACTCTCGTAACAATGTCTGATAATCGCTGATATTTGTTTTGGTTGAAATAAAGACAACTCCTCATTCCAAAGGTGCTAAACACTTCGCATATTGTCAGGCTCCCACCAACATTGGAAAAAATTCATCCAAGATTATTCTGATGGTTTTTATTATTTTCTTCATATTAGAAGGATGTGAGGAGAAAACCACAATATTTTTCTAAACAACATTTTGGCAGTGAGGAACCTAATAATATGGGGAAGATTTAGTGCCTTTGGTACGAGTGGCTTAGTTTTTGAAAAGCAGGCTCAGCCTTTATTTCAACCAAAAGAAATATCAGCAATTATCAGACATTGTTACGAGAGCATGTACTGCCATAAAACATCAATTCCATAGCATTAGCTTAGTATTCCAGCAAGAAAATGCCCCAATTTCCTCCAATAACATAATGAAGGAATGGTTACGGAACCAAAATGGCACAACTCTCGAATGGCCAGCGTGTCCCCCGGACTTAAATCTTGTAGAAAACTTTTGGGACATCATTGTACGTGATTATTAAGCAGATTGCCATGATTATACTGCAATATCAAAGCTAAAAAGTGCCATTTTAGCTGCTTCGTGACAGAATTTCTGTAAATAAGTTTATAAATCTAGTTTAAAGTATGTAGAAAACAATGTTTTAAGGTCTAAAACATCAGGACAGTCATATATACCTTATAATTTTTAATGTTACTGTTGTGTTCCGAATGTTATTTTGTCACAATAATTAATTAAAGTGAAAAGCTCATTAGTGCGTCTATAATTATGAAACGGCCATTTTCCAGTTTTTATTTTTTTAATTTTTACCTTTTTAAGAAAAAAATTTCTGTCTAGTATAAAGTTTGTAATAAAAGATGATCTGTTTATGGTGAAAATTTCAGGCGAATCCATCAAGTTTAACTCGAGATATAACCCATTTTTGGGGTGCGTCTATCTATATATCTGAAACGCACTGTATAATAGCAAAATGTTATTAACATTTCTAGAGACTTTTAACAATGTTAATAGCAAATGTTAGCAATTAACACATATGTTGATAATAAAATTTTATATGCTGGTTTTTAATATTTGTTAAAAACACATTGCTAATAACATGTGTTTTCAGCAATGTTTTTTAAACCTTTATTGCTCTAAGAACAATAAAAAATGATTGAAAATTGAATGAATGATCGTGGGGATATGTGTGCAGGGTTGGATGGATGCCAAACTTTCTAAACTCATTATAACTCAAAAACTGGACGAGATATCTGAAAGAAATGTTTTACATGTTGTTTAGTGTCAGTGAATTTCTACTGTGTAACAGTCAAAATGATCCATAGACTAATTAATTACCGTAATTGTAATTAATTTTCAATAAAATTTTTAATTTTCTTTTTTATGCAAATAGGAGCGCCCTCCCAAAAAAACCTGCTTTATACTGTCACGTTTGTAGACATTCCAAGGATGCTAGACATGTTTAATTTTATAATTTTTGAAAACAGATATAGAAGCAGTTGGTCGCAGCCAGAAACGTTCGTTCTGATTGGTTATATTTAGGTTTATTACCTGTTTGATTCTGTTTGTAATTATTGGTCTGATGCTCATAAAAGTTCGGGGCTAACAGATTTTTTCTTGACATAATAGACTAAAAGTGTTTCACGCACGTTCTAAAAGGGATTCCAAACCATACCTTTTATAAACACAGATTTTAAAAACTTTCTAAAAAAAAACCGAAAATTTATTTCGAAGTTAAAACACTTGTGAACTCAAGATTTTTCAAAGACAAAGTTTATAAGTTATCGAAAATATTTGCAAGGTAAAATTAATAATTATATCCGTCTAGTAAAAATGGGTGGTTTTTCTGTGTCGAACAAAAACACGACCAGCTTGTTAATGAGACCACCATCTTTGTCTGAACTTCCGAACTGAACGTTAAACATTCCAAGCTTCGAGAATAACTTCATGTCGTCGCTACCAGACTGATACCAAATCGAGTTTAAGAAATACATTTCGAAAATATTCGGATTGTTTCCATCAGAGACTGGTTTTAGTAAAGCTTTTCCGTAATAGCCGTAGTTAAACTGTAACGCAGGAACGGAGACATTGATATCGATTACAACATCTCCGAAGAAAGGATTAGCATAGACACCCTTAAAAGGTTCCAAAAACATTATTAGTTTCACGTTTCGCTTGTGTCGTCTCCTGTTTGTCAGGCGACGTCGCTTGATAGCCACCTTACGTCGTAAACCGAACGCCGAAACTAGAGGCAAAGATTTCGTGGCAACAGGTGTGGAGACGGCCTCGGTGACATCACTTACCGACGTTTCATCGGTTTCATTGTTTAGAGTCGTTTTAGCATCTGGTGTCATGGTTTCTATCACAACAGTCAAATTCTCAAGACTCATAGTAGAATCTTGGAAATTCATAGTTTCTGCATATGCTCTTGTTGATGTTGTCATCGGCAGTGTCATGTTTATTCTTCGTCTTTTCAAACCATTCGGCCTTCGCGTTCTTAAACCAAGCCTCAATGGAGGCAAATCAGATCTGAACGTCGTAACCGCAATGTCATTGTTTTGAAGCTTATAGGTGTTAGTTAAATCCTGCGTCTCATTTTTCGATAAAGGTTTTTGCTTTGCAAAAAGTCCGGATGATTCAGTAATCATCGCTTTATCTGAAATCATATTCATGATGTGGGTTTCGTCTGAATCGGTTGTCGTATCGACAACCGATTCAGACGAAAACGTGTCGGTGTAAAATAATTCTGTGGTGCTGATCAGATCAGAAACGTTGTAATCGTAAGATACAGTCGTTGAAGGTATAATAAAATCATCTTCCATAGTAATATCCATTGGATTGTCAGTGTACGGCTTCGAATGCTGCGTTTTACGACTCCCGTTCTTATAGAGAAATTCTCTAGGATAGGAACAGATGTTGGTCGACTCCAACCACGGGTTTTCTCCCAAAAGTAAATCCATTAAATAGAGGTGAAGTGCTTTCATTCCATTGTCACATTTTATAAGATGTGGACCATTTAATGCCGTGAAGATAGCGATCCCTTGTTCAGGCAACAAGGATACCATTGAATAATAATAGTTTGAAAAGCCGCTGTGAAGAAAACGCGTGTAACCTACAAACAGAAGAAAAAAAACGTTATTATTTGAAACATTGCAAAAGTTATCAACTTTTTACAGAATATTTCTATCAGCTTCAAATAAATTGCACTAAGGAAATAAACTGAACGAAAATCAAAAAAGACGACTCAAATCTTAGAAAATGTTTCAAAAACGACATTGAAATCAGGCACATATACTGGCTCCGAAATTCTAGGTCGGCAATATTCAGTATCGGTGCTTAGCCTCGGCCTCCTCCTTCCTCTCCTAATAGTATTAATCTAGTGGCAGGCGAGCCACGCAAATTAGCAACATCTTTTCAGTACAGCACCAAACATGTAAACACATTTGCATTTGTAGCAGCTCCTAAAGTTACAGTTACTCTCGAAGGAACCCCAATTTTGTGAAGTTCCTGAAGTTCCTCCAGGGGCTACACGGTTTCTAGATGCTTCTAGGAGACCTTCCAGGTAGAGTACTGTGGGCCTCCTAGTTTCGAGGCCATCCCGGCACTTTCACAATTTCGAGAGGCACTTGCCAGCTTGTTTATCCTATAACTTCTTTTAATTTTCAACTTAAGTAGTTAGCACATTGGTCACGCATATTTTATTATATTGTTAACAACTAGCTGAAATTACAGTAGGTCTTACAGTTTTCGAAATACATCTTCTTAATCAAAACGCAGTTCGGCTGTGTATATAAGTGAATGTTTGGCGTACCAGCGCCTAGAAAGACCAACGCAGGCGGCATTTGCCCCCATGCCGCCCAGGCCAGTACGTTGTTTCTAAAATGCAGAATAACTAGCGTTATAGTCTATTTTTGTTAACATGGGTGCCGGTAGCCTTGAGCAAGGTGGTGCACCTTTGGATATCAAACTACATATCAAACAATTTGTAATATTTTCATTAATTTCTTGAAACATTAAAACAATACAAATTCTTCAGAAAAACTAAAGCAGAGAAGCACCATCCTTGCAAAATAAACTGTGTACAAGGTGAGAATTTACATCAACTGTCATTTTCTTTTCAAACAAAATCAAGATAAAAGTTAGAAAAACTCAGAAACTATTTCAACAAAACAGGCGACTTGCTAACCACATTTTGAAAACATCAGTTAAAGTAAGAACTCACTTTGGTTAGGATACAGTTTATCTTTCTAGTATGCTTTATTTCAAGTTGATAGAAAATTCTGAAAAAAAGTATATTAATTTATGTCACAACTGAAACGACCAGCTCGTATAATTAATATTATTAAATTAATGTATTAATGAATAGGGGAAATTAGAGTTTTATTTACCTCGATAACTTCCAATGACCCATCCGAGACCATATCCTTTTGCGACAGAATCTAAACTTGAAGTGTCACTTCCACTTTTTATAGGGTTCGGAAAAGGGTTCTGTAGTTTAAACAGCTCTTCAAGAACCGATTGATTTAAGACGGATTCTCCATTTTGATTGGTTCCATTACGTAAATGCATCAACATCCATTTCGCCATATCCGTTGCAGTAGTGCAAATTGATCCCGCAGGTCCAACAGGTCGCAGGATACTGTGCAAAATTAGATAAATATAAATGTTTCATTTTTGTTAAATGTAATATAACGCTTGTATATTTCGAATTATTTCTTACGACTTCTGAACGTTACCACAAATGTGAAAAATCTGTTAATTTTTAATTATAATTAGTAATTACTATTCAGTGTGAATAACAATCATTTGTATTAGTTTATCATTTATTGCTGACTTATTCTATTCGGTCAAAATTTATTTTCACCTCAAGAGATTGGGATTTCGCTTTACCCGAAACCGCTAAACCGTCTCCGAAAACCGCGGTTTTCGGTTTTATTAAAAATAAAATCAAAATCTATCTCTATCACTAAAACAGGAATTTGCAAAGTTTGAAAAAAAAAAACGCGCCAAAAAACGAACCTTGGTCAACTTTTCGCAGCACTTTCTAAAATAAAATATAATATGCTGAAAGGACATTTTTGTTGAGTACATAGTAATTTTTGTACAAACTTTGTTCACGGTTATCTGATAAATCAGTAAATACTCTTGTTTTAATAAAAGGTTATTATCTACAAAAATTATAACTACTTAAAAAAATAAAAATGTTGTTAGATATGATTGATTTTTTTTTATCAAAAATTTTAAAATTTAAGGGGAAAAAACAAAACCAAAAAACCGCGAGTAACCACGGTTTTCAAAAATGAAACCCGAAAAACCGCGGTTTTTGAAAATCGTGGTTTACCCAAATTCTATTCACCTCCTATTTTGACACAATAGAAACGGGTTAAAATTACATTTGGACTTAGTCTATTTTTTTAAATAAGAGAAATCAGGAAACTCGGTCATTTAAGTGTTTTAGTGCATAAAAATGGTTTTAAAAACTTCCTATCTGAAAGCGAATTATCAATGCAAGACGTTAACATTATTTCGTGTTATAAAAAGGATTTTAGCTAGATTTGTACTCCTAGGATTGATAGATGGACTCCCTAGATTTGTACTCACATAGAAAGCTTAATTTGAAAAATATCCACATGAAAATGAAGTTTCTAAAAAAACTTTCCAGTTTCTCTTTAAAGAAAAATGGTATGATGGTTTAAAGCAGTGCTCGAAGTTTTTGAGTTTTCTTTTTTTTTTTTAAACGGCTAAACTGTTTAGTCTTAGCATCACTGAAAGTAGAGAAACTCAATATCTCATCGCTCAAAATGCAAATGAGATGTTAACAATGTGAACAATAATATAATTTAATTTAATGTTGTACCATATCAACATTTAAAACAGTATTTAACACTGGAAAGCAACTGATAATTGCTACATAAATAAATAAAATCACAATCATATAAAACAATTTCAACTCACTTTCCGGTAACTTTTGCTCGTAAAGGAACCAGCTTTCCGTTTTCTAGTGCATGTGGGATGGCAAAATTATTAGTCCAATCCGGTACACGGTCAGCAAATGTCGTCCTGTCCATATTTAACTTCTTGAGAAACCTCCAAACGATCTGATTTTCCCACCAAGTGCCATTCATCTTTTCGGCAATTTGTCCAGCAACGACGTACATAAAATTGTTGAAAACGCGAGATGACCTGAAATTATGTAAATGCGGAAGATGTCGAACTTTTCTGAAACAAAAACCAATTTACAATTTTAAATCAACATCTCAACAGGAATAACTTTAATGTTTATTGTCGAACCTCACGATATCAGGCCGAGATAAGTTGTAACCCATCAGAAATGCTCCGAAATGTTTCGCCACTCCCACTTTATGTGCCAAGAGATCTCGAACGCTCGCTGTCTCAGTTCTTTCTTTATCACATAATTCAAAATCAAACCCAAATATATCACGAACTGGTGTGTCCAACGTAAAACTAAAAAAGCCAAACAAAATATCAAAAAAGTTAATTATCTTGCTTAGCCTTTTGAACGGAGTTTTTTAAAAAAAGTTGCCCCTAAAATATAAAACCATGGTAGGTTTAATTTTGTGACTCTGTAGTTTTATAGAATACGGATAGTTTCGCACGACCATACGTGTATTGCGATAGGTGTATGATAGATAAATCTACTGAATTTACATGTACACAAAGAGAAGCGTTCCTATGGCGATACATGAATGCTTCCATTGGTCTACATGTAAATTCCGTATCTACCAGGCTAAGGGTCTTATCCCTAATTGATTACTCAAGTCGAAGGTCCAGTCAAATATTGTACTAGAGATTTTCAATTGAAATCCAACGTATTTAGAAAGTCGGCGGGCACATTTGCGGTGACACTCAATTGGAACATGTTTTTCCATTAAAAAAACTTGAACCGATCTTGCCTGGTCCGTGTTATAATCAGATAGTATATGAAGCGACTTTTCAAAAAAACGGCTAAAAGACGAAAAATATTTAAATACTCTAAAAACTGTAAAAATACCTCAGTAGTGCTCAACTGGCCCCAGAAGTCCCGAAAATTGCTTGGAAAAACACAAGGATTCAAGAATTTTTAAAATTCGAAAAAAATGAGTCTATGACATTTTTCAAAAAAAACGGCTAGAAGTCGAAAAATATTTAAATGCTATAAAAATGCCTCAAGAGCACTCAACGGACCCCAAAGTCCCAAAAAGCTTGGAAAAGCACAAGGATTTAAGGATTTTCAAAATTCGAAAAAAAAGGCTCAAAAGTCAAGGCTTTGGCTTTTTTTAAATAAAAAATATTTAAATGCTCTAAAAGTTCTAAAAACGCCTCAGGAACGCTCAACTGGCCCCAGAAGTCCCCCTTTTTCTTGTCAAGGGCGCTTTTATGAGAGTTTGCACAAGGGCGCCTTATACCCACGAAGCGGTGGTAGGAATCGCCCTCCCCCACTATGAAATTATCCTGCGGGCGCCACTGTTCCTTCGTTTCTTTTTATCAGACTAAATGACAAAATCTTGAATGTTTGTCAAGCCTGACGTTACAAGCTTCATCTTAGTCTAATTAGTTTCACTAATTACAGGGATATGAATTTATAACACCACACGAATTACATAATGACAACATACTTCACATTATCATGCAACAGTTGAGTAATGAGTGCTGCTGTAAATCCTTTGGTCACCGATCCGATACAAAATCTCGTGTTGTCATCTACCGGTCTCTTGCTTTCCACATCGAGTACACCGTAACTTCGCGTCAAAATAAATGGTTCTTTGACACTATCCTCTGTCTTAACAACAGCTACAGTTAATCCAGGATACTGAACACATTTCTGGAGAGATTCGACAACAGAATCTAACTTTGAAACCAGATCCTCAGATGTCCACGGTATACTAACTGGTAAAGAATGGCCCGAAACACAAACATTGTACCTCAGAGTAATTTCAAGAATTACAATACAAACGAGCAACAACCTGGTGATCCACTTATAAAATTGGGTGAACATCATCGTGCTCAGGCGTATAATACTCGATAGAATATTTCTATAAAACCTGAATTCGTGTTGCAAGAGTTTACATGAGAACACACCATTCTACGACAATGCGGTTAAATTGCAAATATTTTAAATAAAAAAAAACACCTTTTGGTGGTGTCATAAACCAAAACAGCATCTTATTACGTTTGCTGTTGCAGTATTTTTACATTAATACCGGTTTTTTTTCTTCTTCTTCTTCTTCTTCTGAAGATGCTACAACACGAAGGTCATTCACAGCCTTTGGCAAACCGAAATCCAAGAAACAACAGGATATGAATAGGCCATTCAAAAGTGAAATCACAAGTTTCATTTTCTTCTTACAATATAAAATGAATACCTGTGATATAACAATGGAACAACTGTTAACAAAAACAAGAAACGATAAGCTTGTTGTATACATTGTTGGAAAGAGACAAAAAAAAATAACACACCTCTAACATACAAAAAAGAAACATCATTGTTTATTTTTGTATTATAACATGATATAGGTCATAAGAAAATGTTCCCTTTTTCAGACTCTTGTCCAATGCGTCAGTATTAGTGTACAAATTACCTCAAGAGCAACAGTCTCCACCCAAATATACAGAATGTATGATAAGTAAGATAACCAGAAAAATGGGTTTCCACTAAGAAAAACTGGTTAGAGGCTAAATTTCAATGGCTAGAGTTCAAATCAGCATTTACAACAAGGCTTATTGCAAATTAAAAGTTATCTCTAACCAGGTTCCTTGATTGAAAGAAAAAAAAAACGCATTTAATGATTTTTTTCCAGCTTCTCTGTATTTTCAGATTCTTCTGACTTTTGAAATAAAACGTAAATGTTAAAATAATTATTTTCCACTTTTAAAAAATAGTATCAAAGGAAACATTTGAAGAGTTAAAACACACCTCATTGTGAGGTTTGTGTTTCTGTCATCAAATAGCCCAATGTAACATGGAAGTACGACAAAATTACGAACTACTAAAATTATCCTAAGTTGTTGTCAACTGGTTCTGTGCTGACAATAAGAGGTTATGACCTTAAATTTGACCTAGCTTATGGCAGTGAACTTTACAAACACCAAAAACACAGAAACAGTGAAAAGAATTTCTTGCGAGAAGTGACAGCATAACGCCTTGTCCAGGCACCTTTTGCATAAGATCAGCGTCTTCAATGATATTGTACTAGGTTTGAGTGTTGCATGATCGGAACCTAAACCTTTTCCCTTTTTTCTTTTGCTGAGATTTCTTGCCATAAACTAAACTCTATAAGCAAATTGTGATTTCAGCTCTGTCTTGAACGGAAACAAAAAATTTAAAACTCTAATTGTCATTATTTTTTTGAGTATTTTACAAGCTTTAATCATTTGAAATTATAAAAAGAATTACAAGACTTAAAATATGTACAGTAGTTACTTATTGGGCACACTGTACATGCATTATACATGTATGTCAATGCACTACACACACACCCACCAAGTAACAAACGTCTTTGGAAAAACGACCATTCCTTCTACTGCTGTTAGAAGAATACTTACTAATAGTTTATTAATTTTGTGTGGGATGTCATTGATTATTTTTTTTATTGCGTGGGAAAACCAACTAGGAAGATTGTGATTGTGAAATTGTTCACTTTTTATTGAAGACTTCGATTTTCTTGAATGTTGCAAGTTAATTGCTGTTATTAATATTACAGTTGAACGAAAATACAACAAAATTATATTTTGTAAGCTCGTAAATAAAAAAACATCCCCGTTTTATTAATGGTTCTTTTAAGGGTTAGTAAAGTTACGCAGCAATATTTTTTAAAAAAAGTACCGTATTATTAAACATAAAATACACCCATTCTCTTTTAACAAATTTCACCAAATATGTGAACAAAAATTTAACGATTTTGTCTCAAGAGTTAAGCAAAAAGGATAGTTGGAAATACCAACATTTCTGAGAATATTTCAAACTGTTAATCATTGTAACAATAAAGTATTAAAATTTAAAAAACACCGCCTCTAACAGATTCCATCACCTGCAAAATTATCATCACTTGGAAGTCCAGGAAAATTATTATAATTTTCCATCAAATCATTTTATTGCCCACCATGTGATGGCAGATATACTGGCCTAGACAGTTGAGCACTGATTTGAAGGTTAATTTTCAACTTCAGAGGCATGGTTGTCCTATTTAAATCACGTGATAAATTATATTGTACAGGTGTATCCCTCATTTTTTGTTATTTTACAAAAACTACTAAAAAAAACGTTTCTTGAAATCGAATAGCACTTTTATTTCATTTTGAAGTACATGCTAAGAGTAAACTCTACTGAATTAGGACAGATTCATATTATTGGTCTTTTTTCCCTAGAGTTATAAGACAATGGAACGCTCTTCCTGAGTCAGTGGTGAATGGGGATAATTTTGTTTTGTGGGATTGACATTTATATATTCATTCTGTTTTTATATATGTACATGTATATGTACTTGACAATGCTTAATGCTGCATATGGACTTTTATGTCCCTCTGCCATAGGCCTATTTGGCTGCTAGCAGAGTACTAATTGTAATTGTAATTGTAAACGTAATTAGAAAAAAGCCGGTATTGAGGATAGTTTTAAATACACCACCGTGTCTCAAGACTCAAACTGTGGTCCGCGGACATTTGCCAGGTGGTCCGCAGACGGGACCATGAAGAAAAATATTTCTACACTCCAACCGTTAGAATGGAAGTTTAAAAAAAAAAACAGATTATAGTCCGCTACGTTAAAACCCCACTATGCTATAATATAAGGGGAATAAGTTAATGAACGTTTAAGTTTGCAAAGTTAAGCGAACAGTTACTTGCTCAATGCTACTAGCGTAGTGCATGCCCAGTAGGTCTTTTTAAGGTGAGTACTAGGTAGTCCTCATGTACATCGAGAAGTTAATAGCTATCTAGTGGTCTGAAAAGTTGAGCCCCTAGACACTTCAGAGTTGCACGCGCCATAAGACATGGTCAATTTGGCAGTTCCAAAGTTACTTGAATGGCCATAGCAAACAAAACCGCAATTCAAAACGTCGTGAAAATTCCTCGTTACCTGAATAACCTTTTAAGCTAAGCTTTTTTAAGCTAAAATATGTTCATTAAGAACAAAATTTAATTATCAAAATAGACCATTTTTGAGGTCAATGACGTTTAACATGGGTCAAGCAAATTAGCACATTTCAAGATGGTCTAAACTAAAAATCCCTTTGAATATTGCAACCAAAAAATGCTTTCCACGATATTCATGAAGCGATTGCAAATTCAATCAGAATAGGCAAGGATAGGTAATAACGTGAGAATATGCTCTTAATGAAGGGTTGATTCGAAACTGCACCTAATGTATTTAGGTAGTTAATACTTTTAAACTTAATATAAGGTGAAATGGTATGTTCCATCTGGGACAATTTTTTTTGGGACGATTCCAACTCGACCGACGCCAAATTGGAGGTCGTGCCTAACAGTGGCATAAAGGTAGCGACAAAAGCAAAAACAAACGAGCGGTTAAATTGCATTTGTAGCACACAAAAATAATTTACAAACGGCACAGGATGGATTTACATTGAAATAGTATACATGTACTTTAACAACGCAAAAATACTTCGAGATAATCCATTTGAAAATTACTTTGCACTCCCTTCAGCTTCTCATTTAGCCTCCACCTCCAGCCCGCGGCGTCATCCGTGTTAGAACAGTCCCCTATGGATACATCTGGTAAGATATAGTATAAGTGCAACTCATAACTTGAAAAGTTGAACTTTGGAATCGTGTACAGCCCTAAAATATGTAACTAGAAATATGCTTGCTTAGTTTTGAAGCTTCAAAATGCCATTATTTAATACACCAATGCTTCTTATTCAAACTTTCGATATGTTATTTAAAGTAAACTCGCCCTATACATGTGGGGCAAGTTGCAAACCTAGGGCACAGTTGTTGTTGACTTACTCCGATAAACAGTTGTGGCTAAGTGCAACACAACCTGTTATACATGTACTTCAAATTTAAAGCTAGGTTAAAAGATTATTTACTTTTATACATGGCGCTTAGCCTAAAGCTGGGTATTCACCAAATGAGCGAGCAATAGGAAACATTTGCTCGTTCTCACTGATGTTTGTCGTGTTCTCTTAAAATGCTCACCTTGCGTTCATACCGGAGCAACTAGTTATGTACTTGTTCACAGTTGATCCACATCGATCACTCTAATCCACACAAGCATTTCAACAATACCATAATTACCGTCCACACTAAACTAGCACGAAGAGTGTACATTCTTACTGCATTTGCCCCCCCCCCCCCCCCCCCCGCACTCCCCACCTCACCTTATTTTCTGTGTTAAAAATTTTTTTTATCCTATTCTAAGGGACTGGACCAAAAATATAGTTTGTGCTATCTGATTATTGTGTTACCTATTTTAATTTTAAACGGTTTTCACTGTATATATTTAAAAGTACGACATTTAATATTAATAGAAAAATAAATTTTCATTTTTAAAACCATGGTCAGAGGCATTTTTTCACTTTACAAAAGAATGAAATGTAGTTTTTAAAAGAAAATAGCAGTCTATTATGTAAATAAGTTTTGAATTATTATACTTGAATAGAATGTTGTTTACAGAGACAACAAAATCAAAAGAAATGTAACTGGACGGTTTGTCTAAAGAGAACAGGACTAATAACTAACGAAGTTATTCACATGGAATAAAAAGCACAGGCTATGAATTTTTAGTAGATAATAAAGTTATGGTTGTATACCAGTACCTGTTATGGCGTGGCTCGTTAATTATGTGCAACTATTGCTAGAAAGTAACTAAGCATGCTACGGGTTTTTGGCAACTTCGGTCAAAAACCTCTACATAGTCCTAACCCACACACTGCAATTAAGGATGTAACCAGTATATATTTTCATGTTAAAACAAAAAATTAAAAACCATATTTTAGAATGAATTTATGATTCACTATCTAGATATAAGATTGAAAACGGCAAGAAAGACACAAAACATAAATAATGAGAATATTTTTTTATTTAAAACTTTCATATTTTAAAAATCAGCTGCACTCATAACTCGCCATACTCTTTACACGGCATTTCGCTATAATGGCCTTTTTAAATTATAGCTCAGTTTCTATTTACAGCCCAAATAGGATATACGGCTAAAAAAACGAGAAACCACATATCGACACAAGTCAAAAATCCACTTTTGGAGAAAAATGAGTTTAAGTGAAAGTTTAATTTACATCTGCAAAATATAATTTATAAAAAAAAGTATTTCACCTTTCAGGGTCTGTATGAAATCTGAAATATGAGACATTTTTTGTTCGTTTTTCACTGTTATTGCAGTCATCTGCAGAAAAAACCTACTACCTGGCATTTCAATTAACTGTGTAATAGCATAAAAAAGAAAATTTACATTAAGCATAAAATGTAAATTTGGTGCCACAAGTTGCATATACAATCTAATGTAATATTATAGATTGTCGTCTGCACTGCTCATCGGCCGCTTGAAACGTTGGCGCTGATGCCAGAAAGAAAGGAGCTAATCGATGCACACAAACTTCAAAGTGCCGACATTAGAGTGAATGCTCTTCCCTTTTACTCTCTTTGCTACGACCATGTCGTTTGACCACCCCCCCCCCTATACAACAAAATTGGCGGGCAAACTTGAATCTGTCCAATACCTTGACTACCTATACTATGACTCGGCCTATTCAAACAGCTGAACAAATTTGGCGGGAAAATCAAAATTTGATAATTGCCACATCACAGTACATGACGGTTCAATCCACACAGCCAACTGCGCGGCCAATGTCAGAGGGACATCTAAGCTTTGCTCCTTTACACACAATCGACCATGTGGCCAATGTCAGAGGGACATCCAAAAATGTTCCTTCACCCACACAGCCACCTATGTGGCCGATGTCAGAGGGACATCCAGACTTTGTTCCCTTACAACCGACCATGCGGCCGATGTCAGAGGGACATCCAAACTTTGCTTCCTTACAACCGACCATGCGGCCGATGTCAGAGGGACATCCAGACTTTGTTTCCTTACAACCGACCATGCGGCCGATGTCAGAGGGACATCCAGACTTTGTTTCCTTACAACCGACCATGCGGCCGATGTCAGAGGGACATCCAGACTTTGTTTCCTTACAACCGACCATGCGGCCGATGTCAGAGGGACATCCAGACTTTGTTTCCTTACAACCGACCATGCGGCCGATGTCAGAGGGACATCCAGACTTTGTTTCCTTACAACCGACCATGCGGCCGATGTCAGAGGGACATCCAGACTTTGTTTTCTTACAACCGACCATGCGGCCAATGTCAGAGGGACATCCAGACTTTGTTCCCTTACAACCGACCATGCGGCCAATGTCAGAGGAACATTCAAATTTTGTTCTTTCACTGACAACCTGAAGTTTGGCGAGACAATCAGACCACTGTACCTCACTACATGCTGCCCCAGCGCACACGACTACCGCACTCTTGTGCACAACAAATCCAATGGAAGCACATGATGTCATCCTTCCAGCCACAGTACTCGACGATTCTGTCTGAGCCTGCCTGTCTGCCTGCCCATGAATGATGGCGGGTTCTGTTATCGATCGTGGGGAGGGGTGAGGCCAGGTGAAGAGGGACTTAATCCGCCTAACCAACCAGTTGGGTCATCACACCAACCTTATGCACAACCATTTATGAATGCGCTGTGCCAACAAATACCGGCCCATGCCAGAGGGACAGTGGAAAACCTTGTATACTATAGGGGGTCCGAGGAAAACCCAGGCGCCTATAGGTATGCGAACTGGGGGTCATCAAATATCCGTAGCACCTCAGAGCTCTCAATAGAAGAGCTGAACAAGCATTACGGACATTGCCACCCTCTGGACCACCTGAAGCCATTTAACGGAAAAGGACAAATAACGACTTTTCTAGAAAAATTTGAGGCAATCGCTGTGCTCCATGAATGGTCGCCGGACCATCGTTATTACTACATAACTACATGTGTAAAGGACGATGCCTGGGACTCGTTGTCACGTACTCATCGTAATCCTGGTATGGACTGGTGAAGCTTAAAGGAAAAAATGTTGGAGGAGTTCGGTCGTCCAAGTGCGAATTTATTTCTCAGTCGTGACGTCAGCAAACTGAAACAGGAGGAAGGGGAACCTATGCCCAACTTCATCCGCAAGTTTCTTAAGGTGTCGGAAAAACTGTGGGGCAATTGTGAGAGGCTCTTCATCTTGTCATGAGCCGAACAGCGGAGGATGCTTCAGGATCCAACCTCAGAGCGTTCATAAATTATGCTGTGAACATCGAATGTACCCTCTACCTGTCAGGAAAATGGAACCTGAGGAGGGACGAGGATGAGGATGTGGGGAGAACTTCGAGTTCACAAAGATCCTACCAAGGGCAGAGCAGTTCGGCTACTGGTGGATTCCGGAGCATTCACCAGTGTGCTGTCCGAATCCTTAGTAAAGGAAATGAACTGGCCTGTTGAACTGGTCTCCACCACTCCTACGGTTGGAGTTGTGGGAGGTAGCCGGCTGGACGTCATCGGACAAGTTATAGCCACAGTTGAGGTGGAAGGAAAGTCAGTTTGTAACAACCCGGCTGGGCCGTTACAATGCCCCGGTAAATTTTGCTTAACTTACCGCCGTTGAACCTCCTTGGGACGGGATCCAAGCGCACTCCAGCCCTCCTCTTGTACCCGTTCGTGTCGATGGGTAGCGCCGGACGGAGGTTCCCACACCGCAAGTCGACGGACGAGTGGCCGCCGAACAAGACGTGGAATCCACGGTAGATTCCCCGATGAATCTTACCATGGAACCGTGCGCGAAGCACCGGCCGACAAGCCGAAAAACATGCCGGACCAGGACGGTGAAGTACCGGTGACCCCCCACCGGTAAACCCCCACCCTTTCCGCGGTAACTTCCCCCAGTAATTGTATAACAATAATAAACAGACACGGACACCAGAGTAGAGAGTGAAAATAAACAAGGGATTTATTCAACAAGAATAATAAAACACTCACTTATTAGAGAGGCAATATCTGCTGGTAGAATCCTACCAGCAGAGAGCCCAAGAACAAAGATGAAGCTCCTGGCTATTCTAGCCAGGAGGTGAGGTCAAACACCTCCACACACAATAGAAACCAAAAGATGAATGGTGGCCATATTGGCCACCTGTTGAAATGAAGGAGCACAAGTTAAGATGCACCAGCATCAAGGGTTCACTTTCCACTGTCCAGATATAATGACCGCCGCCATATATATTACCCCCAGGCTGCTCCACCTGGGGGAGGACAGGGACCCTTGCTGGCCATTTTGTCGTCTGCCTGGCACTCAATTTACAAGTGCCTAGCAGACGACATGGGATTTTAGTTCTGCTCCAAAAGGAGCAGAACTGGGTCGTCACAATCCTCTCAACTTCCCTGATCCGCCCCGGGATCAGGTTAGTCGAGCCAGCAAGGATTGCGCCCATGACCCCCACTCAGTTACGGACTTGATTCCTACAATGGTGGATTCATCGGAGCTACCATCCACTCCGACATCCACCGACGTATCCACCCGAGACCGAGATCGAAATCAGTCCCCCTGAGTCTTAACACCTCTTGCTGTCGAAACTCTTCGACAGCAAGTGTGTCAAGCTGCGGACTCTGACGAAGAGTCCGACTTGTCAGAAGGTCTACGAGGGCGGCCGCGGGGTCGGACACGCTACCTCGTAGAGGGTGGGTTACATATTCTCCCACCATTCCTTCCAAGTCGCAGCCAAGGAGATGCTTGACGTATGGGGCTGCGAGCTGGGCTACATGAACTAGCCCAGCTCCTGTCCCCACCACGTCTAAGACAGCAAAGCATCTCCTTACCGGGTTGACGACCAGCAACACCGGATAGTCCGTATTGCCAAATGCCAGCACATATCGCATGGCAAATGGCGGCAACGACGGCGTCCACTGAACTGGGAGTGGCTCCCCCAGACGATAGTATCCGTGGTATTGGTACCCCTCCATTCCCGGCTGGTCCTGCCACAGACCAAGCCGGTTATTCAGAAAGACCTCTCCTTTCCGCACCAAAGCGTCGACCCTCGCCCTCGGGCTCAGGAGACTTGGTTCTTTCTTCCGGTCCTAGGGCCGCAAAGACCTCATCATCGGGACCCGGAGAGAAGGGTGTCCTTCCTACGGAAGGCACGGGACCACGTTTGGCGGGAACGTCACTTTTCCCCGCCCGGGCTGCCCCCACCGCTAGGTAACGGTGAGCTGACCCGGTGGAGAGTTCCCACCGACCGAACTAACAAGTTCGGTACCGCCACCATCTTCGGGGAGGATGAAGGTATACCGAGAATGTCTCGCATTGACCTATCATCCATCCGCGCCTTCTTACTATGACGGGTATGGTGCGGTTGGCTCCCGGCCGACACGGTCGCACCGTGTCGGGACTCCTCCTCCGCCCCGATACTTCCACCACCACCAGTCCCCTGGGACCCACGGGTGGAAGCCTTCGGAACCCGAGGAGCCTTGTCCTCCGGTAACCTCTGGTATACTACGACACCTAGACCGTACCCACTAGCATCGGTGTGAATCAACACCTCACCACGTGGATCATACATGGTGAGCACTGGTGCTTCGGTTAAAAATGCCTTTAACCGCTCAAACGCTAGAGCACACTGCTCCGACCAGTCAAAGGACGCATCCTTCCTGGTCAGATCATGCAGCGGTCTGGCGATCTTGGCGAAGTCCTTAATGAACCTACGGTAGTAGCCGGCCAGTCCGAGAAAACTTTGGACGGCGGTCACCGTTGTAGGGACATTGAACTCTTCGACTGCCCGCACGAGTCCCGGGTCCGGAGCAACTCCCTCGGCACTTACTATGTGACTGAGATATTTGACTTTGTCAAAACCGAAGAAACATTTCTTCAGCTGGAGTTTCAGCTCCGCCCCTCGTAGCAGTCTCAGGACAGTACTCAAGCGTCCGAGAAACTGCTCAAAGGTGCTCCCAAAGACGATAATATCGTCTAGGTACACCAAGCAGCAGCACTTGTGTCCCGCCAACAAGAGATCTAACGCTCTTTGCATGGTGGCAGGAGCATTGCAGAGTCCGACAGGCGATTTCCGAAACTCAAACAGACCTTGAGAGCAAATGAATGCTGTCTTCTCAATGTCTTGCTCCGCCATCCTGACCTGCCAGTACCCACTAGCAAGGTCTAAGGTTGCGAAATACTTCGCTCCAGCAAGTGAATCGAGGGCATCATCGATGCGAGGTAACGGGTACTGATCCGCCTTAGTCTGGGCATTCAGTCGCCGATAGTCCACGCAAAAACGAAAGCCACCATCCTTCTTGCGAACAAGTAAGCTAGGGCTTGTGTAGGGACTATGCGAAGGTTGGATTACCCCTGCATCCAACATCTTCGCTACCTCTTCTCTCTCGATTGCACGAGCCGCCGGAGCGGTTCTTCGCAATCCTTCACGCACCGGAGGTAACCAACCGGTATCAATAGTGTTCGACGAGCGGGGTTTCCCCCAGCTCTGTATAATCGAACGCAAAATGATCTCGGCGTTCCAGCAGGAACTCCCGAAGCTGTGCCGCCTCCTGAGGCTTCAGACTAGGTTCGATTTTAAGGCGCTCTTCGAGAGTGGGCTTAACCTCCGCATTGAGGACCCGGCGACCTTTCTTGGTCGCCCCTCTCAACTTAGGCGGAAGCCCCCCTGGTCGACCATCTCCAGGAGTGGGGTCTCCCCCTCTCAACTTTGATGGATCGTCCAGTTCTACTACTAGGGCTGCCTCCACAGCTTGAGCTGTCGCCACACCCTCCCCTGTTTCCAGGGCAATGG
Organism: Brachycybe producta; assembly: GCA_036925085.1. NCBI lineage: Eukaryota > Metazoa > Arthropoda > Diplopoda > Playtdesmida > Andrognathidae > Brachycybe > Brachycybe producta. Next base: position 8,708,630 of record JAUPFP010000001.1, on the reverse strand, counting down.
GTACATCGGCGACGTTCTCAAGCCATATGTTGTAAGAGCCTTCTTCTGTGCCTTCGGCAATCCCTGCCACCGCCAACAGACCCCGGCCACCTAAGGCTTTACGATGGGGCTCAACGAGAAGCAGCTGTCCAGGGCCAGCATGCTCTATCAAGCTTACGGAAACCACCTTCCGCTCATGAGCTGATAACCATACGTTCTGCAACAGTCGCAGGGAACAAACTTCCCCGCTCCTAATTGGAGAACTGGTCTCGGCAAGCGTGGGTGACACAATGTCAACCCACCCATCCACCTTTTCAGGCTCTTCAGGCTCTTCAGGCATACCTTCCGGGAACCCGAAAGGAGGGAGTAGCAGAGGCTCCACAGAATCGTGAAGCTTCGCCAACGCCTCCAACATCGAGTTGGGAAGTTGTACCGAAGTACCCTGCAATGCCTGAACGGCCAGTGTGGCATGAAGAGCATCTGGATGTGCATTCCAGATGTCTTCCCGGAAATAAACTTTCCGGCTCACGACGTCCAACATCAACCCAAACCGGGAAGCCAGGTCAACACCTATTACGGCTTCCCCTTCACCCTCAATGAGGAGAAGATGGGTATGTATGGACCGTCCGTGGATTGACATGTCCACGTACATGACTCCTTCTATCTGGATGGAGTACCCGCTCATGCCCGTCAGGAATGAGGGGAGGCTAACCTCCTGCACAGGTAACTCCATCTCCCGTGCCACCGACATGCTCATGACCGATACTTCGGCCCCGGTGTCGATGATCGACTCAACCAGCTGACCATCCATCGACACCAGAACACGCAGTGCCCCACGCAGGTACGCACGGCTCTGTAATTCTGGAATGGGCAACCGTCGTTGCCCGGCATTACTTCTCTGAGCCTCATCCGTCCTCCCGTCCACAGGGGACAGTCGCAACGGATGCTCAGGGGCCTGGCTTCCAGTCTCTCCTCCAGGAGACCCACCAGGCCTGGGCAACAGCATGGGCGCACCAACGCTCGAAGCCCTTGTAATGCCCGTACCGCTCGGGCCTTCCTCTCCCTCATCAGGGAAGAAAGATGCCACCCAGCTCTCCAGCCGGGCCAGCGCAGCTTCCAGTGTGGGGCTTAGCTCCTGAAATACCCACTGGGTAATTTCTGGGTCCGCAGACCTAGCCAGAGGCACCCCTGCTTCATGCAGGATACCCACATATCTGGAGACCGCCCGAAGGTACGCTCCTTCCTTACCCCGCCGGCTTTGCCGGGCACCTGAGTTTTCAAGCATTACCGGTCGACTGCAGCTCAGTTCTGCAGGGACCGGCGCCGGTTTAACGAAGGCGGGCCCTCGTTTCTGGCGACAGGCAGATAGAACATCTGTCCATCAATTACGGTGGACAGATACTCCCGGCCCTGCAGTACCACGGGTGCCAGACCCGGCATGTACTGCACCACTGGGCTTTCGCCCAGTGGTACTCGAGCAACCTGTCCTTGGGCAACTGCCTTCGGACAGTCCTTCTTAAGGTGACCCATTTGGTTACACCGAAAGCATGGACCTGGTTGCCTACAAGTAGGACCTCCACCTCCAGCCGTCTGGCTGGACCCTGACGGGGCTGCTGTGGACTTATTTCCACCCTGGCTCCGCCACTTCGTCTTATTACCCATCTGCCCTCCGGTCTTGGCAGTAGCTTCGTCCGATTTGGACGGTGCCGCTGCCTTCACACCCGAAGAGGTAGATGTAGACGTAGCAGAGCTCTTGGGCTTTGCCACAGCACCAGAGACCTTGGCCGCAGCCTGGGTCCCCGGTACCGTCAAGGTACGGGCAGGCAACGCTCCCGCCGTAAGCATGTCGGCCTCGACCAACATTGCCTCGGTGGTAAAGTCCCTGACCGTCTCAGCTTTTGATCCCCAGAGAGGTCTGAGAATCTCCGGCTGCAGTTTCTTCTTATAGCGGAGGAGTCGACAAGACTCATCCTCACCAGGAGAAACTCGTTCCGCCAGCTCAATAAAGCGCCAGTAGAACGCCTGGAGTGATTCCGCAGGCCCTTGCTTCATGGTCTCGAAACGGTCGAAACAGGCCTGAGCCTGATTCTTGGTCCCAAAGCGGTGAAGCATAGCCTGCCTCAACTCCGGCCAGGTCAGGTTCGGCTTGAACTCCACCAAACAGGCGTAATGTTCTTCAGCCGGACCATCGAGCAGGTATGTAAAGAAACTGCACCTGGCCTCATCCGTCCAGCGCTGAGCCCTAGCTTTGGCTTCGAACTGCCGGAGAAAAGGCGTAATGTCCTCTCGTCCATCATACCGGATGAACGAGTGAACCGGGTTGAAAAACCCAAACGCCTGGATCTCCGACGGGACAGCCGGTGCAGGCGTCTACGGCGCGGTGCTTACCCGCCGTGGTGCCCTGCTCCGGTTCCCCGAAGTCTCAGCATCCACGGGGTCCACCAAGTGGACCCGTGGTCGCCGAACGGGAGAAGGACCTCCTCGACCGCCTCCCGAAGGAGCGGTCCGAGTTCCTCCACCTGGAGGCATCCGCCCGGCCGGAGCCGGCGGCGCCTCCCTCCATGCACCTTCCTGGTACACAGGCGACGGTGTGAACCGAGGTTGCCTTCTGTGAAGCCTCCCGATCCCTGGGGAAAGATGACCCTGCCACCGCAGTTCATCAATCTCCCTGGCAACCTCACGGAGCTCCTCCTCAGTCATCGACGCCAACCATGACGTCGTGTTCACTGAGGAAGGCCCCGGGGTCTCTCCCCCCTCTCCCGCTAAGGGATTACCTCCCCGTCCAACCGTACAGGAGGCGGTGGAGGTTAACAGGCCGGCCATCGGCCGTCCGCCTGTCCCAGTTCGGGTTGGTAACCCTCCGTCACCACCGTCTCCCGGTGCTCCACCGGAGACAGTGTCCCGACGATGCGTCCGCACCGTCACAAAGTCTCCAGCCGGAGGTTGGTTCGTAGGAACAACCTCTACGACACCTTCCTCCGTGGACTCACCGGATCCGTTCTCGCCTACAGCACCCTCAACCGGGTGCCGCCCCTCCGGCCGCCTACCACGGTCGACGGTGCGGGAACGCAACTCCAACCCTTCCAACAAACTGCTTCCCCGACCAGACATCGGGAAAACAGGGTCTTGGCCGATTTCGTCCGTGCGAACACGGGCAAACCTGGCCACCACTTGTCAGAAGGAACTCTACCGTAAAATACGGTGAATTTACGGACAAAAGTACCGCAAAACTACCGCAGTGTCATGGACAAACGTCCTTGTCCCACGGTCAGAATTACGGTGGAGTTCCTTGTCACCGTTTTCGACCGGTGAGGTATGGACAACCGTCCGTTATTCACCGTCTAATCGCGGTAAAAAGCTCTTTCACCGTCCTAGAACGGAGATACACGGACAACGGTCCGTAATCTACCGTCCACCAACGGTGAAACTGCCTTCTTACCGTGTTCGAACGGTGATTCACGGACAGAAGTCCGTAATCCACCGTCTACTTACGGTAAACTTGACCGTACCCCGGTTTTACCACGGTATCACGGACAAATGTCCGTGTCCCACGGTATATCACCGGAAAACCTGGCCGTAGACGGGTTTCCGCCGCAGTTCCACGGACAAAAGTCCGTGCTCTACGGTGTACTACCTGTCTACCGGACAAGCTATGGTTAAGTACCCTTTTTACCGGGTTCTACCGGTCCTGCACGGTCAATCACCGTGCTACCGGTATACTAGCGGTAAAAATGACCGTTATCCCGCGTTCGGACGGTCCTGCACGGTCAACCACCGCGCCCACCGTCCTACTTACGGATAACCTAGGGCTTTCCCCGGTGACCACCGCGGTATCACGGACAACCGTCCGTGTCCCACGGTCCTTCACCGGACTACTATGCCCTAAGCTGCGATCGGCCGTAGTTCCGTGGACAAAATGTCCACGCCCTACCGGCACACACACGACTCCGGTCTTACCGACCGCACAAGAGAGGCTGGTGGTAGCGCTACCCGGCGCCTCCACCAATTGTAACAACCCTGCTGGGCCGTTACAATGCCCCGGTAAATTTCGCTTAACTTACCGCCGTTGAACCTCCTTGGGACGGGATCCAAGCGCAGGCCAGCCCTCCTCTTGTACCCGTCCGTGTCGATGGGTAGCGCCGGACGGAGGTCCCCCCCGCCGAACAAGCTGGGCATCTCGGACAAACAAAAACTTTGGAAAGGGTCTCCCAAAGCCAGCCTCGACATCCCGGCGGTGATTCCTTTCGACAGGGGGATTCCTTCTGGGGCAGGATTCGTTCTTGGAGTGGTTGACTCTCCGAAGACGCTGTCCGTTCCGGAAAACCACCATATCGGAGGTGCTACTGAACAACCGATGGGTCGTCTGGCAAGAGAATACCAAAGCCACCGAGACGATGTACATGGGCTTGTTCGATCTGGAGGAACAAACTCCAAGGCTGCTTCCTCCGGCGGAGCCTAAGCACTTCGTGTTTAATGTAACCATCTGCGGGAAGCTCGCTACTGCTGTGGTGTTCTCTGGGTGCCATGTGGTAGAGGTTTTCTATTTCCCAGAGGAAGTTACTCTTCCTGCCTACAAAGTCATTCTGAGGCAGTTTTGCGTGGCCAATTTTCAATGGGGCCATTTCGAAAAGGACTGTGTGCAGGGCAATTCACTACGGGCGACGGAGGATAAATTGCAAGCTGCTGTCCTTTTCGATGCAGTGATTTGCCACCTTCAGGAAACCAGAAACACCCGGAGGCATATTACCGATGAGAAGATCAACGACCTTTTTCGGAGGGACCTTCGAGGGAGGGTTGATAAGTGGTTGGTGCCGGAATATTGAAGATTGAAGATCGTGATAAAAAAAACTTTTCATGGCTCTGACAGATTTGGTATGATTAGTGTTAATTTGATTGTTTTTTTAAAGAAAAATTGTTGTTGAACGGGGGTCTCAATAGTCAGATGATATATATATATATATATATATATATATATATATATGTTACTATATATATATATATATATATATATATATATATATATATATAGTAACACCCTGTAAATCGTGATCCCGCGAAAACCATAGCCCGGGGGGTAAACAACTCTCAACCGTCCCTCCCTCTTCTCTGACTCACCTTTCTGACTAATGCCCAAGCGGCGGATTGATACATAAAGGACCATGGTTGCTTGGACCTGGTTACACCTCGCAGGTGTACACAGGTCCAAGATATAAAAGGACCGTGTTCCTCTTTGTTCACCAGTTCTTTCCTTTGCCTGTTTTTGAGATATTATTCCAAATCATGGGCCTGAGGATTCACAGTTAGTATTATTAATATTCACCCTTGTATCTGTACTTCTTACAAGGAATGAATAAAAGTGTTGTAACAAGAAGTAGCGTTGTCTCTATGTCTTTATGTAAATAACTTCTCTTCAGAGGCCGGAGGTTTCATAGGGCAGGAGCTATACGATTCTCAGCAGCTACAACATCTTCTCTTGTCGGAATACCGATGGAGAAGATGTATATCAGCATCAACCGGAAGAGAGAGAGATGGCCGCCACTCTCCTGCATCGATTTCACCCCCATGCAGAAGAGTGACTACAATCTGTCTTCATCCAGCTCTCTCTACAGCTCGGATCTTCTCTGTGCAGGTGTCATACTGCTCAGAGAAGAAACGAAATGTGGAAAATGTCATCTAAAGGTTGGTAATAAAATTGGGTTGATGTCAAAAGCTCACAATATATTTATATATATATATATATATATATATATATATATATATATATATATATATATATATATATATATATACATATATATATATTTATATATATTTATATATATATATATAAATATATATATATATATATATATATATATATATATATTTATATATATATATATAAATATATATATTTTTTATATTTTATTTTATTATATTTTTTAATATTTATATGTTTTTTTAAAACTTGCATATTTTGACAAAATTGGTAAAAAAAAGTGCTTAAATTGTAATTTTTGCAATTCTTATATATATAATATCCCAGGTCTGTGTGTGTGTGTGTGTGTGTGTGGAGTAACAACTGTACAAAACCATTGAAGCACGTCGGAATTTATATAAATTTGAGTAAATGAACCGTTTTTTTTTGTCCTTTCTCAAGGTCAACTATATGTTGAACTCTTCCTTTGGAAAGTGTAGAAGGGGGGAGAGAGAGAAAAGTGGGAGGGGTGACTGAAATTGAAATGAAAGGAGTAAACAGGGCCGTTTTTAGGGGCGTGCAGGCGTGCAGCCGCACGGGGCGCCGTCTCTGAAGGGGCGCCAAAAAATGAAAAAAAAATTTCTTTTTTTGGAATTTTTTGAAACTTTTTTTAAATTTTATAAATTAAATACCTGATGGGGATAAAAAGTAAAAAATCAGCTTACATACAAGAGTAGGTCAAGATACTAGTGTTGTAAAAAAACGTGTTTTTTTTTCTTAATGTTTTTTATAAAAAAAAACGTTTTTTTTTTATTTTTCTTATTTTCCATTTCCCAACCTTACTAGTTACTAGTGTTGAAAATGATGTACTATCATATAGTGAAGGTAATTAAAATGACTTAATTCACGAATCTGACATAATTTATATATTCTTAATTCATTAATTTTCATTTCACTGCTAATCTTAACTTTAAACTTTGTATTTTACCATATTGTAGAACTGAAACAATCAGGAATCAGGATTCACCATCAACATACCTAAAGAAAGGCTTTTTTTTGCATTTCCTCCTCCAACCCCCAGCTTTTTTTTTAATACAATATGACACAATAATTTACATTTCTAACTGATTCATTCAGTAATCTTGGGGACAAGTGCTTAAAACTGATCAATTTTCTTTATTCTTGCTGTTTTCTTTTCCTGCCGTTTTTTTTAAAACGTTTTTTTTTAATTTTTTCTTCGCCGTTTTAAAAAAAAACGAACACGTTTTTTAAATTTACAACACTACGCGATACAAAGTAGTTTTTATGGTTGCTTGCTTTCTTTTAGCCTGATGATGGAAATTAAATTTCAGATGTATTTTTATAGTTATTGTATATTTTCTATGACTTTGCAGTGATGATATAGTATTTTCTAATTGCTTTAGTGTATTTCAATTTTTTAGGGGGGGGGGGAAGGGAAGAGGGGGCGCCACAAAAATATCCGCACGGGGCGTCATATATCCTAAAAACGGCCCTGGGAGTAAAAAAAGGAAAAAAACGTCGCGCATGCGCACAATTGCCTGTGAATTTTGCTACCGTCATTTATGACGGGTTACCCCACTAGTTTTTTCAAAAAAAAAAAATTACTGTAGGTCTCAGAACTTTTCTGACTTCATGAAAATTGTGGAAATATACTGTATAAGGGGAACATAGAATCAGGTTCATCTATAAATGAAATTAACGATGGTCTTGATACAAATGATACTCTACACTAAGGCTGTACCGATCACACTTTTTTGTTTTTACCAAGCTAATACCGAACCGACCACACAACAAAAATCGGCATGCCGATCGATTTAACCGAGCCGATCATGCCGATTATCACTACCGATTTTCACTGCCGTTTTATCAGGAAGCAGACCTAATTGTTGAGTGTGGAAATCGGTTAACATTTGTTCGCTGATCCGATTTTAACCGATTAGCAGTAAATCGGCAAAATCGGCTCGGTACAGCCTTACTCTGCACCACTTACGCTCCTTGTACTATGTGCATCCAGGCATCCTTTGATGTTGAGAGAAATTTTTCTAAATAATAAAATTTTTTGACAAAAAATTGATTAAGTTTTGAGTTTGAAAATTTACAGATGTTGCTTGTTTGCCATTGCAATATGTAAGCTCTAATAAAACATTTTTCTTCAATTTTTTCATGGGTGAAATTTTGAATTAAGTTTTTTTTTATAGTGCATATTTAATGGCATATTTAGTTGTTTTTTTGTTGCATGAATACATGCATATTTTGTTGCTTTTAAGTGCATATGAACCGCCTTGCCCTGGAACTTATGACTAATGAGCTAGATGTGACAATTTACTGCCTTATTTTCTTTCTATAATGAGGCTAGAGTGCCTTAAGGGTCGAGTTTCACAGTTTGTATGCGAGGATTAAGGGGAAAATAAAAACCCATCAACCCTCAATCAGTTTTGAAATATTTTGGGCTCATAGGAGGACCTCATAATCCTTCTCCTTCAGTAATCCAGTCTTCCTAAATTCCATCCCAATCCTTTTTAAAAAGTTAACTTTAAGAAAATTAAGGGAAAGGGAATTTTAAAATATGTGATATTATTAAAATTGTTAATTATAATCTAGATAATTAAGAAAAAAACAAATAACTTTTGTTTATAAAAGAGGAAAAAAGTGGCACAAAGTTAAAGTTAAAAAAAGTTTGAAAAAGTTTTGAGCAGCTTGTTCCACTGTTTTAAAATGAACTGGACCACATCAACCCATCTCCCAAAAAGGGAAAAAGTTGAGAATTCAATTTTTAAGAAGTCAGTAGAGAGTGAAGATTTTAAGAATTGGAACAAGAAAGTTTGGTCCACACTGGTGCCATGGCGCCAGAAAAGATGATGTTCAGGACCAATTTCAAATTATTATTATTATTAATAATTGGAATATGTATTTTGAAAAGTTCAGGTCAGGTGTTGAACCCACCTTATTTTAATTTGGCCGAAGGTCGTCGGATCACAGCCACCGCCACTTGCGGATCGGATGTGTCCGAACCCGAACTCTATTGCAAGTTAGTTGGAGCCCATGCTGACCACAGAGACAATCCGAACGTGAATCTGATCCAGGGTCAAGTGTGTGATTATTGTGACCTCAACAATCCTAATTTGGCTCATCCACCTGAATATGCAATTGATGGAAGTGAAAAGTGGTGGCAATCTCCTCCACTTTCAAGGGGCAACAAATACAATGAAGTTAACTTAACTGTGGATTTGGGACAGGTCAGTTAAATCGACCAAAATTAACCTTCTTGAAACTTAACTCGGATTTAGAAAATCCATGTTTTTAAAATTCTAAAGTTGTAAAATTCGTGGAAAATTGGAAAAGTCATCATCTATTTTTAGAAAAAGAAAGTTCACACTTTAGTACTTCAAGGGAGAATTAGGGAAGAAAATTGTCCCCTTTTTCAGTTTTCTTGTCACAAAATAGAAAAACTTTAATATTTAGATTAAAATCATGTAAATATAAATATTAATTCTAATTTTTATAATCAAATTTCGTAATTACTATATTTAGGAATTTTTATTTCGTTGTTTTTGCAATTCGTCGATTTTGGTTCAAATGTTTGATTTGTATACCATTAACGTTAAAATTGCTGATTTGGGCAATGTTTTTTTATTATGTTAGTTCTGTACTTATTTAAATAATTGTTTGATAATTTTCATTAATATTTTACAAAATGATCGCATTTTAATGTTATACATGTATGTATATATTTCCTTTTATGTGCATAATTATCATAAACTCTAATTAATTAATTAATGTGGGCAACTTAATAGTTTGAAACTCCAAAGTTCCATAAAAAGAGTTCAATTTCAAAATGTTCTGTTCTCATTTTTTTTTAAATATTACATCAATTTAGAATTTTGAAAGTTGACACCATTTTGCCAGATGCAACAAAGTTCAAAACAACTTTCACCAAAAGTTTTATAAATTAGATGTTGGAAGTAGAGACTTATATATTACCAAAAAAAAATTGAGCTCAGACCAGGCTTAGACCGAACAGAACTTTACAGAGTGAGCCCAGTTCACCAAACCCAGAATGTCCACAAAACCCATTCGTTGGCCTTTTGCAAAAAGAGCACCAAACCCATAAAAGACCCAGATGAAAGTCCACAAAGCCTTCCAGGCCCACGAGGCCCACAAAACGTATGTCCCTTTTTCCCTAAAATTCCCAGCCCAAGCTCACCCCCAACCCAATGTTCTAAGTTGCTTCTCATTGTATGGTAACTCAATACTCTTATATTTTAAAAAAAAATCTTTTCTACTTTTTAAAAGCTTAAAATAAACTGTTTGAAAGGAAGTTAAAAGGTTAAAGTCTGTTAAGGAAAAGAGAACACTTGAATCTTTTGCTGATCTATCAAATATGGATTAAAAGAAATACCAATTAAGTTAATTTTCAGAACAGGAAATTGTAAAAAGATAAACAATATCCTGAAAATGTTTTCTCTTAACTTTATCTTGATAAAAAAATCCAGGGTGTCATAAAAGTAGAATATTATTATAATAAATATTTATAATAATGTTTGCGTAAATTGCAAAAAAAAAATGCAACTGTATTTGTGCCTGTCTGGTTTATCCTTAAGTGATTCATTTACTTTTTCTAGTTTTTAAAACACTTTCAATTCAATTTGTTCGTAATATTACTTCTGAAATGCATAGTATGCGAGTGTCTTTTAAAAGCTAGTTTTATTAAAGTGTATTTAATTTCTCCAGGAATTCCATGTTGCTTATGTGTTTATTAAAATGGCCAATTCCCCACGTCCGGGAATTTGGGTTCTTGAAAGATCAAAGGATGGTGGAGAAACATGGGAAGCTTGGCAACAATTTGCCGACACGCCGAGTGACTGCGTTCAACATTTTGGTAAAGATTCATTGGAACCCATCACAAGAGATGATTCGGTCGTCTGCGAAACCAAATTTTCCAAAGTGGTTCCTTTGGAAGGTGGAGAGGTAATTAAGATTTACGACAAAATCCTAATCCCCAAACAATTTATCCATTTCGCACTTATGTTAATTTTCATTCGATGATGCTCTTAGATTGTGGTTTCTTTACTGAATGACCGTCCGAGTGCCAATGACTTTTACAACTCCACAGTACTTCAAGAGTGGACGAAGGCCACCAACATCCGACTACGGTTTTTACGAACAAAAACCCTTTTGGGACATTTGATGTCAGTTGCTCGTCAGGATAACACAGTCACCAGAAGAGTAATAAAAATAATTTTTTTTGAATAAATTAAACCGCATGCCTTATAAACACTATTTGCCTTTTCTAGTATTTTTACAGCATTAGAGATATCAACGTTGGTGGCCGTTGTGTCTGCAATGGACATGCCGACTTATGCGACATAACTGATCCTAACGATGCTTACAAACTTTTATGCCGTTGTCAACACAACACTTGTGGATCTCAATGCGGGGAATGTTGCCCGGGTTTCGTGCAAAAAGCCTGGAAAAGAGCAACACCTCAAAACCTGCACGAATGCGAGTGTAAGCACGACCGAAAGCCCAAAGTTATCAAAAAATGACGAAAACCCAATAATTGCTCAAATGGTTGTTGCTTGCAGCTTGCAACTGTTTCGGACATTCGAACGAATGTGTCTACGACAAAGAGGTCGATCTGAAGAAAGAGAGTTTGGATATTCGGGGAATTTACGAAGGTGGTGGAGTCTGTCAGAACTGTCAGCACAACACCGAGGGAATCAACTGCAATCACTGCCGTGCCGGATATTATCGACCTTATGGAAAAGCCCTCAATGCAACCGATGTCTGCCAACGTAAAAACTCAGTTTGAGATCTAAATTGAAGACTTCACACTCGAGAACCGTTATTTTCTTTATAGCGTGCCAGTGCGATCTGTTCTTTTCAACCGGATCGTGTGCCGACGAAACCGGACAGTGCGAATGTCGTCGAGAATTCATGCCGCCGTATTGCGACCGTTGCAATCTTGGATACTTTGGTTATCCCAACTGTCGACCTTGCGATTGTAACGTGAACGGCACCAGAGATACGGTCTGTGAAGTCGGTGGTGGTCAATGTCCTTGCAAACCGAGCTACACTGGAAAGAACTGCGATCATTGTGCTCGTGATTATTACGGCTTTCCGGATTGTCAACGTAAGTTGCACTTAACTGAGGGAAAACGGCACGGTGCCGGCCTGCACCATAGTAATGTCTGTTCTTGTTTCTAGCTTGTAGCTGCAATCCGACTGGATCTCTCGGAACTTCGTGTGATCCATTAAGCGGACAATGTATATGCCGAAACAACTACGGAGGAAGATCTTGCGGAGAATGTGATGTTGGATTTTACGATTATCCAACGTGCAAATGTATGTTTTCGAACTACTATCATGAGGAGATAAACAATATTGTGTTGTTGTTTTTCTCAAGATTGCAACTGCGATGTTACTGGATGTGAAGAATCGGTTTGCGAGAAGAACACTGGAACTTGCATCTGCAGAGAAGGTTACGGAGGAGCACGATGTGACCAATGTGCTCCGGGATTTTACGGATATCCAAATTGCAGAGGTCTGCAATTCGTTATTTATAACAACAAAATTGTTTTTTTCACTTTTCTAATTTTTACGACTAGAATGCGAGTGTAACAAATTTGGATCCGTGAATGATGTTTGCGACGAAACTGGAAAATGCAGCTGTAATTACAACTTTGCCGGGCGCCTTTGCGATCAGTGTTCTCCTGGATATTATCGTTATCCCGAATGCATCGGTAAAGATATTTTTAAAGGACGTCCGTGTTTTAACCTGACAGCATTTTCTTATATCGGCAGCTTGCAACTGCGATGTATCGGGAGCTATCGGATTGTCTTGTGACGCCGATGGCAAATGTCAGTGTAAACCTAGTTTCGATGGTACGACTTGCAATGTTTGCAGACAAGGATATTATAATTATCCCGCATGCGAAGGTTCGTACGGTGTCGTTGCTAATTCTCGAGCCCATCCAGCTTACTTGCTATCATATTATTAGAATGCAACTGTAACCCTGCTGGCGTACTGTACACATTTGCCGGTTGCGACAGTCAAACGACTGGGGAATTATGTCAATGCAAAGAAAGAGTCATGGGAAGAATCTGCGATCAGTGTCGTCCGTTGTTCTGGAACCTTCAAGCCGCCAACTCTCACGGTTGCGAGGGTGAGAAACGAATTTCACTTGCATTCGTAAATCTCTTTAGCCACTCATGGTACATCTTTCATTAGATTGCAATTGCCATCCACCTGGAACGATTGGTGGCATTGGTGTTTGTGACGGTGTCACCGGAGAATGTATGTGCAAGCTGAATGTCGGATCTCGGCAGTGCCGTCAATGCGAAGACGGATCTTACGATCTTAAAGAAGAGAATATGTTTGGTTGCATCGGTAAGGAATTTTTTTTGGATGTTTTTTTTATCAAATAGTGATTTAAATTAAGTTGATTTCAATGTGAAAAACAAGTGATTTAAATCCCAGTTTAAATCATGTTGAATTTATTCTGTTGGAAATGTTACCGTGCAAAAGTACCATGGATTCATTTTTTTATTATTGCCGTTAGATTGCGGCTGCGATGTCGGTGGAGCTGTTAGTAACGTTTGCGACAAGAAATCGGGACAATGTGTTTGCAGACCGAGAATTAGTGGACTGAAATGCAACGAGCCGCTTCAACTCCACTATTTCCCGACACTGTTTCAGTACAAATACGAGGCCGAAGATGGACACACACCTGCCAATACTCCGGTTCGCTTCGGTTACAACGAACTTGATTTTCCCGGATACTCTTGGCGCGGATATGCCGTCTTTTCATTGATTCAGAAAGAAGTGCTTATTGATATTTTCATCGATAAACCTAGTTTGTATCGTGTTGTTTTACGTTATGCTAATTCGGGAGACGAAGCAATTACGGGATCGGTTATCTTCACTCCGGAATCTTCTCTGAGTATTTCAAAATCAATCATGTTCGACATCTATAAGGGGAAACATTAAACGAGTTATTTCTATAGATATTCAACAAACGGGTAATGTTCGTTATGAGCCGACGGATACACCGAAATTCGGAATGGCCACCAGCCCGGAGGTGGTGGCCGGAGTAATTCCGCAATCATTTGTCCTTAATCCCGGCAGGTGGACGATGACTCTGAAGGGTGAAAAGGGAGTTTTGCTTGTAAGATCCTTTCGCAACATCCTTTCATAATTTAAAATTTATTATTAACTAGAATAAATTTTATTAAACTAAGGATTATGTGGTACTTCTGCCTGCTGCCTACTACGAGGCCACCATTCTGCAAGAACGTGTCGAGGTTCCGTGCACCATCAGCGGTGGCAGCGGAAAATGCCGTCACTATGAATATCCCGATATAAGCAGTTATCCGATAGTTACTGCACAATCCGGTTACATCGCAGATGGAGATAACCGTGGTACCATTCAAACGTACAACAACGAACAAGTTTTGGAAGTACTTAACATCGGTGCTCCTGCTTTATTGAACTCGGAACAACCTCACATATATTTTGAATTGTCTCTGCCACGTACCGGCCGCTATGCATTGATCATTTTGTACCACACTCCAGAGGGTGGTGATCAAGTGACCAACGTGATGGTCGAAGCTCAGGCAGGCAACAGTCGTGACAAAGGACGTGCCATCTTATACAACTGTCAATTCAGTAAACTCTGCCGTCAGGTCGTAACGGATCTCCGTGGAAAAGTGACCTTCTTCAACTTCGAATCGAATAAAGCAACTATCGACCTCAAAGTTGCCGGTGACAGCAACGTTGTTATTGATTCCATCGTCGCTATTCCAAGTAGGCAGTGGCATACCGATTTCGTTCGCCCGAGTTCCGCTTGTATCAGAGAAGGCGGAAAATGTCGCGAGGGACATTTTCAATCTATTCCCGGTTCAATAAAAGTGGAAGCCGAAACGGGCAACGAGGATCAGAGAGCAACCGAATTGCCTCACGACATTTACGACGAAGATATCGGTTTAGTTTATCTCGATCACAAAGATGCTATGGTAGACATCCGTGGAAAAGTTCCACTTCCCGGAGGATATATGTTTGTTGTACACTATTATCAAACAAAACATCCTGGTAACATCTCTTTTAAGATCCTAGGTAGACACTTCTGAGTTGAGCGTGCCGTCAAACATGGTCAATATTGTGGTTTAAAAGTTATTCAAATGGTTCTAGCAGCCAAACGGGAAATCGAAACATTATGAAAATACCTCATTACCTGAAGAACATATTAAGGAATAAATGCAATTTAACTTAAAGCTGAAAGATGTTTCTGAAGAATGGCTTGTATTCAGCAAAATGGTCCATTTTGAGGTCATTGGCATTTAACTTGGATTGCGTAAATTAGCATAATTCAAAAGGGTGTAAAATAAAAAAAAAACCTTTCCATATTGTAATCAAAATAGTTTAAAACGTGGCCACAAGATTGAAGAAGGGATTGCAACGTCAGTTATTGTTCAAAACACAGTTTGAAGTGAGATTTATTGTTAGAATCGAGACCATAGTTTTTTGGAGCACGTGCACGTTGAAGTGTCTCTCTGAGGATGCGAAATTTCTGCTTTTCGTGCTAATATTTGTCGATCACTTTCAGAATTCGACCTGGATGTACTCATTCAAAACGGGCAATTCTATGAAGGCGTTCTTCCAGTTCCGTTTTGTCCCGGAGCATCTGGTTGCAGAGCGATTATTAAGGCGAAAGATGGAACGACAAATTTCCAGTTGTTAGAAAACTTTGTGGTCACTTTGAAAGAACCAAATCACAAAAGTGTCTGGATTGTAAGTGATTGTTACAGTTGACCACAAATACGGACCAAAATTAACACAAATTCTTTCAGGACTACATTCTTGTCATTCCATGGGAAGTTTACAGAGCTGAGGTTCTGGAACAACTTCCACTGGACAAAACGGTCGAATTCATTTCTACGTGTGGCCGAGACTCTTTCCACTTAAACCGGTCGGAGGAAGGATTCTGCCGTAATGCAACGTTTTCTCTAACTGCCGAAAACAATAACGGCGGTCTTCCGTGTGAATGCCACTTTGACGGATCTTTGAGTTTTGAGTGCGATACTTTTGGTGGCCAGTGTTCTTGTCGTCCAAACATTATCGGACGCAAATGCACCGAATGTCGAACTGGCTATTTCGGATTTCCCAATTGTCAACCTTGTAACTGTCCATCTACGGCTGTTTGTCATCCTAAAAGTGGAGCTTGTATCTGTCCTCCGAGAGTTACCGGAGAAAAGTGCGATCGTTGTCTTACCGATACTTATGGCTTCGATCCGATCATCGGTTGCGAGGTGAGGATATGTTCGTACAAGGTTTTTCTTGACATGTGGTCACTGCAATTGATGAATGTTTTTTTTCCAGGAATGCAACTGTCATCCTCTCGGAGTCAAAAGAGGCCGGCTTCAATGTGACCAACAGACCGGAGAATGCGAGTGAGCCGATTAGAAATAATCGGATTAAAAGTTTC
Organism: Brachycybe producta; assembly: GCA_036925085.1. NCBI lineage: Eukaryota > Metazoa > Arthropoda > Diplopoda > Playtdesmida > Andrognathidae > Brachycybe > Brachycybe producta. Next base: position 8,692,469 of record JAUPFP010000001.1, on the reverse strand, counting down.
TTCGATCATTTAATCACAATATCTGTTTTAGTTGCAAACCGAATGTCGTTACGAGAACTTGCAGCCGGTGTCAATCCGGTTACTGGGCGTTTCCTCATTGTCAGTTATGTGATTGCGATCTTCGTGGTGCCAGTGACGAAATCTGCGACAAAGACACTTCGCACTGTTTCTGCAAAGCTAACGTTTACGGAGCGCAATGTGCTCAGTGTAAACCGGGAACTTTCAATCTAGAAGAGAAAAATCCGCAAGGGTGTACGAAGTGTTTCTGTTTCGGCAAAACTGATCGGTGTTCAAGTTCATCTCTATTAATCACTCAGGTTCAGATAATAAAATAACAGAATTCCGTAAAACTCCCTGACTCTTGCAAACATATTTGTTAACAGATACAAGAAGAAGATGGATGGAGAGCCGCAGCCGTGCTCGTCAATCCTAACAACATTCAAGAGTACGAAGTCAAAGACGAATTGGTGGCCGATGTAGAAACGATCTCGGTCGAGTTGCCGTTCTCATCTTCTCCAGACGTCGTTTATTATTTTCTTGCTCCCGACGAATATCTAGGAAACATGGTGACCGCCTACGGTGGTAAACTGAGTTACACCTTGGAATATACCAAACATCGAACTGATACGGGAGCTGCCGTCATCGCTGCCGATGTCATCCTCGTGGTAAATAAATATCTTTGTCAGCGTCACAACATCGAAATTTTCTTAGTAACATTTTATTGAATATTACAGGGAAACAACATCACGATAGCTTACGAGAATCCTGAACAAGTTGTGGAAAACATTCCTCTGGAGATAAACGTCGAACTTCGCGAATGGAACTTTCGTCATTGGACCGGAACAGCCGTGACGAGAGAACAGATGATGACAATGCTTATGTCTTTGGACAAAATCTACTTGAGAGCTCATTATAACACGGATTCGAACAAAGCAATGTAATGTTTGAAGCCATTGTCATTTCAGAATGTGTCGTGCCATTTAAAATTTTGTTTCTCGCCATGTTCGTAGATTGCGACTGGTTACCCTGGACACTGCAATTCCCAACTTCGTCGCAAGTGGACGTCAAGCACTGAGTGTCGAACAGTGCCAATGCCCGCCTAACTATCAGGGTACTTCATGCGAACTGTGCTCGCCGGGTTATTACAGAGCACCTACTGGACCTTACGGAGGTTATTGTGTACCGTGTCAATGTCATGGTCATGCCGACAGTTGCGATTCTGTTACTGGAATTTGCCATGTACGTTAGATACCATAATTTTGATTACTTATCGTCTTTTATTATTACAATGCTGTTTTAGAAAAAAACCACTCAAAAATAATGACTCCGTTTTTTACATTGAGTTTTTTTTTGTAATGTTGTTTTGAAAAAACGATTGTGTGACATTTTGCGTTGAAAAACATCTATGGGACCTCCTTAAGTGGCTCAAACTGATCCATTAACAGCATTGACAATGTTGCTTTCTATAAACTTTTTTTTGTTTCGTAGAATTGTAAGCACAACACGTTCGGAGATCACTGCGATAAGTGTGAAGCCGGTTTTCATGGTGATGCCACCGTTGGATCCCCGAACGATTGCCTCATTTGTGCGTGTCCTCTTCCGATGGCATCTAATAAGTAAGCCACCAACTTCTGAGCCGTAACTAGAACAAAGCGAGTGTGGCACCTGCCTCAGATGCAAAGCCGAGAGGCGCAGAAATAACTAGAATAATGATAGTAAGGTGGCGTCCGTTTTAATCTTGCCTCGGCGCAAAATTAGCTAGTTATGGCTCTGCAGCACCAAGCACATTTTTAATGATTCTAATAAACTCACAAAACACTTTTTGCCAATCTAGTTTTGCACACAGCTGCGAATTGTCTGAAAGTGGAAGAGAAATTCGTTGCGTGTGTCAAAAAGGGTACACTGGAGCACGTTGTGACTAGTAAGCAGTTGTTAGGATTACGACAAATGAAAGTGGTTTTAATTGATTTTGCGTTACGATAGTTGCGCGTCTGGATTTTTCGGTCGTCCTGAAGTTGTTGGTGACTACTGTAAACCTTGCATGTGCAATGGAAACATCGATATGGACAGCATCGAAAGCTGCGATTCCGTTACGGGACAGTGTAATCGATGTCTAAACAACACTTTTGGTTCTGCTTGCGAACTGTGTGCCAATTGGTACTATGGAGATGCAGTGACCTCCAAGAACTGCCAAAGTAATTTTACTTTATATGGTCCTCCTTCACCAAGGTGTCTTCATAACCATTTTTTTGTGGTTTTAAAGGATGTTTTTGCGACGAATGTGGAACCCGAGAATGTCATCATCAATCTGGAGTCTGTAGCTGTCGTCCAAATGTCATCGGTGACAAATGCGAAGAATGTTCGGTACGTATAACTCCGTAATCGAACTATCGAGGACTTGGAATTAAACATTCTCTTATTTTTTTGTAGCCTGGATTTTGGGGATTCGATTCATGCGAAGGTTGCATTGCTTGCAACTGTACTCTCGCATCGGAAAGTTTTCAGTGTGACGTAAATACCGGCCAATGTAAATGTAGACCCGGTGTTGGAGGAAGATCTTGTGATCGTTGTCTTCCCGGCTACTGGAACTACGGTCCAAGTGGTTGTCAAGGTACTTCGAATGTTCTTTGGCGTTACTAACCACATCTTCGACAAACGGCAACTTCAATAACAATTTCGTTTTTTCTCAGCGTGTAGATGCAATGAAGATTATTCTATAGGAGGCCATTGTAATGTTTATAGTGGCCGTTGCGAATGTTTGCCTGGAGTTGTCGGTGACAGATGTGACCGGTGTCCGTACCGTTGGGCTCTGATCGATAACGTCGGCTGCCATGGTCTTTATTCCGTTTGTCATGTTCGGCCCAGTTTTGTACTCTAAATGGTGGTGGTTGTTGTTGTTATATAATTAAATGCAGAATGTGATCTGTGTGTTCACACATTACTGGATGATATCGACGGACTTCATGCCATTTTTGATCCGGTGTGGGAAGGACTTCAAGGAGTTGCTTTCAGTTTTTTTGCTTATCAGAGACTGAATAATGTCAATCAGACAGTTAGAGAATTACGGGTAAGACTGTTAAGGATTAACGACATCATAACTCTGTTGATCGTTTTCGCTTAACAAACTTCTATTATCGTAGCCCAGAGTGAATGCGTTGATTGCGGATCCGACATTGGTCGACCTGAGGCCTTTAATAACATCCATCGAAGATTTGGAACAGTTTGCAAAAGAAGTGGATCGAAGGGTAACGTAATGGGCACGTAAGATACAAGTGCTCTTATAATTGGTCTTTCTATCTCTAGGGCGTTCGTACGAATGAGCAAGCTAACAAAACATCTGTCGAAGCCGAAGAAACTTTACAAGAAGCTCTTAGAGTTGAGAAGCTCATCAGGGACATAATTCAAGACGTTCATAGTCAGTTTTGCAAAACTTCATCCCAAAATCAAAGAAATGAAACTTGACACTTCAACTTCAACTGGTACCCTCTGAACAGGGTTCCAACATAGAATTTTTTGTGTTGGAAGATAGTTCAAGTTGAAGCATAAATACAAAGCTCTTTTCTTTAATTTGGGACTAAAGGTGGTTGAATAAATTCTGCCACGATATGATGACAAAGTTTATAAGAATTTTTTTCAGAAAAAAACTATAAAAAAACTCTAGGTTTTAAATGCTAGAATAGTAGTGCTGTTAGTTTCTTCATGGCGATATTTTCTATAATCTACTTTTTATGGCATTTTTTATAAAAAAAAGTAGACTAGTTCTTTTGAGAAAAGGAAAACATAAAACTTTTCATTTTCTCAAACTGCCTTAAAAAGTTTATTTTTCCAGTTAATGTTATGAAAAAGGCTTTGATGACGTTCACCTATTTTTCTAGCTTCTAAAATAATTTGAATTTTATCTTTATGTTGTTTCTAGCAAAAAGTAAGAATGAATTTTCTAAAATAAAAAAAACTTGTTTCCAGCCACTTTGTAAATTGTTGACAATTTGTCCTTTTAAAACGTGTGCTTTAATCCGAACGACACTTTTTTTCTTTCTAGAAATTGTTCGAAATACCCAATCTTTGGCAAGTGGATTCTCCAAATGGACAGGACAGGACAGAGAGCGTATTCTTGAGGAAGCCGAAAGGCTTTTGAGAGAGATTCTTGCTCGTGATTTTAATCCTACCGAACAACGAGCACGAGAAGAGTTGGAGGCCGCCAAAAGACGTACAGTATTTCAAATAATTTATTATTCGAGATTCAGCTAAATGAGATTATTTGAAATGTTCTTAGTGTTGGAAAGAGCGAAGGCTTTTTCATTTCCGGCAGAAGAGAACCAGAAAAGAGTTCAAGATCTCGAAGGCTCGTTAGGCAACATTGAAGAAAAACTTCGGGATCTTTTAAATAACAGCGCAATTGCAATGGACCACAGCCGTCAAGCCGAGCTGTTGAACAACAAAAATGCAAATCCGGCAGCTGCCGTAAGTTTAATCGAAGCGTTTACACCTTAAAACCACCTTAAATTGGCGGGACACTTAAATCCTACCATTTATGGTTTATTTTGAAAGATACTGTCTCGAGAGAAAGTTTATCGTGATGTCTCTTATTCTAGTTTTTTTTTCTTTCTTAATGGTGTTCCACTAGAAGTAACTTTCCAGCAACCTTAACAAGAGTCAACTATCGGAATAAAAATGTTTGCTGTTTTCATTTCGATCTTGTAGGAAAAAGTGAAGAGAATAATCACTACGAAAGACAGCATCGGAACACTCCTCGGAGAAGGAAATGATCTCCTAGAAAAAGCGAGGAAATTGCTCGAAGAAGCAAAAGACAATTTTGCTGTACGTTCTACTTTAAAAAAAAATTGCTGATTATTAAGCAAATAGAACAAACTTTGTAAATTTGGATTAAGACATACTTGCAGAAGTAATTCAAGGACTTACTTTTTAGATGCATCGATCTTTAGTTCAAGGATTACGAATTCGCAACATAATGTATATCGTCTGTAAAGATATCACTCTGTTCTTTTAACTTTTCTAGTTTTAAACGCATTTTGAATTTCTTTTGAATTATGCTTCGAAAAAAAACTACGTACTTGAATTCGTGCACCTATGTGTCTTAAACAAAATTCACATCATCTTTCTAACTAATTTTATTACACCAAAAATAGGATCTAGTTAACGACGAAGAAAGGCTGAATCAGATAACCGACAGATTACGAGAATACGTAGAAGGTCTTCGTGACGGTCTTCTTGATGTTGTTCTCGACGTGCGAAAGGCTCAGGGCCACGCCAATAAACTTATGGATCAAGCGAATGAATTAGATGGATTGTTACGAGACACACGAGAATCTGCCGAAAATGCTTTGAAAGCCGCTAACGCGTATCGCAACATTGAAGATGCAATTCAGGAAGCTCTGAAGGCTGCCAGAGTGGCCGTCGAAGCTGCAAACAACGCCACGAGAGAGGTCTGAAGCCATATAAAAGAAAAACATCTTTGCAATGTCGGATTATTATGTTAAATCTTGCAGTCCGATGGCCTAGATGACCAGGCACGAGCATCGCTAGCGAGAAGCCGAGAACTTTTAGAAGAAGCACTTCAAACTAGAGCTAGAGTAGAGGGCGATTTACGAGACAGATTGTCCGCTGCTAAACAAGGAGTTGACCTCGTCGAAAAGATGAACCACCTCACTCGCCTGGGACTCGACGAATTGAACCGTGCCATGGACAGACTTCCGAACAGTATTAAGAGCTCGGCTGCGACATTTTGTCCGTACTTCATTGCTATGTTTTTTTTTTTCCAATTTTAGAAGCACTTCGTCAAAATGCTCAAAGAGCAATGGAAATCTCGAATGAAGCTAACAGGAAAGCTCAGGAGGCTCTCGAGAAAGTTGCTTCTATCGAAGAAAAGCTACCGGGAGACAAACTGCGGGCGGAACAGATCCCACGTGACATCGACGATGCAACAAACGCTATCCGAAGAGCAAGTGGACAAGGTTTGCTGCCTCTCGTAAATCAGTGGCGCGTTTACACCGCTTGCGACACGTAAGTACTGGGATGATTTCGATACCCAAACTGTTGGTTTTTGAGGCACTTAAAAATTAAATGGCAAAGGCGCGCGCCAAGGTGTAAACTCGCCACTACTCGCATAATAAATATGAGGCACGTGTTTTGAAATTTACTAATTTCAATTCAAATAATTGATAGTTGAAAAAGCAGTTAGTTTGATACCGGAATTGAAGGAACTCATGGGTCGCCTTGGCACCAAAGCGTCGGCAATCAGAGTCATAGGCGAGGATGTAGGCGATAAAGTCGAAGAACTACGACGAAAGATCGCTCTCGCAAGAGACCAAGCCAATAGAGTAATTTGGTTTTAACGAAGAAGCGTTATCTCAGAATAATGGTCTTTGGTCTTATTCTGCAATAGATCTCCATCGGTATGCAGTTCCAAGAGGATACCATTCTTCAGATCCGTAATCCGGAAGGTCTTCATCGTTCCGCAACGTATACGCAACTGAGTCTCTACACGAAGACAAATCAAGAGAATGGACTCTTGGCTTATTTGGGAAATACCATCGGAACGAACCAGAGAATGAAGCGTGCTCTTACCGTAAGCACGATAGCCACTGATAAGCCACTACTTTATTGCTCTTAAGCATGTGTTTCGTACACTTCAGGATGACTACATGGCTTTGGAAATTCGTAATGGAGAACCGGCACTGATAATGGATTTAGGTTCTGGACACAAAAGGATTGTGAATTCTAAAAACATTGCCGATGACCAATGGCACGAAATCATCGTTGAAAGGTTCCAACCTCTCTTTTCGCAAGAATGTCGAATCTCTGTAATAACATATCCGAACTTGTTTTCTCGTTAGAATCGGAAGAACTGTAACTATTCGAGTGCGTACGGAAAAAGAACAGGATTCTGTCGTTACGGACACTTTGCCTGGCACCTTCTCGGTGTTTAATCTTGATCAAGATTTGTCCAAATTCTACATCGGAGGATTTCCTAGAGACGCAAACGTGAGTTTAGAAGCATTAAAGGATTTTTTTGGCGAGTTTTCTTAAGTCATTCTTTAAAAAAATTAAGTACTTGAATTTCTTAGAAACATTTTTTTGAAGAAATTCAAACTTGATTTGGAACTAGAAGAGTAACAGAATTGATTGATAGTATTTTCCTAACAATATCTTTCAAACTAAATTTTTAATGGTAAATATTTCGAAAAAAAAAATTATTTTAAACTGTGTTGTTACCAATTTTAATTTTTAATCTACTTTAAAACGTGAGTAAAACGAAACCACTTTATTGTTTTGCTCTTCTAGTTTAAAGTCCACTTTTAATTGCTTTGTTAAGATACTTCTGTACTTGAATTTCTGCACCCTATGCCCATTAACAAAAAATTCCAGTATTTTTTGTTACGATAAGATAAGCTGAAAACACACACGAGGTTTTACATAAAATAGGTTCAATCGGAAGTGATATCGAATAGTTTCATCGGCGCCATCGAAGAAGTGAAATTCGCCGAAAAACCGATAGGTCTTTGGAACTTTGCCGCAGGAGAAAACAGCAACATCGGAAGCATAGAAAGGTGATAAATGCGATTTCACTAAGTGTTTCATTTTACGACATATTTTTTTGCATACGACAGAGACACGTTGGTGGTGGTCGAAGAAACTAACGGCGTTCAACTTAACGGTCAAGGGTACGTTATTGTTGAGCGAGAAAGGCACGACCGCTTCGGCGAACAGATCGTCATCCTACTACGGTTCAAAACATTTGCCGACAATGGTCTACTATTCCTCGTCGGGAAAGGAGTATGGAGCCTAGGATTTTATTTGTGTAGCATTTGTGTTAAACATTTTCTTTTTTCTTGTGTTGTAGGCTAAATATTTTGCTGTCGAATTGATTAACGGAAAAGTTCAGAATCAGTTTAATCTTGGATCGGGCAAATTGCAGTTTACGACATCGCAACGTATGAACGATGGCAACTGGCACACCGTAGAAGCTAGTCGGCAGAAGCGCGATGCGATTTTCACCGTAATCAATCAAAATTATCTTGTTGTCGTTAGTGACTGATTTTTGATTGGCGTTTTGTGTCCTTTGATAGGTTGATGGTGTCGAAGTAGGAAAAGGGAAATCTCCCGGACGAGATGAGAAACTGGACTACACTGATGAAATCTATGTCGGTGGCCATCCATTAGACCATAGTTTCTCGTAAGTGCCAATCGATCCATGTAGTCGACACAGAGTTTTCTAAATCTCTTTTTTATGTATGGATGTCAAAAATTCTGAACATTATTTCTCCAGAACTGCACCAAATTTCTGAATGAAATATTTTGCTTGTTGTTTATTGTCTCAGTAAAATACAAGTGTGTGAAAACAAAAACAATTCAAAAACTAATTAATTAATTATAATTAAATTTTGATCAAATTTTGATTTTTTCCCCTGGGCTCAGGAACTTGGGAACAAAACCACCTAAAATAATTAACTAACTTCCAAAATTCTAGGAATTCTAAGAAACTGTTACATTTTATAACTTTTAATAAATTGCAACTATTTTTAATTATGCATAATATAAATTAGCATTTGCTTTTTAGATCTTTGTGATACAACAAAGTTCTGCACTAGTTTTCTTTGATTATCTTGTTTCTATCTTTCGATTTAGCGATGTTACGAACATCGATTTCGAAGGTTGTATCGACAAACTTCAAATAGGAGCCACCGTGGTCGACTTGAATCGTAACAAAGAGGCATTGGGAGCTGTTCCCGGATGTCCGATTAAGGTGTTCTTCTTAAGAAACATCGCAAAGATTATTTATTTTTGAATTCTTTATTTTATAACCGTTTTAGGTCTCACGTTCCGTCACATTTAACGAAGATTCCAAAGGACACATAGGAATGCCAAAACTACAGCTCGGCCACCAGCCACAGCTTACGTTCCGCTTCAAAACAACAGAACCGAACGGCGTGCTCTTTTACACTGCCAACAACGATCAATCGAGCTACATGTCCGTATCGCTCATAGACGGTGTCTTGGTTTTCCGAGCTCGTCCCGGTGGCGATGTTCAGACTGGAATTGCCGCTCAGTACAATGATGCCGAATGGCACTACGTATCGGCCACCAAAAATAACAGCCATTTGCAGTTAGTCATCGATGACTATGAAGTGTTCGACAAGCGTGCCACTGCTATCGGATCCATCGAATCCACATCGCCCGTTTATTTCGGTGGCGTGCCACAAGGATATATTCTGACAACCGGGGCAACACCGACAGATGCTCCTTACATCGGATGTATCGGTGATGCCACAATTAACGGAGAGTTTCAGAATTTTGCGAACACGAACGATCGTGTCGGCGCACAGTTAGTAAGCTGCCCGATACCGGATCCTCAGGGAACGGCATCGCCTCTCGTCACAGGTCCTTATTTACCACTTTAGACACCATCATCGAAGCCACTATCGGTAACCACAATTTTGTTTTATTCAGATGAAGGAGAGGTTAATCCGATTGTGGTGACTACGCCAAGGCCACCAAGAGTTACGACACCGGTAGTTGAAACTAGAACCAGTCCGGTACCGATCACGACACCGGCCGTGTTCACACCCAGACCGAGACCAACAACCCCAACACCACTTCCAGTAACCGACTCTGGCCAATGTAAATTGCCAGTAAGACCAAGAGCCGAGTACTCGGAATTTGCGGGAACACGTTACGGTAACACATACCACAGTAGAGATGAACACAACGTTGCCGTGAACAGAATGAGAACGACGAACGAAATATCGCTCGAATTCAAAACGGCAGCCAAAGAGGGTATCTTATTCTACATTGCCGATAGTCGGCACACAGATTTCCTATCGACGTATCTCATGGATGGAAAAGTGAGCCGAGATATCGTCCGAACTCATTCGTAACATAACACTTTGCCTGATTTTTTTTTAAAAAGGTGGTGTTTGCGTACAACTTGGGAAGTGGTAAACGTGAACTGACCAGTACGAAAACGTATAACGACAATATTTGGCACACTTTGAAGATCTCGAGAAATGGGCATGATGGAAAACTGCTCGTTGGTAAATTTAACGAAAATATATTTCGCTAGACACATTGGAAGTATGGTGGGAACCGTTTAACACCAAATGGAAGGGACCGAAATATTTTTTCGTGTTAAAAGAAGGAATTTTTATGAACCAAACATATACATGTATTTTGTGTTATTCGATTTTTCGTGCTAAACGGTTTCCACCATAGTTTATGTTTTGTAACTAAAATCTTCGTGATTCGTTTTCAGATAACGAAAGTGTCGCCGAAGGAAGAACGACTGGATCAACTTCGACATTGAATGTTAACCAACCGTTCTACGTCGGTGGCGTTGCAGAAACAAGAGACATGAATGCTGTAAAGAATAATCTAAGGGTAAGTTAAGTGTTGTTTAGACGTTTAATATTATATGTAATAAATATCCACCGATCACCAGAATGTCGACAACTCACTGAATGGCTGCATTAAAAATGTTGCTATTTCGGACACTTTGCTCGGAACCTCGATTCGTAACATAAGTACGTCTTCTTGTTCGGACAAAGTCGAAGACGGCGCTTTTATAAGTGCTGAAGGGGGACACTTGATTCTGTGTAAGTTGGGAGATTACGAAACCATCGAAATCGTTATAACTCGAGAGGCTCATTTGAAATTATTTTTTGCCGACAGATGATAACTTCAGAGTCGGCATCGATTGCAGCATCAGCCTCCAGATTAAACCAAGAGTTTTGTCCGGAGTTCTTTTGGCGGTTCATAGTCGCAAGAAAGACTTTTTGGCTCTTCAGTTAGTCGACGGAGCCGTACGTACCGAAACGCCCGCTTCGATCGTTACCGATCGTTTTTCATAAATACTTTTTTTTGGTTCTTAGGTTAAGCTGAGTGTCGACAATGGAGCTGGAATAATTACGACAACCTGGTTCCCACCCAATAACCATTACTTGTGCGACGGTGCCTGGCACCATATCATCGGTAAGCCTTGCTTAGACGGCTTAAGGGGTTAGAAAATGCCGAAACAAAAATATGCAAAAATCGGGAAGTAAAAATTGTTTTCGATAACGATTACGTTTTGCACATTTCAGCCGTAAAGACAAAGAACGTGGTGACGCTGAGTGTTGACGGGATGTTTATGGATCCCGGTATCGGCGTTGCGGGTGTTTCGGCCACGGACACCTTAGATCCTCTTTACGTGGGAGGAATGCCGAACCAGAGAACAGCTCTGGGTATCGACACCGAGGAACAATACGTTGGATGTATCAAGGATGTTCAGATCAATAGTAATACACCGCAATTGAGAAGTGCTCGTATCGTAGGGAACGTGACAACGCAAACGTGCCCGACAACCTAATTACTTGTAATTAGTAATTACCGACAAATATTTACGATCGGTTATCGTATCAATGTAGAAGTAGTTTTGCCTGATATTTTAGTTGCTTTTGGGGGGTCATTTAATTCACTGGATTTTTCTGGATATTCTACATCTTTTTTTTTTGGGGGGGGGGGGAATTTTATAACTAAATTTTATAATAATAAATAATGAATTAAGGCCAGAACTTCTATACAATTCAAAAATATGCAAATTGTTTTTAGAAATTGTGCGTTTTATGCAAATTAAAAAATAAACTTACAAAAATGCCAAAATTTGCAAGAAAATTGTTCATTTTATTCAAATAAAAATGTCTATTATATTGCAAAAGCACAATTCATTAAATATCTGAAGAAATTAATAACTACAATCATCGGAAACAATAACAGAATTTTCCCAAAATTATGCAAATTTGTGCATTTTTGCACTCAAACATGGTAATCTGAAAGTGCTGGTAACCTGTGATTAAGAGATTTTCTTGCAAACTTTTGGTCTTAATGATAATTATTGTTGATTGCCAACAAAGGAATACAAAAAAAACTCATCTATTGTGAATGCATTTCACATGTTGCAGATTGGATGTTGTTCCTCTGCCACGGGCCTTCTTGACTGCTGTGGAGTCATTTTTTTCAAATTCAGATTGATGTTAGACCTACTCCTACAAACCGGGCACAATAATAACTGTCCTCATCGCGATTAATTATATTCCATAATTAATTAACCTAAGAAAATTAATTTTGTGAAATTTATATAAAAATTCAAATATAAATACAGAATTTGAATTTGGATAATTACTCCATAAGAGGCAGAAGAAGGGCCTTTTGCAGAGGGACAATTTAGTTCAGAAATTATAGTAATTTATAGTTGACAGCTTTTTTTAAAAATGTAATTTGTATCTAAAGTTGTTTTGACCCCAAAAGGAATTATTAAAAATATCCCTGAAGTGCTTAATTAATTATGTTTAATTAATTATGTTTCAATTGTCAATTAGGCACAGTTAACGTGTGTCTGTTGATGGAGGGGGGGGGGTGGCTCATCAGGAATTGTCCAAATAAATATTGTAATTTGCACAATTCTAGTGTACACTTTACTTTTGACTTAGAAGCACCTTTTAAAAAAAAAAGAATTTCTAAATTTGTTAAAAACTAGAAAATTTGTTATTTTTGCAACGTTATATTTTTAAAAATGAAATTGAATTGAATTTCAATTGAGTTCGCGGAGCCGATCGAGTTCGGGCTGAGTTAGGTCTTTATCAGAGCTATGTATCTATTTGTCATGAAAAATATGTTATTATCTAAAAATCCTTGCTCTAGTTATTATTCCACTGTTAATTTTCGCCAGTTGAAATTTTCGCCACAGTGGAAACAAGGCCTAAGGAAGGAGATAGACCCTTTATGGGGACCTAATGTTTATTTTGCAATTACGTTTTATTTTCTTGCTCTTAACTATAAGTAATCAATGGTTAGTTGCTGTGTCATTAAAACTAGAATTACTGACAATTTTTCCTTAGAATATAACAACCAATTTTTCTCTTTTTCTTGATAATTTCCGATTTTTCTGAAGGAATTGAATTTGGCGTTTATTCATTGCCGCCAATTTGAAAGTGTGCTAGAAACTAGAATGGGTAACCGAATCACATAACAGCATTTTTTCATACTGATATTTTTCAAAATAAACTTTTTATAGACAGAAATTACAAAAAAAGTTAAAGTTGACTAATTTTCAAACTGCCATAAAAAGCTCATCTGATTGAGCTACTCCTCTAGTTTCTAAAAAAAAAACACACACACATTGAGCCTTCTCTTCATTTGGCACCTGAAAGGCCTAATAAAAGGCCCCATTTACACTTGAAAACAACCTTAACTAAAGTTTACATTCACTTTCTAGTATTATACATACATTACTGTTGTGTATATTTCTCATTTAATTTTAAATTAGTTTTCTTAGTAAAATTTAAAATTTGACACTTGGAAGTCAACACTCCATAGATCCCTATATTCACAACACAACAACAACAACAACAAAAAAAAACATTTTCCCCTAAAAATGTTGTAAGTTGCTCTATGATTAGGATGGTTTAATATACATTGTGTAGACTGGCTATTGTGATGTGTTCTGAGTTTTGATTTTACTAGAGACTGAAGAAAATCCAAAAAATTGGCTCTAAAAAAGTTCTTAGTGTTGGCAACCATAAAAAACAAATTCTTCTTCCCACATAGTCTACATTACAATTGCATTACATTCCATTTTGTATGTATTATTGTATGTATACATGCGTTACTTTCACCCATTACATTTTTGGCAGATAATGAATCAGAACCTCTATTTTGACAGGTTATTACTTAGTTCTAGAGGTGGGACGAATCCTAAATTTTCTCAAATCCGAATCCTAAAAGATTCTCGAATCTCACGAATGCAACACCCAGTGAGTCATGATCCTCCCAGAACACTAGCCTGGAAGGTGCGTGACTCATCGTTGTCCCTCCTTCCTTCTATATTTAAACTCAATTGGCGGATTGATACCTTTATAGGACCATGGTCACTTGGACCTGGTTTCACCTCGTAGGTGTACATAGGTCCAAGGTATAAAAGGACAGGACTGGCTCACTGCAGCTACCAGGGTCACTACAGCTACCAAAAAAATATAGTCCTTTTTTATCAATACGTTTAGTTTAGGTTAGATTCAGTTCGGTTAGGTACGGTTCGGTTAGGTTTCATTAGGTAAGGTACGGTTAGGTTTGGTTAGGTATGGTTAGGTTAGGTTTCATTAGGCACGGTTCGGTTAGGTTTGGTTTCATTAGGTAAGGTTAGGTTAGGGAGAAAGGGTTATATTTTTTGGGAAGCTGTAGTGACGAGAAAGTGATAAAAAAGGTCTATTTTATTCCTATATTTGTTGGTAGCTGTAGTAACCCTATTGATGAACAAAAGATCTATATATTTTTTTGGTAGCTGTACTAGCTGTAGTGACCCAAGTAGCTGTTATCCCCCTAGTAGCTCTTGTGAGCCTTGGTAGCTGTAGTGACCTCCAACCAAAAGGACCATGTTCCTCTTTGTTCCTCGTCCACTCTTTCGCTCCACTTTTTTTACTACGTCGATTCTATCCGTATCACATCATGGGCACGTGGACGCACCATTAATTCAGAACATTCATTCATTGTGAATTTGTATCTGTTGATGTTTCTGAACAAGGATGAATAAAGTGTTTATAATGAGAAAATGCGTTGTGTTTATGTTTGGAAACTAACACTTCTCTGAACAGGCCAGAGACACCATTGGGCAAGAAGACGTACGGATTCCTTACGGAGCACCGAAGATCAGAAGTGGATGGTAACCATCCTTCTGAAAGATTTCACCCCTACTCAGGAGGACGTCTACAATCCATCACCAAATCCGACTACTTTGGTGACTCCAATCTTCCTTGTGTGGCTACCACACGAGCAAGGGAAGAGACGAGTTACTGATTTAAAGGTCAAAATCGCCGTTACGCTCACGCGAATCTCGAATCCTTCATATAAGAATACTATATTATTCATTATGAAGATACAAATAAATAAAATAATATTAAATTATTAATAATAAAAAAGTGTGGCACTCGGGGTTAGGCCACAAGGTGATATTGGTGATCCTGGGTATCACCGAAATTGCAACAATCGCCGTTTTTTGTGAGTGAACGATTCTAATGGACGTCAGTGGAGTTACAACTAATGTTACCAAAGTTTTAAAAAAATTTTTAAGGTTAGGTTTCGAAAGATTCGAAAAAAAGCGCGAAGATTCGAGCTTTCGAATCTCGAATATTTTATAAGATTCACGGGATTCGAAGATTCGAATGTCACATCCCTAGTTATTTCTTAAAAAAACATTAGCATCGTTGTATTTTTTCAAAGTTTACTTTTGCCATTGCTGCATATTGCCATCATAACATGATAATCATGGTATAATATATCGGTATTATACCACTGAGTCCCATTAAAAGCAACGAGTTAAAATGTTAATTTCCACCCACTCCTAATGGTTTTTATGCAAGAATGGTTATTTTCTTAAATTTATTAAAGCAGGAGGAGGAATAAGAAGAAACCCCCTTTAAAAAGGCAATTCTCACTTAGCATGCATTCTAAATGGCGGCATTTATGAGGCGCCGTTTTAGCAATATACATTTCAGAAAAAGGCATCAATTTTTCACTCTATGGGAATATTAAGGCAATCAAGGAGACTGGTTAGAGGCCAGAGGTAACCTTTTAACTCCAGACCAATTGTATGGTAATTGTAGAAAACTAGTGGGTATAACCCGTCATAAATGACGGGAGCAAAATTCACAGGCAATTTGCCCAGCATTAGAATTTATTTTCCTCCGCCCTTTTATGACGTCAGACGAAGTAACAATTAGAAATTGATTACGTTCATAAAAGGGCTGAGCAAAAGAAATTCTAATGCTGGGCTCAATTACCCGTGATAAACTGTAGTTTAATTTTGCTACTATTATACCCACTCCTTTTTATATTTGAAAGAGAAAATAAGTTTTTCATTTTCTCTGGTGTGCGCATGCGCGTCGTTTGTTCCTTTTTTACTCCTTTCATTTCAATTTCAGTCACCCCTCCCACTTTCTTTCCCTCCATGTTTCTCTCTCTCCCCTTCTACACTTTCCAACCTTTTCCCCTCTCCAATTTAATATCATGGGGTTGATGTTGAGAAAAAAAAGCGGTTCATTTATTCATTTAAATTTATATAAATTGTACAGCGTTAACAACACACCCACACACACACAGACATAGTATATATATACTAGTGGGGTAACCCGTCATAAATGACGGGAGCAAAATTCACAGTTTTCTAAGTTAATTAACGCCAGTTTGAAATGCCATGAAGTTGCCTTAATACCTATGGAATAGAGGTATTTTTTGTTATATCTGAAAGAGGATTTTAAAGAGCTGAAATGTGGCTAGGCAAATGGACTTTTTTTTTTTGGAGTCAATGGTCTTCAACGTGGGTCAAGCAAATTACGATATTTAAAAATTGTGTAAAATAAAAACGCCTTTGAATATTGCAAAAGACCGCCGCCGTTAATACCTGGCCACAACATTCAAGAAGAGATTATAACTTCAAATATCGTTAAAAAATTAAAGGCAATTAAGGTGGCTAGTCAGAATCAAGATGTTGTTGGAAACATCAAATTTCGCTTAACATTGCGTCTATGGGGGAGTTGTGCAGCACGTTCAAACTTGAGTTGTCTAGACCGGCTCTTAATGGAAAAAGAATTATAGTTATTGATTATTTTATGCAAATTATTTTGCAACAAAGGAAAATAGTAAAAAAAAATACCCTTTTGTTTTAATATTCAAATATCCCGGTGTATTTGAATGGTAGTTGCCGCTGACAGTTTATAAATATATGGCGGCGGCGGCCGCCGCCGTTTGCTATTTACTTTATCATTTTGAGAATTTAAATTAAATATATGGGCAATTCTATACCTGCTGTTTATATTTAAGATTACATTATGTAGATGTTAAGATGGAAAAAATGTCTTTCATTGAAAAAGATTTTAAATTGTTATAATAATTAATTAATAATTTGTTACATCGGCGCACCGATGCCGCCGCCGACCGCTAACAGCTGAAAATAATTTTTCTTCTTTAAAAATGGCGTCGTCCACGAAGAGGTTAAGGTCGGAATTACAGTTTTTAGAACCAATTTACGTGAAATTAAAACATTTTATTGGTGTCGATGATACGGTAGCGACTGGTATAATAGTCGGAGCTATTGTTGTGTTATTTACTACTAGTAAGTTTGTACATTTCTAAGTGTAATTTTATGCTTTTGCTGATGATGTCCATATTGATGATTTTTATGACGTTGATTGTCACTTTCCCGTTTGTTTATGATTTCTTTCAGTCTTGTTGCTAATTTTGAGTCGAAGACGTGGCCGTAGACATGCGGTTTTGATTGTTGGTCTCTGCGACGCTGGAAAAACACTCCTTTTCTCTAGAGTTAGTTTTAAATTAGACCAATTACTCTAAAGTTACTCGTAAAGTTGCTATAGCTAACACGTTATCCGAGATTCTTACGTTTTGACATCTTTTTTTGTCAGTTGGTTCATCGCGTACACGTTGCAACTCATACCTCTATCAGAGAGAACACTGGTTTCTATAGATCTACGAATTCAAAAGTATTTATTTTCAGGTTTTGTCCTATGTTTTGACACGTAATTGGTTTTTTTCGTTTCTTTTTTAGGTTAAGTTGTTTTTCGCCGATTTACCGGGTTACGATCGGCTTCGCATGCGTTTTCTGAACCAGTACAAAGCTTCGAGCCGTGGAATCGTCTTCGTTATCGACAGTTCGACCATACAGACGTTAATCAAAGATGTGGCGGAGTATGAACGAATGCTTCGTTGTTTTTTCAGAGAGGACGAAAATTTATTATCGTTGGTCGCCTTGTTTGTAGGTTTCTTTATGGAATTTTGAGCGATAAAGACGTTTCTTCAAACGTTTTGATCGCGTGTAACAAGCAAGGTTTGAAATGTCGTTTGTTTTTACTCTTCTTATTTAATTATAGTTATTAATTCTCGTTCGTTTTTAGACTTTCCTTTGGCTAAATCATCGAATGTAATCAAAAGCCTACTCGAAAAGGAAATGTAAGTAGAAATCGATGAATAAAAAATGTGGCTGATTTCTTAGTTTTGTTTTCATTTCTTGTCTTTTAGGAACACTTTTAGACAGACGCAGACGACGCTGCTCGATTCAACTGACGGTGTTATCGGTAACAACAACACGTTTTTAGGAAAACCCGGTAAAGATTTTGAATTCACTCATGTTCATCGTGTCAAAGTGGAATTTGCCGAATGTTCGGCTTCGATCGATGGTGGAGAATCGTGCGAATTAAGCGCAATTGAAAAATGGTTGGTGAAGGTATCTTAGTACAATCTTTAATAGTACTTAGATTCATGTTTTTTTCCACAAATAAAACTTTCTTTTGTTAATCGTTTGACTGGAAACCTTGATTAACTTACTGGTTAACATTATTTATGCTAGATGGCGTCAGCAATGCTTATAATTGTAAAGGTGAATCTTTATGGGAAAATGTACTATTAATAGCAGGAAATATTTTTTTTCTTCTTTCCGTAATTTGAAGGTGGAGACTTGAATTATTGCTTCGTCAGAATAAAGAGCAATTTGGAGATTTCGTGTAAAAGTGGATTGCTATAACAGCTTATTTGCAAAAGTTATTTCTATACTTGCAACATATTCTCTAGTTTCTAGCAGTAAGCCTGACAGTAAAACATAAAGCGGTGAAACATATTGGCAATATTTATGGCAAAATTCACTGCTAGGTGTCCTAGAATCCACTGTTGGTAGTTACAGAACAAACAATTGGAATTTTAACAAGATAACATATCTAATTAAAATATCTGTTTATTATTACTATAATTTATTATTAATAGCAAAGAGAGAGTGCAAAGAGAGAGCTCTTTGCAAACAATTGCTACAAACTCGACGGTGTGTGTTACTCGCAAAAGACTAGAAGAGAGTCAGGACCACTTAGTACGTTGTGTTTGTTACACAGTATAGCTATCCATTGTTATGTGTATTTCTCTCTGAAGGTCAGTCGAGATGGGTTATGTTCTTGTTCGATTGATCGTTGTGTGGACGTACTTGTCCATCAGTTTAAATCAAAAGAGACAGTAAGTAAAGGTTGTTCATGGGGTGGGTGTTTTATTTTCCTCGCCCCAATCATAAAGTGAAGTTGTAATCATTTTTTTTATTATTAATTTCTGAAACTGAAATTACCAGTTTTCGAAGTCCTGACGAAAGTGTGAGCAATGGCTGCTCTGTACTTTGGGTCAACGGCCCAGAATAGAAGGGGTAAGAAAAGACTCTCTGCTAGGGCCAAACAGGTAGCCCCACTTTCGAGCCATAAAGGTGGAAAGACGGCAACAAATCGAGCCATGATCACCATCACCTGAAATGAAACAGAATTTTTATTTTAATTAAAAGGATTCGGCTCAAAAGTAATTTTTTAATATAAACATACTAGTGGGGTACCCCGTCATAAATGACAGGAGCCAAATTCACAGGCAATTGTGCCCAGCATTAGAATTTCTTTTCCTCCGCCCTTTTATGACGTCAGACCAAGTAACAAACCAATTAGAAATTGATGACGTTCATAAAATAGCGGAGCAAAAGAAATTTTAATGCTGGGCACAATTGCTCGTGCAAAATTCTAATTTCATTTTGCTACTATTATCCCCTCCCTTTTGTTTTACCAGGTTGCAGCGTTCCTGAGTTACTGCATTCTGGAGTTTTGGACATTTGTATACAATGTGGTCCTCACCACAAACTTTAAATGCCGCATTTCAAGTTCCGAAATGAACTGTAGCAGATGCTTTTCGATCCCCACTACCCCACTGCTTCCCACCCACTGAGGGTTTTGAGTTCTTGTTCACAGCATTGAGAGAGCTCACATTGTTTAGAGAGTTCACAGTATTCAGGGAATTAGCAGCAGTTAGGGCTCTAGCACGCTGCACCAGGAAATCGGTCAGATATGAGAACAAGGGTAGATTATCACCCTTTAAGCATAATTCCCATTGCCGTGATTCTGGGTCAAGTTTATCTGTTATCATGCAGACCATTTTGGGATTCCAGTGTTTTGTGGGCTGGTCAAGGACTCTCAGTGCACGAATGCACTCTACAGTTGTATCGAGCAGACTGCGCAGTGCATCTGGTGACTCTGCTTTTAGCACTGGCTGATAGACCAGCCTTCTCACATGGGCATGCACAATTTCATGTTGGTTTTGGTATGTTTTTGTTAAGATTGCCCATGCTTCTGTGTAATTCGCATCAGTGACTTGAATTTACTGTAGAAGGAGAGCTGCTTCACCACGTAATGATGACTTCAGATATTGAATTTTCTGAGCACCAGTCAGGGTTGCATTATTGTGGTTTGATGCCACAAAAAGATCATGGAATGAAAGCCATTCCTGAAAAATCACCACTAAAAGTAGAGAGTTCAAACCTTGGTAGACGGATCTCAGCTGCCCATTGAGGTTAATGATGCTGTTGAACTGGTGCTAGATGCCATAAATTCTTTTGCACTTAAAAGAGATACCTTTATTTTGTCCATTCTTTGATCAATTTGTTCAAATTCCTCCTCATAAATGTTGTATGCATCATCAAGACACAAACTGGCAATTTCATCTTGAAAAGTGTTCATTTCTGCTTCCACACTTTTTCCAGATTCAAATTGATTTGGATGCTGGACAGAGATTGTGCATTCTCTGTGGTTGTTTCCAGTCGTGTAATTTTGGACTTCACAGTTCTTCGTTTTATAAGTAGGGCATCCATTTTAGTTAAAACTTTACAGTTACCAAATTCGCATTTCCACAAATGTTTTGAGGCTCAAATACTTAAATTTCCGGCTCGAAGGACCAAAAATGATGTGGCGCAAAAATAAATAATAACTTGCAAAACTAATGCAAAACTAAATGCAAAACTAATTTATTAGTAAAGACTGATCTTGGAACAATTAAACATATGTGGTAAATAAATACCATAAGTCCGAAACAAAAATAAAAACTTAAGTAAAGTAAAGAACTAAAAATGAAGTTGTAGATGAGAACATAACACTGAGAGAAAGCACAGGGCTTCTACCACCTTGAAAATACAGAACAGAATGAAATGAAAAACGAAAATTCTAACTAAAAAAAACATTGCAGAACATGAAACAATAGAGAAAGTATAAAAACAATAGGATCACATTCCAGAGGCAGAGGCCTCTAGGATGTGGGCCACAAGAAAACAAAAGGGCCATCCCCTGGTCAAGATGACCTAATACAAAAATTCAAGGTACAAGAAAAAAACCATCACCAAAAACACCCAAATAATTATTTTATTGAAACACAAAAATAAAAAACACAACTCAAAATAAAACTGATAATTGTGAAGAAGTGAACAGCAGGTGTACCAAATGGAATTGAATTTCGACAAAGTTTAGATATCCTCAAATTTTAATTGTCCTAACAGAACTCTAAGAAGAGGAGTATTTCCCACGTTGAAAATGACCAAAATATCTGCATAATTTCTATGCATAGGTATCAATTAAGTTTCGGTCCGCGTGCAGGGATGCATTTCACCCGAATTCGACTGGAGCCACAACCTTCCACTTCAATGCACAAATTGATCTCGAACAGCACGAACTAGTGAGAGAGAGTGCCATGAAAGTGACAATTAACGTAGTTCTACGTTTAAAGCCGCAGTGCGCAGATGTAACTTTGTCCCTTTTTTGTTGTTTGCTTTTCGGTTGCTATTTCTCTAGTCCAAACAGAACAAGTTTTAATGAAAGTAGTTAGTAGCCGGAAGAAAGTTTTGCTAATAACATCATAAATTCAAAGTGTGGAGGTCTACTTTATTATTATTATATTTCTACATCATTGGGCTACTGTCGAAATGAGATATTTATTTGCATTATGTCTTGTCTGTTCTATTGATACTCTCTTTGTGAGTGTAATGTGTATGCAAGTTCCATATGTTATCAAATACAGAACTTCTAAAAAGGGAGGCACAAATATAACCAGATCTAATATAATAATAAGTTAATAACTAATAAATAAGACAGCTTTTTTCTTTCTTCTCTTTCTCTCTCTCTTTCTCTTTCTCTGATTCTAAAAAATAAATCTAAATCTAACATGAGAAGATATAACTAAAGATTAAAAAAAAACGAATCCCCATTGATAATAGACGGGTTTGGCATAAATCAACAGAAAAGCAACTTTAATGACATGAAAATCCAGGAGCTAAAAGCTTAACAAGGAATTAAAAACAGAAAAGGAATTTCATAATAGAGCATGCAAAATTAAATTGAACAGGTAAATCACCTTTTCACTGCAAGAAATTGTGATGCTTTGATTAAAATCTGAGAGCTAAGAAAGCTCAACATGGAACTGAAAAAAAGATGAATTGAATTAATGATATTTTAAAACATAAATATTCAGTATGATTTCACATTTTTCACAGAAATTGTTCTGTTTGAGTTTGATATCTAGGAGCTATAAGCTCAACAATGACGAGAGAAATAATGAATAACAAAGTTCAGTTATTATCAATTGTTTAACAACAAAATAGCAATTTTAATGACTTGAAAATCCCGGAGCTAAAAGCTCAACAAGGAATTGAAATCAGAAAATGAACTCCATAATAGAGCATGCAAAATTAAATTGATCAGGTAAATCACCTTATCACTGCCAGAAATTGTGCTGTTTGTGTTTGATATCTAGGAGCTATAAGCTCAACATCGAACAAAGAGAATCTATCAAGTGTGATCAAATTGAAGCCATTCAACATGTGACTCACTTCATTTATGTGTTAAGGAAAATCCCCAGCTGAACAGTATAAGATTACAGAAAACCATTTTCACTCACTAGTTATAATTGAGAAAGCAATAACTGCCTTTTATAAAAACTTGACTACATATCTGGCAACACTACCATTGCAAAGTTTTCTTTCCGCTACCGGTCACGCTGCCCATAAAACGTCTGCTAGAAATTGAACAGACGGTTTTATCAGACGACTTTTCCTTCCAAATAGCTGCAAAAGAGGCCCCTCACAGGTAGTGTTCCTTACCCTACAAACACCACTTACGTATTCAGGGGGACGGGGAACAGGCTGTTGACTCTTCCTTTCAGCACGGCCATGTTTCTCTACTCATTCTATCCGTTATCAATAGGGTTAAATAAACAAAGACATGTGGGTACAATTGAATATGTTTATTTATAACCTCAAGTATAGGATGTTACACTATTACAATTAACTCGTATTGTGATCGATCTGAGCCGGATACATCAATACCATTAAAGAACTCAAAAGATGACTTGGATTACTTATTGCGTGAATCTAACGCTGTCGGATTACTTAAGCTGTGAATTGTAACGTCGTAGTCTTCTGCTGGGTCCTCTTTGGTTCATTCGATGTCGTTTCTGTTTTGTCTGCTGTATTTGTCTGCTGTATTTGTCTGCCGGTCGATGATCTCTTGTCAGTAACCCATCTGCATTTCTATTAGCAGTTGCTTCCATCTGGCTTCTTGAAGATGCAAAATCTTGGGTGTTGCTGGGCATATCTACTGGGCACCTCTAAAAGGATACAGGACACTCAGTAATACGAGTTGAATTGTATTATGGTGTGTGACCGGACATAGCCACCGGCAACGCACAACAGTAACAAGACAAAATACAAACACATGAATGCTCAACTTATATACACGTGCAATCCTGATCATCTAATATCATAATTTGCTAAGGGTTGACTCCCTCCCTTTGTGCACGAATGTTCTCGAAAACTACTTTCTAGAATCGTGAAAATTAACCAGTATACAGATCTTTAGATGGGCTATTTGGTAGGCTACATTACAATTTTCAATTTTGTTTCTTTTACCTCATTTTTGTGAAAAATCATCAAATTTCACCAAAACCCCTGATCATATTAAGTTGGCAGCCAGGAAAGCTTGCTTTATTGCATCACATTTTTTTCAAAGAATAAATTAACCGACGTGTGTTACCGGTTACGGTAGAGGTCACTTTTGATCTCACAATTTACATTGGTAGCAAAATTGGTTATGTCTTTTGTAGAGAAGTGAGAGGTCCTTTGTTCAAGTCCTGCCCGTAGGTTTTCTGTATTACCTTTTTCAGTTGCCAAAGAGGCACTAGTATTCATGTTGACTGCTGTTAACTACAGTTGGAAAATACCAATTGGATAGTTTGATTGCTGGTTTAAATGCCGATACGAGAATAAATTTAATTAACCAGTATATAGATAAATTACATGATATTGGTGTTAGAGTTGTTGCCTTAACTTGTGATGGCACTTCAACAAATAAGGCAGTGCTTGATGGTCTTTTTGAGAACCTTAATAGTAACCGAAAAAGCTGGTTTGCAGATCCATCTGATGAATCGCAAAAGGTTTATTGCTTACTGGATGCTGCTCATATGCTAAAATTAGCTAGGAACCTTATTGGTGACTAAAAAGTCCTCATTGATGACGGGACTGTAAATACAAATTGCAATAAATTTGATTGGCAATACTTTTGTGAGTTGGAAAATCTCCAAAGTAGCCAAGGGTTGCATGCTGCTAACAAGCTGCGCACTCAGCATATACAATGGCAACCACAAAAAATGAAAGTTTTTTTGGCTGCCCAGACTTTGAGCAATTCATTTGGCAATGCAATGGAGTTCTGCAGAGATTTGAGCATAAAACAATTTACTAATTGTGAACCAACTGTAAAATTTGCAAAAATGATTGACATTATTTTTGACCTTTTAAATTCATGCCATTCATATGGACATGGAAGTAAACACCCAATAAGAAAAATAAATGAACAAGTAGTTAGAGCTAGAATTCAGGATGGTATTGAGTACCTGCAATCACTGAAGCTGGCTGATGGCACTCTTGTACTGCACTCAAATTGTAAATCACCAATATATGGTGTAATCTTGGATCTGCAGTCTGTTCTAGGTATTGCTGAAGAATTTGTTTCGTCTGAAAATCCTCCTTTAAAATGTTTTCTCACGAGGCATCTTAGCCTTGATCACTTAGAGCTTTTCTTTGCATCTATACGCAAACGTGGTGGTAATAACAATAACCCCACTGCCTTGGAATTTCGACCTGCATACGGAAAATGTCTAACTGCACGTATTGATCCATCTGTGCATGCAAACTGCCAGCCTTCAAATGAGACCGAACAGCTATGTCTTGGGTTAGCCACAAACTATAATTGTCGTAATAATGAAAATAGGTTGCAATTTAATTTTGATCACGACTGTGATTGAATATTCTTCCTTAAGTCAGTTCTGTGACAACATTGTGCAATACATTGCAGGTAATGTGGTCCGTACGTGTAGTAAAAAGCTAAGTTGTAGGGAATGTGTAAATTGTTTATATGCTGATGTAAGCACTCAAAAGACGGGATTGATTATGTAGAGAGATGTAAGCAATGCTTTAATAAACCCATATTTAGATGTCATAGCAATATGTAAAACCGCTGAAAGTTTTTCGGTCAGAAAATCTTGCAACAAGCCGAACTGACAAGAAATTCATGATGAGGTTAATTTGCTCAACAATGCGAGCCATTCCTAGTGGGCTATTTTCGAAATATGATCATTTGTTTCTAGCCACCGAATTAATAGAAGTCCCATTTCTCAATCTTAACTAAACTCATTTTAAAACAGTATTTCACTATTCGTATTCACCACCAATGTCGTGAAGAATTAGCAAAACTACGTGGTTTGCAAGTACGTCAAATGTTTACGAAACGTATTCTTTTCAAGGGTCAATAAGATGATCAATTTTGGTTGTACACATTTTATAATTGTAATGTGTTATTTCTGTACATTCAGAATTATAATAAAAGAATAAACCACATTTGCATTTTGTTTTTATTTTCAGAGTGTGTTCCTATAATTTAATTCACTGAGCCATAGGCTCATAGTCTTAAAACTTTGTTTGACATAAATTGAAGAGGTTAAATTTAATAAGTTATTTTATGCTTACTATGTTGACATTTTGCATATTAAAATTTTGAAAGTTTTAATATTATTAACTCACCAAGAATGTGTTTCACACACATATATAGGACATAGAGTTACATTTAAGAAGGCAAAACATACGAAAGCACGAAGTTTTATTTAGTACGGTTGAGCATTTTTTTTATAATGGTTCACTGTCAGCAGAAGTGATTTCATGTGTTTTTCTCTCCTCCTGTCATGGTGGCTACATTTCAATTAGGAACAGACATGGCGGCCGCATCGCCTCTATCCCCTCCATCTCTTTGGTCCTCACATAGCAGATAATAACTTAATTGAAAGTCTTATATGAAGCGCCACAAGCTATTTACAACGTAATTTCTTATGTTTTCAGTGGGTGGAATGAGATATTTGTATAGAGAATTAAAGAACAAATGAGCGGTAATAAAATGTGTCAATCATTTTTATGAAGTCTTCAGCCAATGGTAAATGAGAGGGAGTTGGTCTAAACGGTTTTGTCTGAGGTCTGATCTTGTAAAAGACTGAGGGGAATTTGTTTTATGGATCAGACTTTTTAAAAAAAAAGATCAGTCTTTTTCAAATCTTCCTCCGTCATATCTCAAATTTCCCTCGGTCACATCACAAATCCCCCTCGGTCACATCACAAATCCCCCTCGGTCACATCACAAATCCCCCTCGATCACATCACAAATCCCCCTCGATCGCATCACAAATCCCCCTCGGTCGCATCACAAATCTCTCTCGGTCGCATCACAAATCTCTCTCGGTCGCATCACAAATCTCCCTCGGTCGCATCACAAATCTCCCTCGGTCGCATCACAAATCTCCCTCGGTCGCATCACAAATCTCCCTCGGTCGCATCACAAATCTCCCTCGGTCGCATCACAAATCTCCCTCGGTCGCATCACAAATCTCCCTCGGTCGCATCACAAATCTCCCTCGGTCGCATCACAAATCCCCCTCGGTCGCATCACAAATCCCCCTCGGTCGCATCACAAATCCCCTCGGTCGCATCACAAATCCTCTCGGTCGCATCACAAATCTCTCGGTACAAATCCCCCTCGGTCGCATCACAAACCCCCCTCGGTCGCATCACAAACCCCCCTCGGTCGCATCACAAACCCCCCTCGGTCGCATCACAAACCCCCCTCGGTCGCATCACAAACCCCCCTCGGTCGCATCACAAATCTCCCTCGGTCGCATCACAAATCCCCTCGGTCGCATCACAAATCTCCCTCGGTCGCATCACAAATCTCCCTCGGTCGCATCACAAATCCCCTCGGTCGCATCACAAATCCTCTCGGTCGCATCACAAATCTCTCGGTACAAATCCCCCTCGGTCGCATCACAAACCCCCCTCGGTCGCATCACAAACCCCCCTCGGTCGCATCACAAACCCCCCTCGGTCGCATCACAAACCCCCCTCGGTCGCATCACAAACCCCCCTCGGTCGCATCACAAACCCCCCCTCGGTCGCATCACAAACCCCCCCTCGGTCGCATCACAAACCCCCCCTCGGTCGCATCACAAACCCCCCCCTCGGTCGCATCACAAACCTCCCCCCTCGGTCGCATCACAAACCTCCCCCCTCGGTCGCATCACAAACCTCCCCCTCGGTCGCATCACAAACCTCCCCCCTCGGTCGCATCACAAACCTCCCCCCTCGGTCGCATCACAAACCTCCCCCTCGGTCGCATCACAAACCTCCCCCTCGGTCGCATCACAAACCCCCCCCCCCTCGGTCGCATCACAAACCCCCCCCCCCCTCGGTCGCATCACAAACCCCCCCCTCGGTCGCATCACAAACCCCCCCTCGGTCGCATCACAAACCCCCCCTCGGTCGCATCACAAACCCCCCCTCGGTCGCATCACAAACCTTCCTCGGTCGCATCACAAACCCCCCCTCGGTCGCATCACAAACCCCCCCTCGGTCGCATCACAAACCCCCCCCCCCCCTCGGTCACATCACAACCCCCCCTCGGTCGCATCACAAACCCCCCTCGGTGAAAACAATAAAAAGACTGAGGTTTTGTGGATCACACATGGGCCTCCATACTTTCCAACCTTTTCCCCTCTCCAATTTTCTATCATGGGGTTCTTGGATTGGGAGAGTGCAACAAATTGTTCACCTTGAGAAAAAAAGTGGTTCATTTATTCATTTAAATTTATATAAATTCCGACGTGCTTCAAGGTTTCTTTGTTTGTATACTGTTACTCATAGACAAAATATATATATATGTGTATATATATATATATGTGTATATATATGTATATGTGTATATATATATGTATATATATGTATTAGGGTGGTCCTTATTTTTTAAGTTTTTAAAAGTCTTTGTCTGACCCTCTCATGTTGTTCTATTATGTATAAAATTATGTTGTGCAAAGTTATATTACAGTCAAGAAATATTTAGGGGTAGCTCAATGAATATGAAATTCTTTATTTTTTATGATTTTTCTCTATTATTGCAGGTAAAGTGAAAAATTAATAGTTATGGCTACTGCAGCCAGAAAAACCAATACTTTATGGCTTATTGGGCCAGAAGAGACCTCTATCAAGGGATCAAAGTTACCCTCTAATAAACAAGTGCTCAGTGTATTTTTTATCACCACCGAACCTTAAAAAAGACAATCCGTGAAAGTTCCCGTAGTGCTGTAAAAGAAGCTGCAGTATTTTTGGAAAAAGCCTGGATTCCCATAAGACATGAACAGGATTGTGTTAAGAAGACAGAACAGCTTCATGAGAAGTGGGTCAAACTGAAAAAAAATTGTAATAGGAAAAGTGCTGTTCAGCAAAGTCATGAGAGTCAGTTTAAAGATGACCTCGATAATTTATTTGACATTGCTCATAAGGATGCCCTCACAATGATTACTATTCTAGAAGACAAGTATTTTCTACTTGCACAGAGAGAAAAAGGTCGGCTTCCTGTGATTGTTTCAGGTTTTAGGTGTTAACCAGCTTCTAGGTGTGCCTAAGTTGCAGGCAGGCACTGGGGGTGTCAGGCAACTGCTGTTGCAGATTTCCTTAAAGAATGGGATGTTGTCGATCAAGTGAAAGCTATGTGCTTCGATACCACATTTAGCAACACAGGTCACAGAAATAGAACTTGTATTCTGTTAGAGCAGAAATTGCAGAAGGATCTTCTGTACTTTTCATGTCGTCACCATATCTTAGAACTTGTTCTTGCTAGTGCATTTAATGAAGCCATGGGTTGTACCTTTTCTGGCCCTGATGTAACCATATTCAAGCGATTCACGCAATTCTGGGTTAAAATAGATCAGTCATCTTACATGTCTTTAGACAGCAGTGAAACTGTACTGCTTGTGATGAAAGATGAAAAAGACAATGTCATTGAATTCTGTACTAACCAGCTTCAACAAACTGACACTAAAATCAGAGATAATTACAGAGAATGTTTAGAATTAGCTATTATCTTTCTGGGAGGTACACCACCACGAGGTGTGCGATTTTTAGCCCCTGGGGCTGTACATCATGCAAGATGAATGTCCAAAGCAATATACTCACTAAAAATGTGGCTGTTTCGTAACCAGTTTACTCTCACTGC